>CM021103.1:409975999-410290508 GCA_007115665.2 Sequoiadendron giganteum | reverse complement strand
TAGTTAGAGCCATTTAGCTATGATATTTTTGAAGACTACTTCATAAAGATGTATTTTTCCCTTTGCCAAGTTTCAAAAATAGATTTTAGACCTTAGATGCCAGTGTCTTATAAAAGAAGTTATGGTATATCAGTTACCTGAAGTTCTTGAATTCATCTTGACTCTATACAAATGTATCTATTTTTTATTTGAACAAGAAAGAAATAAAGCAACCAATTTCTAAATATTGTGAGATATTTAGAGCAACAAACTAAAAAATGAAAAAATGAAGGTCAAGGCCTCTCTATTTTTCTCAGTTCACTTAAACTTTTTAGATGCTGCCAAACATCTAGCAAGCTATAACTATCATGCAAATTATATGATTTCTATTTGTTTTGTACTTTGGAACAGTTTACAAGATGAAATTGCCTCCTCATGTAGAAGTATAAGCTGCCAAATTCCTTCAGAAGTTGATACAGGAATCAAAAGATGAACCTGTCAAATTGGAAACCAAACTTTTTGTGGTAAGAAGAGTTGATTTTGACATGAATGGCATGTTGTAACAGCTTTATTAAGTAATACAATTTATTTAGTTATTTGACAATTTGGTGATTTGTGTGTAGATATGCCACCATATGAAATTGAGTGGAAAAGAGCACTCCTTACCTTATCAAGTAATATCTAGGTAAGATGTTATAAAAAATAACTTGTTCTTTTAGTGAAGTTGGTCAACCTACTCATGCTTTTCCATGCTTAAATTTTTCCTTTTGGATTGAGCTACTTATGATAATTTTTTAACTTTCCTTGGTACCTGTGTGTTACCCTCTCAAATTTTTAACTGGTTAAAAGCAATTTCTTATAAAGGATATAAAATTCCTTAGTACTTTAGATTGTCCTTTATGTTAAGGTAGGCATCTGACTATTGTTTATATAATTCAACTTTATTTGAGAGTAAGCATATTTAATCTCTATGTAGTAGATTCAGACACTAAAAGAAATTATTTGACCTTATTAAGAAAAATTAAGCAAAAAATGTAAAAGTGCATCATAGGATTTTTTTTTCATGGTTTTCATTGTAAAGTATGCAACTTATTTCAATATTTTCTCATGGAAATCATATGACCTTCTTCTATGGACTATATAAACTCCTTTAGTGTAAATGTTGTCCTCTCCTTCCTATTATGCAAGATCATTCAAAACCTCTGCTACTTTTTGACAATGACATATGATTGTCATATCTTTGTAAGTCTTTAATAGACATAATGGGAGATCCTTTAGAAATATCATCATCTTTGTTGAAAGTGATCCCATATCCTTTGTGATACCTGTCCTATAGCAACTTGACTATCCTTTGTATTTTAGCTTATGCATGAGTTTATTCATTTGATTTCAATGGCCTTGCATAACATTTGAAGAAATTAATTGTGGTAGCTCCTTGAGATATTGTCCATGCACTCCTTAATACACTTGTAGGTTGTCCTCTTTTGAAACTTTGTGAGATGGAAATGAATCTTTGTGAGATGGAAATATTTATTAGTTTACCATACTACTATGAAGAAAATGAACCCTTGACAAGATTTATGATGTTTTAAAATCCCTCTTGACTGCTCAGTTACTTTTCTTTATGTATCTTTTAAAGTTTGTCATACATGCATATACATGACTATCAATAACATGATATATGGTTGATATAATAGTGGTGATAACATGGGTATAACATCAAGCATCATACAAATGTAGTTTATATCTGCATATATAATACCCCAAGATACTAATATTGTAGCACTAGTCAAAGAATCATCATCAAACTATATTTGTTGATCAAATATAATGAAAAATAAAATATATTAAAATATAAAACATTGATCTTTTCGATCTACTCCACTGTAAATAATAAAGACTTCCAACACTCAAATTGGAAGGAAATTTCTACAGTCTTTATTATTTATAGTGGAGTAGATAGAAAAGATCACTGTTTTATATTTTACTATATTTTATTTTGCAAATAGCATTGGACATTAAACTGGCCAATACACTGTCAAACATAATGATTGGACCTTATGAATATATAGGTTATCAACTTTTAATCAATTCACATGAGAAATCATACTGACCAATAGTATCAATGAAACTTTGATACTATATAACAATGACTAGTTTCAGTTTGATGACATTTCAAGACCAATTCATGAATATCATTTGGGCCTCATGGAATTGAACATCGTTTTCATTCAGCCATGATATAATGTTCTTACATGAAGCACAATACTAGTATGATTGAATGCATCAAAGGAAATAGGAGTTAGAGTAGATAAAAAGAGAACAAAAATATTGTAGTGTAACCTTATTATTATATAAATAAATAGAAAAATAGTAAGAGTAGGAGCCCCAAATATCATGTTCATTGTCTATGTGAATATGTGTGGAATAAAGTGACCCCTTATCTATTTCAATTGCTGATAAGGTTACAGTTTATTCTTATTCTCCTTTGCATAGTATAAGCTCTAACCAATTTTTAATATTTAGCTTAAAAGTCAAGATAGTATTCCATACTGATTCTATGTCAATAGGAGGGAGGAAGTTGTATATGGATTCTAGAATAAACATTGTAACCAAAGACATGAATTACATGGATGGAAGAAAATTCAATACAAATGGCAATAGATTTGACATATAAAACCAAAGGATGGCCCTATGATATTTTGAAGCACTAATGTAATGGTGAAGTCAATTTAGATAGAGGATTTCTTCATAAGTAGATGGAAGTGTACAAGACATTTGAAGTTTCTTGTGAGAACAAGATTTAGCTTAACCTACAAAACTAGGAAAATGAAGTGTTGTGCTTACAAAACAATTTTTTCAAGAGTGTGGAAGTGAAGGTCTACATAAGATTGTTTGTGTGTATTGGATTCAACATAAATATGTTAGGATCGGTTTTTGAAATCATTTTAGTCTTTCAAAATGATATCATCCTTATTCAACCATACACTAATTTTTGTCAGTTGGATGTAATTATTAAGGAAGACCCTTTCATTATTCCCTGAATGGATGGAACTTTCAAGGAGGCCATCTAATGGTGTTGCCTATTGATATCCAAAGAAGGGATGTGAATAAGACCGATGACTATGCAGGCTATATTGTAGATAAAATTCATAGATCTTTTAACTTTATCAAGGCATATAATAGGGTGGTCCACTTCAAATGTAACTCTTTATTATGCCATACTATTTTATTTCTATAATTCATTTGTGAAGTCATATTTGTACTTCTAGGTTTGAAAATCATATTTTAAATTAACATCTCATCAGATTTCATTTTTAGACTTGTGCATTTTCAGAATTTCATTTCCAGATTTTGTTGTGCAAGTTCAATATTATGATTTTAGGAGTCTAACAGTTGTAAATCATAGTAAAATCAAAATTTAATAATTTCTGGAATTAGCATTTTAAAGTGTTTTTTGGGGTCATTAACTTCAAACTATCTTCTCTTTTGTAGGGGTGGTTCCATGCCAAATTTTTTGGGTGTAAAATATCATAATTATTATATTTTGTTACTTGTCTATGATTTAAAATTATTAGAGTGTGAGTTTGATATTTTTGAAGATCTAAATATTCAAGCTTGGTAAAGAAAAATCATGTAAGATAATATTAGTCCAGAACAAAATGAAGAGTCACTTGATAGATTGTGGGCTAGATTGAAAAGAAAGGGTGATGGGAAATGTTATTGTCCTTGCAATAATTGCAAGGGCTTAAAGACGAGAAGAATTTTAATCACAACAACTGAGAAATATTGTAGGCAACATGGTCACGTTGAAGGGAGCATGGTTATCGTCTATTGGTAAGTTGTTCATTATATGTGTTTATATTGATTGAATTTGTAAATGTTTATATTGTTTTAACATTTTATATATATAAAAAATCACTTGATCATGATCATGGTTTATTTGTGTCTGTCATTATTATAAAGGTGGGGTGCCCTAGGGCACATGATATGGATTATCACAGCCCAAAGAATGTGGTTTTGCAAGCGGAGGAACATGGATCTGTGAATATAGAAGATGAAGTTAATGATCCTATGGAAGAAGATGATCATGCACCAGAAAACATAGTTGAAGATGATGGTACAAATACATTGATCCATGACACATATTTAGTGGCACAACTAATCATGTTGATCGATATGACTTTGATGATGTTCACGATTTACCTGTACTTCAGAAGGCATACGAGCCCCTTTATGAAGGCTCCAAAACAACTCTTCTCTCTGCTGTATTGTTGCTGGTGAACTTGAAGGTTATGAATGGTTTATCCAACATAACAATCTCACAAATGTTAAGGTATGTCATATATGTCATCTTTTTTCATCTATTATAATTGTTGTTAGTTCATCACTAGTAAATAAAGGACGAAATATGTACCATTAATATTCTTTATATTAACAAATTATTTTTTGTTGTAGACTGATCGGTGAATTTTTGTTACCACCATCAAAATATTTTACCTTGCTCATACCGATATTTATCTGGCATTATGAAATATATTGGAATGGAGTATCAAGCAATAGATGCATGTCCCAATGATCATATTATATATCATAAAAATCATGAATTTTCAACATAATGCCCGAATTGTCATATCAGTAGATATTGAACAGATCAACTAACAAAAAAGGTGCCTCGCAAGGTTCTTCGTTATATTCCCATTATTCCACGTATGCAACAATTATTTAGGTGTGAAAGCTTAGCGCAATTTATGGATTACTATGCATGGAATAGAAGTGGAGATGACATTCTTCGAATGCCTATGGATGGTTCTACATTTAGGTACATGGAGGAAAAATGGCCACACTTTAAAGAAGAACCTCGTAATCTCAGACTTTCATTGGCAGTGAACGGTGTCAATCCATTTGGAGAGCTGAGATCTATTTACTCAGTGTGGCCTGTTTTTCTTATCAAAAATAACATTCCTCCATGGATTCCAATAAAGAGGGAGCACATAATGTTGGCAATGATTGTTCCAGGTATTTATTTACATCAATTTTATTTAACATAGGAGCATCTCATTTGTTGCATAATGACTTATATATTTTTTTCATTTAATAGTCATGTACATTAATTTATATATATTGCAGTAAAATGGTTATGATAGTTATGTAATGTTTATGTTCATTCAACTAGGTAAGTACCAAGTTATGAATGTATATATCGAGCCTCTTATCGACGAGTTACTAAAGTTATGGAATGGCATCACTATGTATGACGTATCTAGACCAATAGGAAAAAGACAATTTCAATTCCATGCAATGTTTGTATGGACAATTCATGATGCCCTAGGGCTAACACATTTTTATGTTATGTTACAATGTTCGGCTGAATGACTTTAACAATATTTAATTTTATGAAGTAGATATCATGCTTGTTTTTTAAATAATCTATTAATTATATATAATTATAAAAATTGACATATTTAATCCAATTATATATGATTTGTAGGTCTTCAAACAAAGGGAAAATTTGCATGTCCAATTTGTGGTCCAAAGATGAAATCTCGTCGTTCAACAAGTTTAGGAAAGTAGGTGTTTGATGAGTATAGGCACTTCCTCCACATAAATCATAAGTATCGAACTACTGATTTTTTTTTTTTCAATGGGAAAGAAGAGACTACATCGAAACCACGAAGAATGACACCTCGCCTATGAAAGTTGAAATATAATAGAATTTTAATCGTCAAGGTTTTACATCGGATCAAATTTTTTATCTAGCATATATGATATGTTTTGAATTTATATTTTTCTATTGTGTTGTGTTTACTCATGCTGTAATTGACAATGATTGTCATTGTTAATTTGTTTAACTTATATGCTTCATGAAGGTCATCAAGGCATTAAAGGTCGACTTCCATAGGGATTGAAAAGTTATCCCAGATAATTTAGTAAGTTGCCCTACTATGAGAAGCTACAAATTGTGCATTTATTTGATATGATGCATATCGAAAAGAATATGACATAAACGTTATGGAAAATATTGGATGGAAGGCATGACAAAGAAAAAATTGTCAAAATTTGTAGTGACATTTAGGAAGCCAATCATGCAATGAAAAATGTTATTCAATTAAATAGCGATGGAGACCAAATTAATATAAGTGCCCTTCCTTGGTTATTAATGGAGCAACAAAGCAATGCTATAAAAGAAGTCATACGAAAAATTCGATTTCCCACAGGATTTGCTGCGAGCATAAACAATATCATAACAAAGAAAGGTGAATTTGGGTTAGGGATGAAAACGCATGATTGACATACCTTCATTAAGGTAATTATTTTGGTATATTATATATATTTGTATATTGCATGTACTTTTCAGTGTATTACGTTTACTACTTTTGGAAAAATAATGAAAAGATCATTTTATAATTGTTGCAGTATGTTCTACCTCTATCTCTCCCAAACAACTTCGACAACAATGTCAAACAAGTTATATATGATCTTGGAAAATACATGAGGTAAGTAGCGATATTTGTTCAATTCGTTGTATATTTTTGTTAAATCTCGTTAATATATTTGTGCCTTGAATCACTTGTAGATGGGTGTCATCTAAAGCAATCCATAAAGAAGATATAAATTATTGGAAGAAAAAAATTCCTCGTCTAATGTGTGAAATGCAAAAGTGTCTACCTTCGATATTTTTCAATGCACAAGAACACTACCTCATACACCAAGTTGAGAGAGATGGAATTGTGTGGACCTGTACACACAAGGTCAATGTGGATGGTTGAGAGGCACTTGAAATTTTTGAAGGCTTTGGTTAGACAAAGAGCACATCCTGAGGGTTCTATGGTGGAGGGATATATGGTATACTAGACCATGGTGTACTTTATTGAATATCTTCCTAAGTTTGTAGCAAAAATCCATGTAGATCGCATTTGGGATCCCAACTCCATTAACAAATTCAGAGGGGAGTAACTGATGGGGAAAGGTAGATTGAGGAAAGTGATAGGTACTTATAAGATGGTCATGTAGATTAATTAGAATAAATTTTACATTTGGTTTTTATGTATATTGTACTTATTTAATTATTAATCTTCAATATACATCAATTATAAATTAAGGTCGTATATCGTGGTAATTAACTAATTATACGTCATTTGTGAATTTCAAATTTTTTTGATACAGTTGGTCGAGAGTGGGATGCACTACATTTTTACGCCGAAAATAATCTTGATTGGATGACAGTATGTATTGAACGATGTCAACAATCTGGTCGCGCATTAACATGGGAAGGTGTGGCTTCATTGGTTAAAGAAGCTCATCGTAATGGAGATTCCAATGTTACACCAAGGGAAATGGATTTAGCATATTGTTTAAGAGATAAACAGGTACGTATAAATATATTAATCACCCATATTATTTAATTATTTTCAATTATATTGATGTATATATATGTTGAGATTTTTTTCTTTGCATACATTCGGCCAAGAATAAATATGTTTGTCAACTGACGATATTGCAATAATTTTTACATGTTTGACATATTGCAAGTGAAACACCACAAGGCTATGTGGTGCAATGGTCATAAATTACGAATCAAAAAGTTGGATTACTTGAAGAAAACTTGTGATTCTGGGATAACTGCAGTCTTTTAGGTGACTAATGTTTCATCTAGAATTGACACATATCCAGAAGTCTCAAAAAATCAATACAATGGGATTTTGGATGATATAATTGAGTGTGACTTTAAGTCCCTCAAATTAGTTCTGTTCGTCGTCCTATGGTACAGGCTATGATTGAATGAAAATGATCCTGAGAGAAATGTTATTGAACATGATAATGGATTTACCATGGTTAATACAAGGTATTTTGAGCGAGCTAGAAATGAGCCCAGTGTTCTTCCAAGCCAATGTGAGCAGGTATTTTACTCAGAGGTTCTAGGTAAACCGGGTTGGTCATATGTTGTTAGACATGATCTAAGAGGAAGGCCGGTAAAGTATAATGTGGTGGAAGAAGAAGATATTGAAGAAATAGAAGATGATGTAGATGATGATCAGGATCAACAGTTAGTTGATGATGTGCTTGACGAAGATTTCAAAGAGGAGGAACTAGATCATGATGATGTAGGAGTTAATATTCATGAAGATGATATCCGTGTGGATGATTAAATTATCGAAACTGATATCAATGACGATGATGATGATATGACCAATCCTTACAATGTCGAATCTGGATCGGATGATACATAAAAAGAGTTGGATGAAGAAGAAGACGAATGACATTGAAATGTATGAGTTATGCGATTGTATTATCTATTTGATATTAATTTATTGATAGAATTATATTTTACTTATGTGGTTACATAATTAATTCATGATATTTTTAATTTTTATCCCATTACATAATTAATTCATGATGTATTTTTTAATGTTTAATTTTAATTCATGATGTTACAACTATTGTAGCTCTCCTAGAAATTTCCATATGATCATAATGAATAGTGTTTTGGGAAATTTCATGAAAGATGAGACATTGATCGTAGTAGTGAAATAATTGCAAAGTCGTTTATATTTTTTAGATCAATCACCCTTCGCAATATCATTTTTAGGATCATCTCCAATTTGATTAGTAGGACACATAAGGTAGGATTTGATTGGCTTATCTTGGACGAACATTGTGGCTTTGTGTAATGTGAGAAAATTTTGGATGGGGTAGTGGTGCAGGAGAACCTACACCTCATAAAATGATCATCGTAAAGGTTTTTGATGGTTGAGGATTTAAAATACAAGCTCTTGACATTCCAAAATCTGTGTTTTTCTTCAAAATTTCTATATTTTTCCTGTTTTGCAGCATTGTACGGTCACATACAGCCATATTTTGATGTGAAATGAATTCCATGTCGTGAAGATATGTGTTAGCTTTGATTTGAATCTGATTTGAGGGCTTAAGGCATTGATTTGAGTTAGAAAGCTTCATTTCTTTGCATACAACCCAGTTACCATGTTTTTGAGGGTTTTGTAGTCCAAACATGATATAAAGAGGCTCTTACACTTTTTATGATTAATATAGCTTGTGTAAGAGGCCCCATGGATACTATTGTAATTGTAGGATGAATGAATTGGGAGTAGGATGAGATATAAATAAGGTATAGCTGCTGTCCTCAAGAGTTTTGTGAAGAAAAGCATGTGAAATGAGAAGTTCAAGCCTATGTTTCAACAAAATATGTATGGGTGATCTGATTTTATGAATTTTTACCCATGTATAGACCTAATGGATTATGTGTGAGTTGGTCTTGAGGTCTAGGAGGTTGTGGAAGTAGGAGATTCAATAAACCCTCATGATTTTGGTCTAAAACAAGGGTTTTTAGGTTTGGCAAGAATTTGGCCGTACAAGTGGAATCTTTTTGTGGAATTGGAGGTTTGGAGGCTGTTAGCTCTCAATAAAGCAGGTAAGTGTTGATGGTGAAAATGACACAAATAACGTTAAACAGAATATTTCTACTCTATTTGTCCTGAAAAAGAAAGACAACATATAGTAGCCTAACTCCCAAGGTCCTAGTAGTTGGTTCTCAAATGTCTGGTGTCACTCAATTGGTCCATGCAACTATAATATTCAAGGGGCCTATGTTGGTAACAAGGAATGTAAGCAATGAATGATTCATCAAACTGTTCTTAACGAAAAAGGGGGTTTTAAACAAAAGAAAAAGATAGATCAGGGTGTACATCAGTGAAACATGAATAAACTTATCTAATATCCAAACATATATCTTCAACACCGAATGTTATTCCACTATTTCAAGAAAACTATAGCATGATGCAATTTACAGAAACAATCTATACTATTGCATGCATCTATGGTGCTTAATTTAACCATCACAATCACACAATAAAAACTTCAAAGATTCAAAAGAACAAAACTTATCATTTGTTGCCAAGATCATAGATCAATAGACATTCAATAATTCAATCTATAGATAATTTAACAAAATAATCCTTAAATTTGGTTCCTTCTAATGATTTTCATCATATAAGAAACAATTATGTTTCAGCAGAATCACTGGCATACAAATAGACTATAATTCATTAACCTTATCAAATAAACTCAATTCTAATACCATATTGCGTAAAAACCTATATTTTATATTCAATTATAACCAAAAAGTAACAAAGTATCTCTTTAAAGCTATACAACTTCTATCTCCTACTATCAGGTGGCCAATTCTATTCTTATTAGCCGAGCTTTACAATATGATACCCCACGGGTATTTATAAATATACAAAAATATGAATTTCTTCCTAACTAAAGTCGAGATCCACCTTTTCAGGAACTCAAATCTTCTTGAAAAATCAGATCAATTGATCTCTAGTTCCCACATTAATCATCTAGTTAAACTGGAGAGAAGAAGATAGAGGAGAAAAGAAGCCATGCGCTCATAGAATTGCCAGTTATGCATGCAGAGATAGGACTGTCAGTCATGCATGCAGAGTTTGTTCTGAAGTGTACTCATCGTAACTAGAGAAGAATTGCTGAAGCATATCCGAATCTGGCCCATCAATCCAACTGTCCTTGAACTTTATTCTCTTCAGTTCAGCAGCAACAAACTCCCTCATGTCTTTTAGCTTTTCCAACTCCCCCTAGCAATCCTCACCTCTTCTTTAATATCCATTAACCAATCCAACAACAAATCCTCTCCATCATCTCCCTTTTGCATAACCTCCTTAATTCTTTCATCCCATTTCTCTTTTAATTGACTTAAGGGTAGGCCTTCCTTTACCGGTATATCCACATCTACTATAATAGCAATAACCACCTCTAACTCATCAAGCTATTCATTTAGATCCTTGCTAGAATCTTGAATTTCACTCTTGTGTTTATACAAAAAGTCAGATCTAAATCGGATTATGTTGGAGGTCTTTTCCAAGAAATCTGTGTTATGCTCTTCGAGGATTGACTGCTCTAGAAGAGTGGATTTTGGCAATTTACTAATCTCTTTAAGCTTCTGGGTATACCCTCTATACTCCTCCTCTTGTTCTCCCAATTATTTTTCATGCTGATTCATCTCTTCTATTAACTCCAATGTTATTTTGTGAATCTCAAAACTGTTGCCCAACACTTCACCTATCTCCTAATTTAACCTGTCAGCCCATCTATCCATCATCTCTGCCTTAATCCTTACCTACACCAAATCATCCACCTCTTTCTTGCTAAGAAAAATTGGTGTTTCAATGGTGGCAATTTGTTGTGACCTCAGGGCAAAAAATTTCTTCAAGAAAGTATGTAATTGATCCAGTTGAGCCTAAAGCTCATCCTTTCTCTATTTATCCTTCATCATTCTTGATTTGGTGGATGATACTACCACATCAATCAAGTTCATTTCTTGATCTTTGGTGGGTCTTCCCAAATTAACCATGCCCAACTGGTAATCAGTCAGCTGCATCTCTCTCACATCCTTGTCCACCAATGGTATTGCACATTCAAAAATTATTTCTCCTCCTTCAGTGAGTCTGGTGGAATGCATGATTTTACCCTTCTTCTTGGGCCTTTCCTTTTCAATCTCCTTCATCATATCATCCCAATCAAGAGGATGTGAAGATGTTATTGGCCTCTTTTGTAAATCAAGTTTTAGCCAAGTGGGAGCACTTGGAGTAGTGGCCATTACAGTTGAAGAGGACTGTAGCACATTAATCTTAGGTTGAGAATCAACCTCTTGTACATTCTGTTGCTCTCCCTCTACATCTTTTTGTGCAAGATTTTCAACTTCTTCTTTGTCTTTCTGCTCTTGCACCCTCTTGTCTTCCCGTTCCTTCTTCAAATTTTCCTCTTCTAATCTCTTCTCCTCAAGCAACTTGTTCCTCTCTTCTTCTAACAATTTGAGTCTATCTGAGGCTTCCTTTTCCTTTTGTAGCTACTTGGTCAACTCCTCAACATCTTTCTCGTTTTGTATTCATTCTGCCTCTTCTTTCTTCTTATGAGATTCTTCAATTATTTTAATTTTAGCCATAAGGGCTTCTCTTTCCCTCTACTTCTTAGCCTTTTCCTCTTCAAGCTCATGAATCTTCTACGCCAGCTCAAGCTTGCCATTTTATTCCTTGGTCTTGAGCTCCTATTCCTTTTGCATTTTCTATTTTTGCACTTCATCAGCTCTTCGCTTGGCTTCTTCTTGTTGCTGTTGAATTAAGGCATCTTCTTGTGCCTTAGCATGAATTGCATTTTGTTTCTCCATTTCCTCTGCATGTTCTTGAGCATCTGAAGCCTTCTTTGCTTCCTCAAACAGTGCCCACTGATCCTCCTCTATTAGCACATGGTCAGTTTCCTCCTCTAGAGGCATATTTTCTTGTGTATCCTTCTTTGACAAAGTCTCATCAGAGTCTGTTCCAAAATCATGGATCTCTACCTCTACTCATTTTCCCTTTAATGATTTAGCAATGTCATGAAGAGTTCCCTTAGGCATCTCTTTACTTTGCTACTCTGCAAGAGGGACTTGAGTAGATGACTCACCTATTGCTGGTGTTGAAGCCATAGGCCCTGTTTGGGCATCCTCCTCCTGTGCCTCTAGTTTATCTTGAGTCGATGCTTCAAGCTCAATCTCTTCAATATCAGGAGGGAATAATTCCAAAGGCTCCTTGGGAGGCAACTTCCTCTTAATTCTCTTATATCCCTTCCCTTTCTTAGGAGCTAGACCCCCAGGAGTTTTGGCCCTTAGAACAACCCAGCGCATACTCCTATCCAAGATTGGTCGCCCTATCTGCTTGATGTCAATAGTCTCCTCACCATCCCAATCTACTGGATCCAAAATTTTGGTACCAATATTCAATGCTTCATAAGATGGATCCAACACAACTCTATCATCTACCAATGTATCAGGAATATCATCTTTGACCCCAAATTCTACCATGAGTGAAACATGCAACCTGTCATAATTCATTTTCCTGAGGTCATATTCATCCTGAAGATCACTCTAGAATTCCTTTAGCAGGTTGCAATGTTTTTCAAAGATCGAAGCCAACAAAGCATTCATTTTCTTCTTTGGATCAAAGTGCTTTCGGGTAGTATACAATCCCAACTTTAAATGTATCAATTCACTGCAAACCATCTTAGCTCCCATAAGGTGTGGGCAACTATATTCACCCAATTCAAAGGGGAACTTATGACAACCTAGTTTGTGCTTCATCCCAAATCAAGCATTAACCCCCAGAGCTTGGTAAATAAACTCCATCAGAACCATCCTATTGCTGCAACACCTTGGAAGTAAATGGGGATGACCCTCAAATCTAGCCAACTTGAAATAAGTGAACTTAGGGTATTAGATATACCAACATCCCCCATTCCATGATAAAGGCCATGGCTTCTTGGCTCAATCTGTATCCGACATCTCCATTAAGTTGGTTAATGAATACATATAAGAATGCATCATTAAATCTTCTAAATTGTGTCTCAGAAACCTGTAGGGATAATTGATCATAATGATCCCATACTCTTTTTTTTCCATTAGCCTCTCCTAATATTTCCACTCTGTTCAAACCTGGAAAGATGCCTCCTCTAGCTACTGCATAGACAACATAAGAAGTCATGAAAAAGCTCTTGGTTTCCCTTATTCTGGTTAGCTGATCATGAATAGTATCCGAGACAACCATGGGCCAATAAAACTGTTGCTTTCCATTGAAGATTGTCTGAATGAAAGGAAACATCCATTCCTTGAAATGAAATGCATCCCTCTTCCCAAAGGCTCTAAACAACATCATTATCAGGTCCGATACCTCTTTGTAAAATTCTGCCCTCTTTGGTTGATTTGAGAGCTTTGTCAGGGACTTCTTCTGCCATCTTAACCACTTGTTGTTCAAATGAGCCTTGTTGGGTTCCTTGTGTTTGCTATATATCCCTAAAGCATCTGCCTCATTCAACTGTACCAGGTTCTTTGGATCAGGGACACTAAACATGTGTTGAAACATTTGAGGAGTTAGATCTATAATCATATTGTCCTATGAATCCATGCATTGTCTAGTGGCCGGATTATAGGCTTCTGCTGCTATGATAATCAACTCCGAGCATTGGATGGATAAAGGAAATACAATGATGTGAGACAAGCCAGACTCAACTATTCTCCTAGTCCTCCCTGTTACATCCTCAATGAATGTTTTTGAGTATAACTCCTCAAAATTGAATGGGCCTAAATTGGTATCAGTTACATCCGCCCAATTTGATTCCACCTTGCTTGCAGTGACAACAAGACCCCTATGGTTATACCTCAAGGTATAGGGTAACTGCTCTGGCTTAATCTTCTTAGGCTTAGTTGCTTCCTTTGAAGTTTCTACAGGACGATTCCTTTGGGAAGCTTCTCCTGATACTCCTGACATTTCTTAACTTCCTGTAACAAAACCTCAAATTATATCCTTGAATAAATATCACAAAATATGCTTTAAAATCTTACCCTTCATATATATATCGGAGGCAGAACCAGGTAGAAAACATTCTAAATAGTCTCTTTTAAAACATTGCCGAGATTAGAGTCAAAACAACTATTGAGCATGTAATAATAACAAGGCGAGATCGGAGTCAGAGTTGGAATGGTAACCAAAATTGGAATCGGAACGAAAACTGATTTGGTTCCATGAATATTTTCTAGTTTCATATTCAGTTCTGGTTCCGCTTGGGTTACCAATAATTTGAGAGCGTGCCTCTTATTGTAAGTGAAGTCAGAGACGGGATGGAAATGGAATCTATACTTATTAGAAAATCATGCTTCAAAGTCTAAATTGATTTTGATCCCATTTTCGCCTAAAATAACCATGACGTAATAAGAGATTTTAATAGGCCGATAAATAACTTCATGATTTTAAGGACTAGGTCATATCAAAACGAAAGGGGCTTAAAAATAACTTATACAAGACCATCCCCATATGACCGAGAGGCAATTGTACTAATTTAGGGCATCATATTTAAAACAAGAACATGTCAAAACCCTAAACCAAAACCCGTCGATTTCAACAACATAGGGCATGAATTTAACCCCTTTTAAACTAAATAGATCTAATGCGAAAAAAGATTCCTAAGTAAAACCATGATTTACCAAACCCTACCAAAGTAAAAACTGCAATTAATCTATGCTATTTAAAAAACTGGGGCATCACGATACAGTCATGATTGAAATGTGAAAATGACTATGAGGAAAAACAAACAAACGGGAAACAAACACACCAGAAAAGAAAAACAAAAACAGGAAAACCAAACAAAAGAGAAAGAAAACAAATCACATGAACTCACAATAGAACCGAGAGTCATGAATTCGTACAAAACCAATCAAACAAAAAATGAAAACACGAGACAAGATGAAAGAGAAGAACAAAAAACCCTACCTCAAATGCCAAATAAATAGGTCAATCCCCTGAAGCAATTCCACGTGCAACTGTCTCTCTTTCGATCGATTCACATGCACAAATGCTCCACTGCAACTCTAGTTTGCTCTTGATCTCTTTCAATAATGATGATAACTTTGAGTTAATCCCTAATTAAGGTAAAAAATCACAGTTACACACGTGCATGGCACCTATAATTAATGCGATAAATGTGGTAGAGCAGAGTTGAAACTACAGAGGGAATTGACACATTACTGCTGTGCGACTTTAGTAAAGTCAATGACCAAAAATAGCGGGAGCAGAATCATAATGAAAAATGATTTTGAAACTTGTCCAATTTTCCAACTCGATTCCCATTCCGGATCTGCTTCCGCCAACAAAGAAGAAAGCGAAACAAAACATCTAAATAAAACATAAAGAATGAAATAAGAAAACTTAACACAAAAACCTAGGTAAAAATGAAAGACCAAAAAGCGGAACCGAAGGCAGAATGGGATTTGATTTTGAAACTTCGAATAAATTCAGGCTTAACTTCCACTCGGGCTCTGACTCCGATAACAATAAAACTAAAAGGTAAAGAAAAGACCGTCGGGATAGGGATCATAATCAATCTTTGAAACAAGATTCAAAACCCAATTCGGTTTCGGTTCCGGTTCCGACAGAAGAAACCAAAGAAAAACAAAGTATTGGAAAAGAAAGAATCCAAACTTTGTTTGGAAAACAACCAAAGACAAAAACATAAAGGGGGACCCATTTTGACCAAGGCAAAAGATGGGGTGGTTATGCAAGGCATAAGAGTAAGAATACCTCAAGAGGTTTCCAATCTCTTGATACGTTTTAGGGTAACAAACAAGGCCAAATGATTTGAACCTTCTTCTCTTTAGGTGCTTCCAAACCTAGGTGGTTCTACCTTTGCAAACTGAGCAAACTTAAGTGATGTGATTTTGTTTACAACAATCTATTCACAATGGCAATCTCACAGTGAACAAATATAATCCTAATAAAGTGTATGTACAATATTAGAATATGTTCAGTTAACAAATGTAAAAAATAAAATGGACAACCAACTTTTCCAATTTAACTATATGTACATATAAATTTAAGTTATTTTTATTTTAACTAAACGCACTGAAGTTACAACATACAAATTAAATGATATTTATGATTGTAAAATTTATGATTAAATATATCTCTCAGAATCCTTTTTGTCCCAATTTGAAAATAATTCTATATTATAGAATACATTTATTTAAATTTTAAGATGAAAATAGCAAGGAAAAATCAAACAAATATCTTTATGAAAGAAGTATATTGGCGTGAAATTAAATATGATTTGTATTCCAATGTAAAAACTACAAATAATGGAAACAATTCTTTCAACACGTAAACTATTATGTAGTAGTCAATTAAAATGATCTAAATAGTCTAATAATTTAACCATTAGCATATAGCAATTTCTATAGAGTTGTAGATCTCTTCCATTTTAAAAACACAAAAAAATATTAGGTAGATAATCAAACATCTTTCAGTTCTACAGTGACTTATTTATCCTAGAGGAACTAGTATATAGTATACAAAGAAAACCAACAAACCCACAACTACCCCTATTTTAAAGGAGTTTAGTTTTCTCCCCTTCTTGATCTCCCTAATATTCTCAGATTACTGTAATTGACTGAAAGGAATTTAATTCTTCTTTAAAGAACCCAATTAATCATATCACATAGATACAACAAATGTGCACTGATAAATTGAACATATACTTGATATATCAACTTAGATAATCAAGAAACATTAGGATGGAGACAATCAAACAATTGCAAAAATTCAACAAACAACTGATACCAGAATGGAACCACCGAATAAGAAATCTTTCATTATCTCCTTCAAAATCTTATACATGTAACATGGTCCTTTTGGATATAAACATTCTGAAATATTATGTTTCTTGCTATCTATGTTCTATTCTACTACTACCCTCTTATTCATTTGTACCAAAAATGGATATTTATACATCAACCGTATGAAAGGACACGTCCTTTCAAAAATTTCTTGTTCTTGAAACAACAATAAAATTAAAATTAATTAGGCTCTGTTAAGCCATAGGTGAAATTTTGATAAGTGATCCAATTAGTCTTAGCGCCCATGCGTATCTGCATCTCCCAATGCATTTCAGATCGTGATCTTCATTTTCACCATCTTCTCATTCTGTTCACATGCTTCATCTAATGTTATATCTTTCTCGGTAGCCATCTTCAGAATCTCCTGCAATACTGACTCACTTTCATCTTTCCACCTAGTCATTTCTTTTAATCTCCCTCTATCATCAAAGAATGCAGTCAATCCCTTTTTGGTGGCATCAATTAATCCCTGCTCATCCCCTCACAATTCTTCAAAGAAGTTTTTATGCTTATTCATAAGATGATTTGCAACCTGAATTGTAGCTTTATCAGGAGCATCCCTCTGGTTAATTTCCTGGAGCTTCTCTAAGATCTTATCATCCATTCTTTCATGTTCTCGTAATGCATCAAATTTTTGTGAGTGTATTCCCCAAATCTTATTCAACCAGGTTGTTAGTCTGGCTTGTCTCTTATTAATCACTGCAACAAGTGTGTCATACTTTCCTTGAGAATATGTACTCGACCATTCCCAATGATCTTTTGTTTGTGAACTTTCACCATGGGTGAGAAGCTTGGTTGACCCCATTGTAACTCCTAATAAATCTTTCAGGAACTCATTTTCTCTTAGCATTCTTTCATGGTTAGTTTTGTACATTTCATTTTCCTTGATCAACCCCTATATTTGAGCTTTGTTTAGTTTTCCTACATCGATCCCAATCTCTGCTGTCGCCACAAGATCAGCCTCCCCAAATTTTAGGGTCATAACATGCCGGAATGCCTTATTAGTATCAATGACAATTGATTTCCTGTGAGGTGGATACAAGGCCCAAATCATTAATGAATCTTCACCTAGATTGTACTTTGATCCTGCATAGACCTCTGTCACCTTTTCCGGGCTGAGCTTGTGTGTAGCATTACTATTTTTCAGGAAACTGTCAAAGACTAGTGTAGAATTGAGATCTAATCTTGGAAAAATCATGACACCAACACTTTCTAGCATTTTCCTTCCCTTTTTATGGATCATACCTGCCATCTCTCTTTCCACATCAGTTTTTAAATTACTAAACAACTGTTCTTCATTACCTAGTGTGACATTGTCAACCAGTTCTCTTATCTCTTTTCCCTTTTGTCTACATAGGAATGTCTTAAATTATGGAGATTTTATAAATTCATCATCTGCTACAAAGGACTTATATTCTACATGCCTTGCATCTGTATCTACACTTTCTTCAATATTCAAATCCTTGGTAGGACAGGTGTAATCCTAAGTTCTCAACCTTGACATCTTGTTAGGTAGATATTGTGGTACATTAGCCTCAGATGTCTCTTCTCTGGAAGACAATAGCTCTATATCTTGCAACTCTTGATTATGTTGTTTAACCACCATTTTTGCTTCCTCTGCCTCCAAGTTCCTAATTATATCATCAAATTGGTAGGGCACATGGTTATACCCTCCAAATTTTATCCTTTGTTTAGCAGAATTGATATACCCTTCTGGATCAAAATTATTTCTCCATGGTCCTCTTTTCATGTTATATTGCAGTAACTTATCCAGAATCAGATTATACCCTTCCTTTGCTAATACAGTAAAATCACCGAGCATTGTGTATTGGGCATAAAAGCCTGTTTTCCAAAAGAACTTAAATTCATAACACTAGAAAAATCCATTTGCCTAACAATTTCCAAGTATGTAATCCTATCGGGAACCATTTTAGGAAAAATGAATGGGCCATCTTCAAATCCACAAACCCTAATCATGGTAGTATTCTCCAAACAATACCAATCCCCCCAATTGTGGCTAATTGGTCCATTGAAATATTTGGGCCTGAGAAACCTCTTTATCTCATCAGACAAAGAATAAGCACATGGATGATTATAAAACTTGTACAATGGTTTCACAAAATTTTCTTCAAAGCATACAAAACTAGAGTTAGCAAACTTGTTGTCCCAAACAATAGTCCATGATTGAATAGGTAATGACATGGATTCCTTATCAAACTATGAAATTATAATCTCCTGAGGCCACAACCCTAGTTCCTGTCCAAAGTACAACACTATGTGCATCAACAATGAGTAGTTCCTGAGGTGTAAGATAGAGGCTCCACCTTTTATTGCCATCAACCCAGAATCGAGCCCTTTAAAAATATATGAGGCATAATCAAAAGGTCTAGAGTTGTGATACTAAATATTTGCTGAAATCACCATGGGCACAATTTCCATATACTTAGGGACTTTCATTCCCAATACTTGACCCATAGAGAAATAAGTGTATTTCATATAGGGCTCAAAAATATCTACATGGAATGGGGGTCCTTCACTATCTTCTAGCGGAATTGGTTTACCATCATGTCTAATTCTTTGCAAGGGCAATCTCCAACCCTTGTAAATGGTGTCCATCCTTCTAAATTATTTTTCTAGATCTTCACATATAATATTTTCATTGCATACCCCTTCCAATTTAAAGACTTTGCCTATTGCATCCTCTGATATGTGTATCAATGGTTTCCTAGACGGGTCACATATAGCTTTAAGTCTTGAATTATAATGGGTGGCCAACAATTTGACCAGTTCAACATTGACAAAAACATTGGGGCAAACTAACTTTCCCAAATTAAGCTTCCACGGGTTACATAATGAAAGTTAAACAATTCATAACCTCTTATTGGAGTCCAAATATCTCCTATGAGCTTATATTTATCATCTAGTTTATCCACTTCTGCCCTAAGTTATGCAGAGCATCTGGCTTTGGGTCCAAAGACAGGTAGTTGGTCGATACGATCTTGATTCAGATTACGCTCAGTACCCTCTGGCTGAATTTTAGTTTTTTTCTTTTTCCGTTTTGACTAACCACTTTCCCCATGATTTCTACCCTTTGATTTTCCTGAACTAGTGGCTTCCATTCTTCAAAATTGCAAATTTAAGGTATGAAGAACTTACTATTTTTTGCCCAAGATTTTGAACTGAGAGAATACCCTGGTCCTTCGCTCACTCCTCTGCTTCTTCCGCTATCAATTCTGTAATGATGTTTTCAATTGAATTTGTCTTGATTCCTGAAATTACTTATGCTTCGTGGCACCATTAATATTTTAGCTAAAACACGAGCGTAGCTGGTTTTTTCGAAACTCTCACTATCACATCATGTAATTTTTCAACCAAACATTTTCAAATCTTGAGTGATCCTTTTGTTTGAGCTTTCACCAACGTTCATTAAACACCCGCTAGGACATCTCATAGTTTCCCTGACACCTTAAGTCTTTCCGATAGTTACCCTTTCGGTCTTAAGTATATTGCTACAAATCCCATCAAAGCAACCTATCACTGTGAATTTAGCAAGTCGGGAAGACAATCCTCATCTTACTCCGGAGATGTGTAACTCACTGAGATATTTCCTTCATAAATTCTGATTGCTGAGACATAACGATTTTCTTGCTGATGGAACTGCACTCGTTGTGACCTTCTTATCTCTCCCCGCTGAAGTTTGTCTCTTCGATGAATTTATTCATTGGAGAAACCATGAACCATGTCCTTCCGATAATCATTCTCTCCAAACATGTCACAAAGTCCAATCCTGTCGGTGTATCATGGAAGGTCGGCAGGACTCCTCAAATTCTTCCCGGTAACATTGTCCCATCGACAAAATCCTCCTTTGTTTTATCGGCAAGACTGGATGAATGTCTTGGGCTGAATTCAGGAACCTTACTCCGATGACTCTAGTCTACCTGATATATTTCCTTGTGCTCCGAGCGGTAAGACATATGTAAGCTTGATATGACTTCATACCGTCATGCCAATGCTCATTATCTTTCCGATAGAGACTGTGAACTATATTTTCTTGATATATATCCTCGAATGATATTTGATCGGTATGACATTCCCGACCTCTTGCCGATATTGGTATGTAAGCTATCATTTGTCGTCGGCCTAGGTGGTGTCCCCTTGTCCATTTAATAAATTTTTTATTTTTGCAGGGAACAATTTTAAATGACTATTGATCAATCGTCGGTTGATCTCAGCCATTCCCCGCAATCCTTTGATGACCCTACCACAGATTCTCAACTGATTGCGATATCGTGGGTGAGCGCTACGTGTCTCAACTGGCGATGCCGAAAAGATAATCAAATTGCTTTAATATATTTGTCGGGTTTTAATGTTTTATACGACAGGTTACTAAAGTGGCTATGAGATGCATGTGCTCAAAATGAATGGAGATGTTATAATCTCGATGAAAAAGCTGCCCGACAGTTATGTTCAACACCGGTGACTATCTTGAGCGAACATGATTGCCGATGGTGGAGATCAATGGTTTCCCACCATCACGTGATTAGAAGATGCAAGGTGTTTACTGATCATGATATCATGGGCGCGTGCCACGTGTATTTATTTGGTGATGCATAATGTGGTGGGACCTTGGTGCTAAGATGGAGATTATGTCAGCCTTTTTGAAGGCATTTGTTCGATGATCTGACAAAATTGAATGATCGACGGTTGGAATTTGAATTCGCAACAAATGCGATTGGAGCCGTTGGTGCGACATGCAAGTAAGATTTAATGGCGGACGAGACATCTATTGGCTTGATTTGATTGACATAAAGTGATTTTATTTCACTCTATTTTCTCACAATGTATTCAAGCACCTTTGCGAAATAATTTTCAGAGCCAAGGATGAAGTTACAAGCTGTCACATCAAGGATTTGGTCTTCTACAAAGCATAAATGCCGTGAGTTGTTTTATGTGCTTCTTGGTAAATTTAATTGAGATTTTGAGAAGAATTGTGGTGTGCTTGTAGGAAAGCTTGTTGATTTTTGTTTTAGGGCTATTGGTTAGTTGAATTATAAGAAATTGAAAGGTTTTGCTATAATTTTGTTTTCTATATAGCCCTAGTCTGTTCGAAAGATTTGAAATTTTAAGGAAGCCCTAGTTTACTTGAGATGGCACTGCCAAAGCAACATTCTGGCCATGTTGATTATTTTAAGAGGAATTTGTATGATGATTTATCTAGATCAACTCCCATTGTCAACAAATCATAGGAAGAGGGGTTTGGTTTTGATGCATGGAAGAACCCTAGGTGAAGGATTAGTATGCAAGAATTCCAACATTGCCGATGCTAGGGTTCCCATGACTGGTCTAGAGATGTTTAGGCTGTGGTATGGATAATGAAATTTGGCTCACCCTTTCTCAAATGGTTGGAGATATGACATGGGGAAGCTGGTGGTGCCAAATGTGTTCCTCGATGTGGATTTTCTCAGGGCAGTGGCAGCACGTTATGACCCTGTTACGAGAGTGATCAAAGATAATGATGGAGGGATTTTATTAAGTATAAACGGGGAATAAATTCAACAAGTTTTTGACCTAAGTGAACCTAGTATGTTCTTGATTTAGATAAATCTTGAGGAGATGAAGCAGGAGTATGCAAAGTCAAATTCACTTTTTAGGTTGAAGCTGCTTCCTCCTCATCTGGCAAGCGCAAGTAGTTCAAGGATTTATATTAGTCCAAGTGACCAAGAGCCTTTCAGGCTAAGTTGTTTTGCAAACCACTTCTTGGCTACCTTTTATTCATTGTGCCAAATTTTGGGTTTTAACCCTAACACAGTAATGCCAATTGCCTATATGTTTATGGGGGTGCAAATACAACACCCTAATTTCTTTGTGGTTTATGATTTTACATTTTTTCTGGCAGAGAAGATACTTGAAGGGCGGTTAAAGTTGCATGTAGGGGATGTAGGCACTCCATTCTTTTGGTATTCCCTGCTGATGTACATGTTCTTGTACAAAAATTTTGACTTCTTCTCAGAGATGATGGAGTTGAGGCAGGAGGTAAATGGAGAAAGATTACCAGTGTTGGCTTGGACTGCAGATTTATCATACAATAGGGAGAGTGCCAGTTTTGTGCAATTTGACAATTGCTTTGCTTCCAGAATTAGGGCTCGGTTGATAGTAAATGTACCTAGGATCCTTGAGGATTTACATGAATCTCTCAAACCGAAGGGGAGGAAGCCATATTTAAAAGTTTTTCACAACTGGGGTGACACTATCTTGTACCCATTCAACACTGTTTTAAGGGTGTATGGCTTCCAAGGAACTCCACATATCCTCCCATTCAATGTGCTAGCAAGAGTGGGGTTGGCTAAGGTTATGTGGCAAATAGGTTGTATTCATGAAGACAACCTAACAAGGAAGGGAAAAGGGACTTTTTTCCCTGATTATACCGTTGTGTCTGATTTGGTGTTCTGAAACGGAGGATGGGTCCACTTTGGGAGGTTTTTTGATGATTTTCATTTAAGGTGTGGTCCCGGGCGATATCATGATCCTTAGGGCTTATTTTCCCTTTTTAAACAATGGATAAAAGGTGGTAGGTTTACACATGAGTTCAATTTTATTGAGGATCTGATTAGGAATGAATTTGATTTGAACAAGCAGGAATTGAACAAGGAAAAATGGATAGCATATGAGAAGTTATTGGAAATTGTGCATAGAATGGATCCCAAATATGATACATTAATAGAATTCACCCCATTCCACAAGAAAATTGATTTATTGATGGAAAAATTCTAGGAGATCATGGGTGTTTTGATGACAAAGAAGGTCAACTTGGAGTTGGACTTTGATATACAAAAGCTAGATGTGAGGCCTGTTGAAACAAGGCCAACATATCAACCCACGGTGAATTGGCATCTTTATAAGAGAAAAAGGAGTGATAGTAGCAATGAGGAGGAGGAAGATAAGAAAGGAAAACAAATCATGAAGGCATCAACACAACCAGGTCTGAAGATCAGAGCACCTAGAGGAATAAAGATCATTGATTTGGACTCATCACCACAAGATAATCTTGTACTACCACCATTAGGGCCAAGCCCTAAGAGGCAAAGAGTTGAAGCGGCACAAGAGACTCTGATGGATGAAATCATTGTCATAGATTAGGACATGTAGGTTGGTATTCCTTCCCCTCCCAGGTCAACTCAATTGGTTATGTCTAATATGGATGTGAAGGGACAATGTGTGCAAGATGCTAGGATGGAGGCATGCAAGGCATTTTTAGATGATGATGCATTTGTTAAAACTAAAATTTTCTTACAACCGGCATGGAGAATGAGACTAGAAGAATATCAAGACAAATGCAAAAGGAGAAGAGAGTTGAAACCTGACAGGTCTAACCAGGAGAATGATGATGAAGTAAGGGATGAATTGATGGAAGAATTCAAGAGCATCACTCCTGAGGAGGGGAGGAAATTAGTAACTCAGGCTGAGGTGCTAATTTTTCTTGAATGGGATATATAAGATGCAGTAGCATTTAATGCTATTTTAAAATCCAAGCATCCCATACAAAATTATGAGGAAGAGGTCAAGGAAGCACTGCAAGATTCAACCTTTTGTGAGGAATATGAGACCCTAGCAATTTGGGCATTGGCATCTCAGGGTAGAAAGCCTAATGTTACTAACATTAGCCCAAACCTAAGGGGAGGATTAATAATAAAGAGAGCCTTTGAAACTTCAACTATAGAGGCTACAAACCTAATTGTGAATGTGGCCAAATTGGCCCAGAAGACTATTGAGAGGGAAGAAGCTGAAAAAGTAGAGCTTAATGGAGAAATACAATATTATAATTGGAGAATACAATAGGGTGCAATATAGGAATGTTGAGTTGCAAACTGAGGTGGATAGGTTAAAGTATAGGCAAGTTGGGGAGTCCTCAAGTGCTTTTGGTATCATGAAACTTCCTTCCACATCAGGATCAATAACTCCTACTTCTCCAATTGTTTCTACTCCAGGGTCCCCCATCCAAACTCCTTCTCTTAGTCCTACATTAGAGCCAGTTGAAGAAGAGATTGAATACTCTGTGGATCCTACTAAGAAGCAGTTGGTAAATAAGATTACAGAGTTACAGGAAGCTTTAAAGGCAAGTGAGGAGGAAGCACTTATAAATTAGAGTGAAGTTGTTGACACAGTTTTGAGGCACTTAAATGAAAAGGTTGATGGCAGATTTCCATCATTATATTCTTTGTATTCTTTATTTTTGGATGAAATAAAGAACATTACTAGGGATCGGGAAGTAGTTTTTCCCTTAGTTGAGAAGTGGATCCTTAGGGCCAATGATTTAGATATCATGTATAAAGCCTCTAGTTTTGATACAGATAATAGGCCCCAATCATTAAGGCCTACTCAAATTTTTGTAAAGTCACTGCAGGGTTTTCAAGCCTTACAATATGATTTGTGTAGGAAAATCAAAGAATCGGTAAATAGTTTAGATGATTGGAGTGATACATCTTTACATAATATAATTGATGCATAGGGAAATGTTAAATCACTGCAGTAGTGGCAGGATAGAGCAAATGAGGTCATCAATGCACAAATCAAATTGATTTGTGATGCCTCAGACTATGACCTGTTGGTGAGTTCTATGGACAAGATCATTAGCACCAACACATTTTTGGAGTCTTTTGAGAGAGAGGCAAATCAGGTAGCGGTGAAATACACACCTTACAGTGCTAAGGTGAATGAGGTGGTTAATTTTGATTGGCTGATAGATGAAGAATATCAAAGATGGGTGGATAAATACTTAACCAAGGAAGAGTAAGACATAGTTGACTACTGGCAGATAACAAATCAGCCGGTGCAGTTATAACAGATTTCGGTTATCTTTTGATGGTAGTTTTGGCACAGGTTTCTTGAAGTTTGGCCGATGCATCAACCATTTTCAGCAGATGGGATAAACAGGAAGATTCTCCAGGGACTCAACTATTGTAACATATTTTTGAAATGTCACAGGGTGGTCCAAGTGACTGGTGACATGTGTATTTCTGGCCCGATGCTTGTTTTCTCCTTCATTCTCTATAGGAAGGATTTCAAGGCCATAAATATGGGTTAGCAAGTTAGATAATTTTGGGCCGAGTCTAAGTAAAGGTGCAGAGAAAATTGTAAAAAGCCCACTGGTTTAGTGAAAATGCAAGTTAGGTTTTGTGTCATTCTGTAGTAGGTTTTGAATTCATGGGAGTTTGATGTTTCATGACAATACTGGCATTTGAATGGGAATGATTCATTTTAAACTCATGTCTCTCCATTGTATAAGCATATCAAAATCTTGAATAAAATAATCGAGGGTTGTTTCATTCATCTCACTGTTGTGGTGTGTATGATTCTCATTTTAGCTTTAACTCAAGGAATAAATTAAAATGCTTGAATGGGGTCATAGGTGGATATGTTTATATAAGGATTTGATAAGTAGTATTGGGTTAGAATACAAATTGATGGTATTGTAAGGCAATATTGTCAGGGATCTTATATGTTATGTGTTGAATCTGTCATGAATCCTTAGATGCTTATGAATTTGACTCCTCCAATGGCATATGGCACTGGTCTAAGTTTTGCTTATTTGTGGGGTATAGTATTTGTTTGTCTTTGCTTAGAGCTTGCTACAAATTACAAATCAATGACTATCTTAAGCTGTGAAGTGTTTTTGTAGTTATCTCATGCTCCAAATAGTTGATATTATTGATGAACAACCAATTCATTTTGGTATTATCTTGTTATGTTGAGCTATTAAATGAGATTATCTGTTGTTGTTAATGTTTTTTATAATATTAGTGCAAAGGTTGTAAACACATTAAGGGATCACCCTCCTGGGTCTTGCAGAGCCCAAAGTGTAGGAGGCTTTGTTAAAGTCCTCGTCAGTTGGTCCAGGTCCTTCGAGCTGCCCCTGATTGGAATTGGCAATTCCATAGATAGATTAGAAGATAAACCTAGTTATAGTAAAAACAACCAACACTATCCCTTGGTCCTCTCTTTTTCATGCTCTTGTATGTTCCCTTCTCTCTTTTTTCTCTTGTTAATTTTGATTTGTTCTTGCTTATTACTTTGGCTTAGTTAATTTTTGCTTCTAGTTTTTTATTTCGTCATGTTTTGTCAAGTTTTTCTTTCGTGTGTCTCTTCTCTTTGGGTATGTCCTTTTCTATTTATTTTTCCTTCTTTCCTTCTTTTTCTAATTCTTGTTTCTCATTATTTTATGACTATTCCTTACATTTTACAAATTATAGTTTTTTTCTAATTACGCCAAAGACGTATCCTATTTGAGATGAATGAGTTAAAATGGACCATTAATGGTTAATATCGACTGCGTACAGTGCAATATGATTGTAGTGATTTCATCCGTTCATCGCCACATTTTTTCCCCTCCATTTTTTTTGTTTATTTTACTTCTTAATATTTTACTTGCGAACTCTGCCCTTTTTTCTCATCCGGTGACACCACAATATTTACTGAATGAAGCTTTCAACAAATGAAAACAAATATCTACTTCTATAAATTTAATTTTAAAATTTGTCTGTATTTTTCAAGACTCAGACTGAATTGGTTAATTTGAATGTATGCAATAATTGATATAGTTTGGTTTAATATATATATTTTATTTAAAAAAAAAACATGTTCATAATTTAAATATCTTATTTTTTTAATTAAATAGGTGTTAAAAGGCGAAAAGTAAAATTATAAAAATGTCTATTTTTTTGTTAATTAGAAAGAGATTAAAAGTGAAAATTTAAATTATTTTTAATATTTATATATTGAATGGTTTTACTTGTTTTTATATATATTTTTTAATTTTAAAAAAATAAAATTATAAAAATGTTTTTCTCTTTTTTTGTTAATTAGAAAGATGGGTTCTTGTGAACCACTACTCATGAATCATGGGTCAATGAGTTTGACTCGAAAACTACATGGTTGAATCGTGATAGTAATATCATAATTAGAAAGATGTTAAAAGTGGAAATTTAAATTATTTTGAGTATTTGCATTTTATAAAGCTCATATATTAAATGGTTTTTACTTATTTTATAATTTGAAAAAATATAAAAAAGTAAATTAGAAAAATAATTAAAATTGTTTTTAAAATTTTCAGAATTTTTTTTTTTTTTTTTGATCCATAAGAGAGTACTTGCCTTTATAGTATTTTAATTATAGTATTTTAGATTCAATAAAAATAAATGTAAGTTTTGTTAATGGAATAAAAGATAGTTACATGCATTTATATTAATATTAATAATTATTAATCTTATTTTAATTATATTATGTAAAAATCAAGTATCTTATATAAAAACAATTATATATTAAAATTTTATATATTATAAAGATATTATAAATATCAAACAAAATCAAATGATAGTATAATATAATTAGAAGAAAAAATTGATAATTATATAAATATAAAATTTATCTAATAATTAAGTTACATAAAAATATGTATAATATGAAATAAATTTATTATATTATATTAAATAATATTTATTGATTAGATAATTATAAGAAAGAATTGTGGGAGGTAGGGAGGGCTCACTCCAAGGTGGTGGAGGATGTTGGCATGAACGACCACGTTGGACTTATAAGGGGAAATAGTGAAGGGTGGAAAGCCACAGGCGGTACGAGAGAGCTGACTTGTCCTATCAATCAATTGAATGCACATGGAAGACAACTCATCTATCTTCCCGAGGTGCAAGAAATTTTAAAATCCATTCATTCTTTCACTTGCATTCAGACAACTCGCATGTAGGAGAAGGAGGCTGGTGAGGCTGGCGGTGGTGGGTAGAATTACTCATTTAAGGCTTGCACAGAATGCCGTGGGCATTTGTTCTAGTTCAGTGTTGTGGTTGAAGTCTGGATATCATTTTGTCAAGCGCTTACTGTTGGGAGCCGAATGGCTGGGTCCTTAAAATTTCTGATAGAGGTTTTGGTTGCTGGTGTAGCTCGGTTTGGCGCAGACACCCCCATTTTGCTCAAGTCTAACGATAGGTTGAGCAACTTTCGTTTCATAATGGATCAACGCCTTAAAATAATTTTTCTCGACTATGAGCCTCTGGTATTAGGCGCAGTCAAAATGGTCTTGGGTCCTCATTTTCTGGAGGAAACAGAGTATGGGCATGATAATTTGCAGATATCTTCTCATTTTTTGGCTTCCCTACTGGATAATCTGGTCCTGAAGATTGAAGCAAGGACTTTAATGAGGAAATTGTTCATACCTGAACTGCTAGGTGGTATGGATGAGCTCGTTCGGGTGGTGGTGGAAGGGTGAGGATGAAGACACGGTGAATATTTTTCCGTTTCTCTTGGACCTTTAGGGTAGTAGGTTGATGAAGCACTAGGCCATAGTAGCGGTTGAGGTCATCTTCTTGAAGAAATGGTTCAGGCTAATGGCGAATGATAGCGATGAATGATAGGAGGAGTTTGAAGACTTCACGTTTCTGAATAAGTTTTTGTGAAGGGCAGTGTATGGTATTAGTATTTTAGCAACTAGTTTTTTCTCTGTTTATGCAAGCACGAATTGGTTAGATTGGTTTAAATGTAGACTGTTTAAAGTATTGAATGTCTGAAGCTATGGCCTGTATTTTGGAGGATACGTACAAACAATATATGGTTTTTTGGTTCTTAGTGGAATTGGTGAAATTAGCTTAATCGGTTGTACTTTGGATCTATAAGTATAAATACAATATAATCCTTACGTATCAAAAAAAAATTATAAGAAAGAATTAAATAATTATTATTTAAACATAAAATTTATATAATACTTAATATGTATATAATTTATGTTAATATATATATTACTAATGTATTACACATATTTTTTAGAAAGTTAATCAAGGCGGAAAATTATATATAAAAAAATGCTTATATTATTATTTTACTTTCAACTTCCTTCGCCCTTGGTTTTACTTGAAAACCTTGCTCTGCTTTGTATAGCATGTCACGTGAAAAGAGAGATGTTATGGATTGCTAACAATAATAGACGGTTAAATGTATCGTAATTTTTTTTATGGGGAAGAAAATTGTTTGGATTTCACTGCAGGAGGATTGCAAAATTTGGAAGGAAGGCGTCCTTTTCGATTTCTTATTTTCATTAGCAGTCACTGCTCATTTTTTTTAAGAGAAATTTGTGGAGCTGGTGTCCCCATGTATATTTGATTTTGCTGCTTATTTTTAAACAGTCATTTTAATTTGTATTTTTTAAAGTGTATATTTTTTAAATTATTTTTTCCTCTATTAAAATAAGAACATAATTCAATTGTATATTCTAATATTTAATTATCAATCCTTGCCATTAATTTTTATGAACGGTATATTTTTATATTTAATTACCATTTGTTGCTCTGTTAATTTTGACAAAGAATTATTGACAGGGAATTCAAATATGCTATTATTGACTAAGAATTAACAAATGAAGAAATTCAGATTTGTTATAATTCTCTCAATCTGTACAGACAAGAAAGGATGCTAGCAAAATTTGAATTTAATTTTACACTAATTATCTATATTGTACAATTATAAATAAAGATAAGAAATAGTTCAAACATTTATAAAGTTCAAACAAATATAAATAAAGTTAAAAAACAAATCTACGTTGCAATTAAATTCTTTAAAAATGGGTAGATTCAGGGCAAGATCTATATTTCAAAGAACTGTAATAAAATGTATACTTTCAATAAGACTAAAAATTTAATTTTCTATATGAAAATATGTATCTTGTTGTTGCACTGTAGGAAAAATTTAGAGGGAAAATTCAGAGGGAGGAATTGGAGGTAAATAAAAAGGAGGGAAGGAAATTTTGAAAGCCACATGGTATTTTTCACAATAAGCAGTTGCTGCTTATTTTCAGCCCCCCCTATTTTTTGACAACTTATTTTTATTTCCTAAACAATAGCTGCTCCTTTAAAATAGGAAAAGATTCCAAATTATCCTCTACCAACAATCAAATTTATGCATGGGAACATTCCCGCTGCTTAAATTTAAGCAAAAATAGAGTTGAGCAGCCACATGGGGACATGAGGTTAGTAGACAAGTCTTTCTTTTTCTTTTGTTTATGGTATTATTTTATTGTTTTCTCAAATTTTTGTAGTCCTTTATCTTCTCCCTCTCCCTTTATTAAGACTTGTTCTGCAATCTCATTTCATTTTTCCTCCTCGTGATGATGGATCACTATGTGTGATCCGAAACATCGACAAAAAAACTTACACAGTTGAATCCAAAAGCTATATATTGCAATTCTATGGAGCATGGACTGTGGAAAACTCATACCAATTATAGAATAAATATATTTTTATTTTTTATTTTAATTTGTATAATAAAATAAATCTAAAATCTAAATTAGAAGCTAGAGAGAGAGAGATTCAAAACTAAATTTTGATTAGATAGTTACATAGAAAGAGTGAGAGAGATAAAGAGAAATATGAGACAAAGACATATATAGAGGTAGATATATCCAAAGATAAAAGAGAGAGAGGGGGAGATAAACAGGGATGTCAAAAGAGAGTAAGAGAGAGAGATGGAGGGGTAGAAAGAAGGAGAGAGAGGTAGAGAGGGACATATATGGAGAGAGAGGTAGAGATAGAAATATTTATAGAGAGAAAGAGATGATAAGAGAAAGAGAAAGAGAGATATTTATATCTCAGTCTTCCTCTCTATCTCTGTGTTTCTCATTATTTCTCAATTTATCTTCCTCTCTCTCCCCTATATCTCTCTATCTTTGTCTACGCTTCTCTCTCTATTTATGCATATCTATCTTTGTCTCTATCTCTCTCTTTCACTCATATAAACAAACAATCCCTATTCCCCTTCTCTATCTCTGTCCCTTTCTCTTTCTCTCACTCTTGACCCCTCTATCCATATCTCTATATTACTCCCTCTCCTCTCTATCTATTGAGCTATCTCTTCCTCTCTCCCCATATATCTCTCTCCATATCCATATCTTTCTCTACCTCTACCTCTACCTCTATCTCCCTATCTCACTTTCTCCTTCCCTATCCCTCTCTATCTCTCTATACCACCCTCTATCTATATTTATCCCTCACCCTTTCCCTTTCTATATATTGAGCTATCTCTCTCCCTCTTCTTCTTCTCTCTCTCCCTCTCCCTCTCCCTCTCTACCTATCTCTCTCCCCCTCTTCCCCCTCTTCTCTATATCCCTCCTCTACCTATCTCTCCCCCTTTCTCTTCCTCTCTCTCTCTATCTCTCCCCATATCTCCCTCAATCACTCCCTCCCTACCCCCTATCTATCTATTTGTCTCCTTCTATATCTAGACATGTCTCTCTCTCTCTCTCCTTCTCACTCTTCCTAGAACTCTATATTTATATCTCTTTTTTGCTTTATCTCTATCTCTCCATATTTCTTCTTTCATCTCTCTCTCTCTCTCTATCTCATTATCTCTCCATCTCTCTACCATATATATCTTCCTCACTCTACTTCTCTTTATATATCACTTCCCATCTCTATATGTATCTTTCTATATATCGCTCTCTCATTCTCCATCTCTCTCTCTCTATCCATCTCCATCTTCCTCTCTATCTCTATCTCATTACCCCTCTCTTGATCTCCCCCCTCTTTCTCTCCCTCTTCCTCTCTTCCTATTGAAAAATTAAAATGATTCGAGTAATAGAGCTTGATTATCTTCCTAATTCAGAGGTTTTGTAAGTGGATGCATAGTTGGTTTGAATTTATCATTTCTCCATTGAGACATTTCGGCGTACCCATTGCACACCAATGTGCAATTGCTAGTTATTTGTTACTTTTAAATTTTTTGTTTGTTTTTAATCTCTTTTCAATTTTCTTGTTAATTTATTTTAAATTTATGTATTTTTTATATATTCTTATTTGTAATTTTATATTTTCGTACAATTTATTTTCTGATTAATTATTTATAATTTATAATTTATATGTAAACATTTAATTTATAAATTTTATGTTTACTTATAAATTATAATTTATATATTTATAATCTCTTTATAATTTATTCTCTTTTAAATTTGTTATAATTTAAAAAACATATTTATTATTTGGTTATTTTCTCTTTATATATTATATATTTTAATTTATTTTCTTCTAATTTATTTTGTTTATTGTTAAAATTATATGTTTATTTTCTTGTTATTTATAATAATTTTTGTTTATTTTTAAACTTTATTCCTATTAATTTTTTGTTTGTTTATGCCTTATTTATTGTTATGTTTTTTATAAAATATTTTTCTTTTAACCTTTAGATTTTTAATATTTTATTTTTTGGTTCATTTAATTTTTACTGTAGAGGGGGTTTTAAAACAACTTATGCCCATCAATTTGTCTAAGCTGAGACCCTTTTGATTTAATGTTTTAATTCTTTCGCTTGACTTTATTTTTCCTATTCTAAGTTGGCCCCGTGCCCCCATGTTTAAAAACAACTTAAGCCATTGTTTTTCGTCGGCCTAGGTGATGTCCCCTTATGCCTTTAATAAATGTTTTATATTATGCAGGGAATACATTTTAATGACCGTTGATCAACCATCGTTTGATCACAGTCGTTCCCCGCCATCCCACAATGACCCCACCATAGAGACTCAACTGATTGTGATATCATGGGCGAGCGCCACGTGTCTCATTTGGTAGTGCCAAAGGGATGATGAAAGTGCTTTAATATATCTGTCGGGTTTTAATATGTTATATAGCAAGTTACTAAAGTGGTTACAAGATGCATGTGCTTCAAATCAATGACGATGTTATAATCTAGATGGAAAAGGTGCTCGATGGTTAGTGACAAGGCTGGCGACTGTGTTGAGTGAACATGATTACCAATGGTTGAAATCTATGATTTCTCGCCATCACGTGATCAAAAGTTGTGAGGTATTTATTGATCACGATATCACAGGCAAGCACCATGTGAATTTCTTTGGCGATGCATAATATGGTGGGCCCTTGCTGCCGTGATGGAGATCATGTCAACTTGTTTTGGCAATCATTCAATGATCTGACAAAAGTGAAAGATTGACGACTAATATAATAGGCTTGGCTTGCTTTATATTCACTACTCTAAATGGCACCATAATTTTAAATTTAATTAACATACTCTAAAACCTAACGAAACCAGGTTGTAGCTCGTCAAATTGGAGAAGTGAAAGGTCAATACTAGTGCTGAGGAAGAGTTTGGAGGAGTGAAAAAAAGGTCAATACCAGTGCTGAGAAAGAGTTTGGAGTTAAAACAAGGTCAATACCAGCGTTGACGAAGAGTTTGGAGGAGTGAAAACAAGGTCAATACCAGCGCCAAGGAAGAGTATGGAGTGAAAACAAGGTCAATACTAGCACCGAGGAAGTGTATGGAGGAGTGAAAACAAGGTCAATACCAACATCGAGGAAGAGTTTGGAGTTAAAACAAGGTCATTACCAGCGCCGACGAAGAGTTTGGAGGAGTGAAAAAAAGGTCAATACCAACGCCGAGGAAGAGTATGGAGGAGTATAAACAAGGTCAATACCAGCACCGAGGATGAGGTTGAGGGCACTCAGGGAAAATAAATGACCAAGGGACAATGAGTACTATAAGTTTGGCACCCCATTCTCTTTAACCTGCAATTTTCATGCCTAATTTCCAAAGATATTCTCATACATTGGTACCCCCATTCTCGTAAAATGGTATAAAATAAGATAGAAAAAATAAAATAGATTAGTCTTTCACATTTTTATCGACCAACCTCAAGTCTTGGCAAAACTCCCATAATCTACCCACATCTTGGTTGTTGGTGGGAAGATTTTATTCTTTGTTGTATGACCTACCTCAAATATTATGTCCACAAAGTTGCTAAAAACATAAAACAATAAGAAAAAATTCAAAGGTAGAACTAAAAAAGGGTTATTTCCTTTTGGCCTCATCCACCTCTTTTATTTCAACATAGCATGGAATTATGCTTACATAACATAAAATCAAACAAATAGAAGTTTATAGGGGCAAAGGAGCCCAAGTATATGCTAGGATAAGCTAGATCTAATGAATGGAAATAGAGGCATACAATTCTTCTTTAATACCTCCACCACAAACATATGCAAGGAAAGGTCTCCTCCCTTCTTGGTAGTGATAACCTCCTCCACACACAACCCTTAAAAATTATGAATCGAGGAATATAATATTTGAAGAACTCAAATTTTATTCTCTCCTACTTGATGCAATTATTCATTTTATCCTTACAAACATTTATAGTGATTACTAGAAGCACATAGACCAATTATTCATAATAGAAGAATTTGATCATAATTTTCCAATGATGGCATTATGAGAAAACCTTAGATTAAATGAATAATTCCTAGCTAAGTTCTTTAAATCATGTCCAACCATATAAGAGAAGACCGTTGCTATGTGTACTTGGATACAATGGAGAAAGGCTCTTTGGAATCTTTCATCAATCAAGGTATTGTTAAATTTTAACACCTAAAAGTGAGAATGAAGAATATTTCCTAGGATGGTGGCCTATTATGCTTCTCAACACATAGATTATAAAATACTTTTCAATATCATTTCCATCACAATTAAACCTATTGCTTGAGATATAGTCATACAGATAAACAAATTGGCTTTCTTGATAGTAAATACATTCTAGATAATTCAATCCTTGCATCAGAGATTGTTGAATGGGCCCAACAAACTACTCATGATTCCCTTACAATTAAGTTAAAATATTGAAAAGGAATATGATTGCATCAAATGTCCTTTCATTTATAAAAGGGTCAAATGGATTTATTTTTAACCCTAAATTATTATCACACATTCAAAATTACAAAATACCAGTTGAATGAAGAATCTTCATTTGAAGATGATGTTGTCATGACCTTTGAATAAAGAACCTTCATTCAAAAATGATGCCATGTCAATAATTTCAAATGAAGGTATTTTTATTTTAAGTTTTCATGTCTAAAATGCTTTATAAAAGGAACCTTTGCATGAAGGACCTTCAAATGAAGACCTTAATTCAAAGGTACTTCATGAGAAGATCCTTCATATGAAGCTTCCTTTATTGCCATCCCATTATAGCTCTTAGAGTTGTTAGAGATTATTTTATTTTGAAGTAGAGATTGGAACATCAAATAGTGTCACCATGACTCTACCAAGATATCCATCAAATTGATAAACCCTGACTTAACAACCACAAATTCACAAGAAAATTGCCCCTGTCAGCCCTAGGGCATCAATTCAATGCCAAGTTTCTTGCTTTAACAGACCCCTAAATGCAATGAACCTCAATCATACCATGATGCACACCAATCCACTGAGTAATAGTTCCAAGATAGTGGGTGGATTGGTGGATGTCATTTCTATTTAGCCCTCAAACCCTTACATAGGCACAATAGGGTAGTCCCTGTATTTGATTGTTTTCTCCCACAAAAAAGTGATTGAGAACTTCAAAACAAATGAAAATGAAATGGAACACATATATTTATCTACACCAATGATATCAGAGCATTTCAAGCTTGTACAGATCTATACAACACAAAAGAACTTCAGAAAAATAGTAAAAACACATAAAATTGCTTCAAGAACGTGGTATTTGATATGAAATTTTGGTATCAACTCCTCCAACAATTGCAATGGGATTGGAATACAATATGATAGAAGTGGGATTAGAAATGCATCGTTTGAAGCATCAAACCAATATGCAAAGATGAAAGAAAGTGCTAACCCCTTAAACTGAAAAAGTTTCTTTTAACTTTAAGTTTGTTGGGTAGCCAATTCTTTTAAGTTATCAAATCCTACCATCATACATAATCAATTTTTTTTTGTTTCAAATGACTATGGGCACTAACTTTCACTATTTGAAGATGTTGAAACCTTGTCATAGAGAATTAGAACATTGATTCAACCACTCATCCTACCTTAAAACATACCAAAAGTCTCATAGAAATTAGACATAGGAGGATTTAAGATGACTTAAATAATTTTTATTGCCAAAGCAAAAAAATTTTTAATGACTTTACCAGGCGTAGTACACACTCCCTCCCCGTTAACCACTTAGACATATGAAAATTAAATTTAAATTTGCTGCTATTTTTAGTCATGTAGGTGTCCAATAAACCACTTGGTGGTGTTTCCCTTCAAGTTTATTTACTTGAATGAGGAGCAAAAGTCCTTTGATTACAATTAGAGAATACATTTGAGGCCTTGGTTGTGTAACTGGTGGACCATAGTCACATTTAACACTTGTTACAAAGTTTGGGAGTTAAAACGTTAAGTAGATTTGATTTGTGATGGACACATTTGGACGGTAGTAACAATAACTTGCAATCTATCAAGACTTGATTACCTTATAACCTGTCAAATTATAGTGATGAAATGATAGATTAATCAAAATGTCACCTTGGGATCACATCACTATTAAAGAACTTCATCCAACATCCTTATGAGTGCAGGTACCACCAAATAGGTATTTTTCAGATTTGTCTTCCTTGAGCGAGGGAAATTCAGGAAGAGAAGAGGAAAGCGAGACATGTAGTAGGTCTAAAAGAGGGAGATCAACTAGAGGTCAAAAGATTAGAAGAAAATTCCGTAAACGCATGGAATTTTTTCTTGCTGAAGGGGGGTCATGTTCTTATGATGATGAGAGCATAGGCGACATCAAGGTTCCCTTGAGGTACAAACATCTATGAAAACAATGGGTACCCAAGGAACTTCTTCCAATAAACACCGATCTTTATGTCAACGAGAGGATATATTGCATAGCACCATCGTCATTACATGGTTTGGGCCTATTTTGCATGGATGAAATAAAGGTCTGTTACGATAAAGTTAATGAATTGATGGAGTATGTTGGACCCTATTACAGTATATCACTATCAGCAACTGGTTTGATATACACAAAATATGCGTAGGTATGCACTATCAACAAATTATATACAGTTAAAAGATAAGGACCAAAATAAAGGAGTGGCTAGGTACATTGACGAAAGGCCAAAAGCATAAGGGAATATTGCAGGGTTTATAAATAGTACACGACCTGGGTCAACAAATAAGCAACCCAATTGCATATTCGAGGTGCGAGAGGGAAACCGTGTATTCGTATGTGTGATAAAATCAATAATTGCAAGGGAAGAGTTGCTAATCGATTACAATTTGAATCACTTACATAAAAACACAATTACTATGGGGGTGGTATGTACTATATACCATTTTACCCAACCTCCAATTAATGAATCCAATATACCATTTTATTATTATGTTTTTATTTGTAAGAATATTGGTTTCATTTCAGTAATGTTTTTTATATTTAATTTTTGTCACAGCGAGACATTGATCATACAAGGAAGGATCTGACCCAGAGCATAGATCACGATCCATCTTCAGGCGCTTCTACCCGACAGGTTTACCTCATTGTAATTGTACAAATTAGATACAAGCAAAATGTTTTAATATTATGTTTTTTTCATGAGTTTATTGGGTTAATTTCGATAATATTTTTAATATTCTTGTTGCAGTCGGCTGATTGGGGAAAGGCACCAGCAGTATAGGAGAGCATCCATATGGAGGTGCAGTCACTATTATGCAATGATGACATTGTATTTTCCATAAACCCTGTGGATATGATGAGGAAGCCCCCAGAAAAAATGCAATGAAGAAATCCTTCAGTTGGTATTCATAGTGCCTCAAACAAATGAGATAAGAGAAAGGGTTAAAATATTGTCTGAGAGAGCACATAACTTGCAAGTAATCTGTCATGAGATCTTTAATTATAACATAAGTTCATTCATGGTTTTATATTTTGTACTCTTTTATGTCATGAGTTAAAATATGTGTTGTTTTTATAGGAATATTTGCGTCCTCATCATGTTGCTGGCCATGATCAAGTTACTGCAAGTGTTGCCCAGGAAGTAGGGGTCGGTACAAGTGTCAATACTAATCTTCCTACGCATACATCACATCATCTGACCCCATCATCCATGCCTATATTGTCGACTGAAATGTCAGCAACACATACCATGTAGGCATTCGGTAGTGCATCCTCTGGCAATGAACACATGCTACCACATGTGTCAGTACATGTACCTGGGGATGCAAAGGCCACTAGTACTAGTGATATTTTAGCAACATTTCTTGGATCTTCCCATATTACTAGTATGAGAACATTTCTAGTCACATTTGTGGTGACCAAGGATTTCGTTCCCATAAAGATAGAGAAGGTCCCAGGTACTTTAAAATGTTTTAATTATTATTATATATAATCCAATTGAAATTTACTTATTGATTACTCTTTATAGACTAATGATCCCATGATCATTTTGTAGTAAATGATGTTTTTTATAAACATTGAAGGGATGTTACATTGGAGCTTTTTGGGCCCACTATACGTACATGGTGGAATGCCCAAAATCAAGATTTAAAAGATGAGCTCATTAACCGTTTAGTTGTGTTGTTCAGTGATAAAATATTCAACCGAACCAAGGTCCTTAAGAAAGATGGTACCTATCTTAAGTATGTGAGGGACCCATATAAGTCACATTTAGAGAAGAATAGAAAGTACGAGAGTCCCCCCATGGATCTGGAGAGGGAGTGGAAGGACTTGGTGTCAGATGGAAAGGAGAAGGCTGAAAAGAAAAAAGGAAAGACACCACCAGGTCAAGGAAGGTATGTGATACTATCAACAATGTAATTATATACTGATTACTCTTTCTTTTTACATAATCTAACGTATTTCAAAATTTTCATAGGCTACTCGACACATCGAAGGCAACAAAGGCAAGACTAGAAAAACACGAACAACACAAACTTGGCTCTAGTGGTTATATGAAATTAGCCACATGATTTGTAAGTATCAATAAATGAAATATTGCATCCAAATAATAAATTGCAAACAATTTTGGTTTTATCACACCATAGAAGCAAAATTCATGATCTTATGCAAAAATGCAGGGCTCTGATTTCAACAGAGCACCCACAGAAGAGGACCTGAAGATTGCCTTCCAGCAAGGCTATGGAGCCCTGGCTGAACAACAAAGAGTCTTGATTGGGAAAATACAATCTTCCACTGTATCCAACACGCAGGTAAATAAACTCAATAAAGTTTATTTAAAATTGAATACTTGTGCAATCTATTCAATACTAATTTCCACCATAATAATGTGCCTATTTGTTTTAAACAAATAAGCAATGATAATACTACACATGACATTGGAATGCAACCTAGTGAGGGTGGAGCACAACATGTAGATGAAGGCCATGGTGTACATCCCAGTACTGGATGTATTCATGTGCTATACAAACCGCAGTGTGGATTAATAAAATTAAACATCTTTAATTTCATTTGGTGTATTAATCAATATAACCTTTCATGTTTCAACTTTAGAGCATGTAGAGCATGATCAACATGTTGAGCATGATCAGGCTAGACAAGATCAGGAACATGATGTGTCTCCATCAGGTAAAGAGGACCACTCTAATGTTCTTTTAAACATATTTAATTGTAATTGGTGTATTAATTAATGTAACCTTTTGTGTTTCAACTCCAAATTAGGATTTAGAGGGTGTTCAACATGTTGAGCATGAGGCTATAAGACAATATCAGGAACATGATGTGGCCCCATCAGGTAAAGAGCACCACTCCAATGTTCTTTTAATTAATGAAATACTTGTAACAATAATAATGAAACATATCAATTTAGCATTTCTTTGCTATTGCAGTAGACCCCCCCTTGCAGCGGCGTCCACATTGTGAGTACACGACTAGGCATACATTAAGATCACGAGTAGAGCTCAGAACAACTGAAGGGGGGACAAATGATTTTGAAAATGATATTCCACTTCATATTTTTTTAGCTGCAAAAAAGAAACAAAAAAAAGTGATTGTAATCATATTATGACAACCATATTTTTGATAATATGTAAAAATTGAAAAAATGAATGTTATATGTTAACGAATGAATGTGAATATGTTAATGAATAAATGTTATATGTTAATGAATGAATGTTATATGTTATTAATGGATGAATGAATGGATGTGAATATGTTAATGAATGAATGTTATATGTTAATGAATGAATGTTATATGTTATTAATGCAGGATGAATGAATTAATGTTATATGTTATTAATGGATGAATGAATGATTAATGTTATATGATCGGGTATGGGGAATTGAGAGTGATGTGAGGGGGGGGGGGGAAAGGGGCCAAATGAGCTTCCACCTTCATGTGGTTATCTTGTTAAGTAGAGAATATTAAACTATTCTCAAAACAAAGAGAAGCTCAATAAGGTAATACACTTTTCAATATAAGAAATGCATCATTTGAAGCATCAAACCAATATGCGAAGATGAAAGAAAGTGGTAAATTTTCACTATGAACATTGTGTTGTGTGTGGATTTGGTTTCAAAGCTCTGTTTTTATTTTATTTTAGTGGTCTCTAAAATTTGACTTTTGTGCATAACAAGTTAGTGGAAAATTTGACAGCTCTGAGGGGTTTAGAGGCTCGATTGAGATAGATACACGAATATTTAGATCTTGTTGTTGATGGGAGGCTTCCAATTAACCATGAAATTTTGTACCATATGCAAGTATGCAAAAATTTCTCTACTTGTATTCATTCAACTTACTGTAATATAATATCTGACAAAAATCTCCTTTTCATTATACTTAGATGGATTTTCATGCCCTGTTCCAAAGCACATGTTTTAGAACAGACAAGAAGGATGCTAGAAAGGGTTAAGGAATTTGGCTTTACATTTGTCAATTGCATAGTTTACTTCATTCATCCAACATATTGCTAATGCGTTTCAAAATTGTTGGAATCATATCCTATAATTACAGAACTGGTAAAATTAAAATATGTATGTTTCAAATATGACATTACATATCTTTCTATGAATTTTTGAAAGAAAATATCAAAATGGAGAAGTATTAAAAAAATAATCTGCATAATTTCTAAGAGATTAGGGAACTTTTTTGCAGAGTTATCTTGAATATATTTACGACAAAAGTAACTTATAGAGATTGAAGCTGAATATCGGTAGTCTAAAATCACCAGTCAACACATCTTAATAGTATGTCAATTCAAGAGAACTAGGTCCACTATCCATTAGCCATTAAAACAAATAAAATCAATTCATAAGATTATTCTATTCTAATAGGGTTGATTGGTTGCTTGTTTCTTTTTGATTGTCAGGAAGTCATCAATATACACTTGGTTTTCCTGCCTTCTCTTGCCTCATGGCCAGAGAGTTTCTGCAGAAGGCATCAAAGTAAACTTCAAGATTGGAAATGGCAATGAGTACAAGGTCAGTATAACTTAATGCTAATTGGGTATTATTTTATTTGTTCAAGATCAATTTAGATTCATTTTCTTCTCACTACTTTTATTTACATTTATGTTTTGCTAATATCCATTTTCCTTTACATTCCTATTCTTCTATACATATTGTGTTTACAATAATGTTTTCCTTAGATCAATTCATAAGATTATTCTGTTCTAAGGGTTGACTGGTTGCTTGTTTCTTTTTGATTGTCAGGAAGTCATCAATATACACTTGGTTTTCCCGCCTTCTCTTGCCTCGTGGCCAGAGAGTTTCTGCAAAAGGCATCAAAGTAACCTTCAAGATTGGCAATGAAAATGAGTACAAGGTTAGTATAACTTAATGCTAATTGGGTATGATTTTATTTGTTCAAGACCAATTTAGATTCATTTTATGCTCACACTACTTTTATTTACATTTATGTTTTGCTAATATCCATTTTCCTTTACATTCCTATTCTTTTATACATATTGTGTTTACAATAGTGTTTTCCTTAGATCAATTCATAAGATTATTCTATTCTAATAGGGTGGATTGGTTGCTTGTTTCCTTTTGATTGTCAAGAAGTCATCAATATACACTTGGTTTTCTCGCCTTCTCTTGCCTCGTGGCCAGAGAGTTTTTGCAGAAGGCATCAAAGTAACCTTCAATGTTGACAATGGAAATGAGTACAAGGTCAGTATAACTTAATGCTAATTGGGTATGATTTTATTTATTCAAGACCAACTTAGATTCATTTTCTACTCACACTACTTTTATTTACATTTACGTTTTGCTAATATCCATTTTCCTTTACATTCATATTCTTCTATACAATTTGTGTTTACAATAATGTTTTGCTTAGATCAATTCATAAGATTATTCTGTTCTAATAGGGTTGACTGGTTGCTTTTCTCACCAAATTTCTCATTTTCCACAAAATTAGATTCTAGTGTGTATTTTAATATTCACTAGTTTGATTTTTTCTTTTTTAGCAAAATTAGAATCCATTTTGTAGGTTGTGCTTGTTGTCCATGACAGTCCCCTTGATCTCATGACTCATCATAGGTTTATATTTTTCTCCAATTGTTGATCAAAATCAAATGTGGCCATCATAATATCATCCATAGCCTCCATATTCTACAACTATTCATTGCTCATTTCTCATACATAGTAACCAAATAATGCAGACCTAGAGCTTGGACTGCAGATGTATGCAAAAAAATGATAAATCCCTACCTCTGTAAGCCTAATTAAACACAACAACTGACATGTTTGATATTTTAAAGAGTCATATGACTGTCCTTTTTCTACCTTGTAAACACTTACTCAATGCATACAATAATTTATTGAAATGCAAAGTTGAATGGCCTCTTAAATCTTGACACTAATGTCATTGCACTTGTCAAAATAGGGTTAATCATATTGTGATCTAAATTTTCATAATGAAGTCTTCCAATCTATCCTTTATATCTGAGCATTGATGACAATCCATCTTGTCTTTTACTACCCCTTTTAAATGCTCATGGTCTTGGTACATCAACTTTCGCTCTTTGATTGAACTGTCCTTATGTCCTATCATTATCCCTATGGATGCACTTTGAAGCCTCCTACTACTTTTAAATATCGCCCAGAGTCACCCCGATAAGTATTTCGATCCATTTGTATCTTCATCGACAAGCGATCATGTATCACTACGATATTCTGTAGTTTCCTCGATGTGGTGAGTCTCCTTGATGATTATTCTTTTGATCTTAAGTATATTGTGAAGATTCCTACTTATGTAATTTTATCGGCATCACATAGTGGGTTGGGTAGACATTCATAACTTACTTTGATGGTATATGTCTTTCCGATATGCCTCCCTTATGCTTCATCGATGAGATAAGATGAGCATCTCACTGATGAAACTTCATCGCTGAGACCACATGCTAGTCCTCCTGATATATCTTCTCAGGCAATTCTGATCACTATAACATTCTTGATCTTTCACCGATATGCCTATATTTGAGCAAATAGTTTTTAAAAAAAAAAATTGCATTGTTCCGTTGAATTTTTGACGAACATCCAAAAGTGTCTGACAAATTTGCAATACATCCGATGAAATTTCATTGTAATGACTTCCCTATTTTGTCACGAGTTCAAAAAACTGCTGTCATTATTTTGATATGAAGTATGTCGCCAAGACTCCTGCCGATGTAATCTTATTAGCGTGACATAGCGGATCGAGTAGACATTCAAAACTTACTCCAATGGTATATGTCTCGCCGATATGCTTCCCTCGTGCTTCATCGATGAGACAAGATGAGTATCTCACTGATGAAACTTCATCGTTGATACCATAGGCTAGTCCTCCCAATATATCTTCTTAGGTAATTTTGATTGCTATAACAGTCTTGATCTTTCACTGATATGCCTACATTTGAACGAATACATTTTTTTTTATAAAAAAATTGCATTGTTTTGTTGAATTTTTGACGAACCTCCAAAAGTGTCCAACGAATTTGCAATACATTCGATGAACTTTCATCGTAATGAATTGCCTATTTCATCTTGAGTTCAATGAATTGCTATTATTATTTCGATCTGAAGTATGTCGCCAAGACTCCTTCCGATGTAATCTTATCAGCGTGACATAGTGGGTTGGGTAGACATTCATAACTTACTCTGATGGTATATATATTCATCACTAAGACCATAGGCCAGTCCTCCTGATATATCTTCTCAGACAATTTTGATTGCGGTAACAGTCTTGATCTCTCACCGATATTTGCAATACATCAAACCTTTCGTCGTAATGGAAAAAAACTTCTGTTGTTAATCCGATGCTTTGGAAAAGGTATGCCGCTTATGTGTCTGGCTACCATTTGTCACTAGATCAACGAAATGGCCATCTCAGTTATAATAAAATTTTGTTGCTAATCTGATGCTTTGGAAAAGGTTTTCCACTTGTGCTCTGGCTATTGTTCATCGCTCGATCAATGAAGTTTCCGTTGCTGTCTCGACAAACTTCTGTCATTGATTTGACGCTTTGGAAAAGGTTTGCCGCTTGTGTTCATTGCTCGATTGACAAAGTTTCCCTCGTTGTTCTGATGAACGAGCATCATGAGTTGGACATTTTAAATGTTGTCTAAATATAGACAAAAATTGAGCGACGAAAATGATTTCCGTGATTCATTAGTATAGCGACAAAAGATTGTCGAAATTCCAACAAACTGTCATCGAAAATTGGAGTCAAATTCAGTAGTGAGCTATGTAGCTCAATCACTAGGTCAGCTAGAGTACTCGGTATATCATGTGCTGCTGAGATATCACTTTATGTTTCTGAAACCGTATCTGGATCACTAAGAGTGCCATACTACTGAATAAGAGAAAGTATAAAGTCTTCTTTCTGCATGGGTTTCTTATAGAGTTTCAATTTGTGGCCATTAACTAGGAGAGAGAATCTGACTGCATCTATGGTGTGCAACTTGGCTACTTCATTAGGAAAGACTTGGCTAATTTCATAAGGACCCAATCACCTAGATTAGAGTTTCCCCTTGAAATCCATGTACCTTGAATCATATAATAAGGCCTAGTTCCCTACTTTAAACTCCTTTATTTTGATATATTTTTCATGCCACTTCATCGTTTGCTATTGTACTATCTCAGTGTGATGGAGTGCCTCCATCATCCAGTCCATTTAAATTATGTAACCTATCCTTTTGAGTTGTTGTTAAGTCCATTTCCAACTCTACTAATGTTATTAATGTCTTATATTCAAACTCCTTTGGAAGGACTGCTATTTCGCAAGAGACTAGCTCATAGGGTGTAAAACTAGTTGTTGTTTTCCAAGTTTTTCTATATGCCCATACTACTTCGGGTAACCTTGTTGGTGTTTAAAATCCACATGGAAATTGCAAGTCTCTAAGAGGTAGCCAACCCCTGTCAAGGATGACTACAACAACCAGTGGCCAACTAACAAGAGTCAGTAGTGGACTGAACTCTCCTACACTTTTGGCTCTGTAGGACCAAGCTGGGTAAACCTAAATGTGTTCATGAGAATTCCTCATGACTGGTAAGAACACTTCCTACATACAAATCACAATTCCTACATACTCAGAGGGATAGTCATCACTTTCACAACATGGCAGATCGGAGAATGATTACCAGTGTCGCAGAGCAACGAAATTGACCCACTTATAATATGAAAATACCTCCCGAAGGAAGACAGGGTTTTAACAAGTGTTTATGTTTAGTATTTGGATTACCATGCTTAGAGCTTACAGTCTTAAACCAAAAAATAATGCTACAAACATTGTTCAGTGCCTCATCCATTGGGCTACATAGTCATACAGAATAAAATCCTGATACTATGAACTTATCTTCATATAGCATTACTGTCATGAGATATTTCAATACATTAAAATAATACTTCTTCAAGAATCCTGAGCATATACAACCATGAACATGTAATTGGTTCTTCAAGCATTTGATTAACTTCTTGAGTTAAAGCAAGAAAACTAACTACACTTTCAATTAATTATTGAAACTGAACAGAGGAACCCTTGATAACTCCATTCACAATCCATGGCACACACATAGGAGAGTAAACCATCTCAATTTTATAGATTTCTTTCGATATCAGTAATTTAAAAAAGCATATCATACTTAATCTGAATACAAAATTCCCCTCGGGATGATCATCAGAACAAAATGTTCATAATAATTTTACCATAAAATTGACTATACAAACTTTTAAGCTTCGGACCCAAAAATTCCTGACCCCTAACAATGAGCCATGAAATCTCCTTTATACCACAGGAGAGCAACAACCATTAGGCCTCATTGTAGATACAAAATTGAATTTCAACACCAAAAAATGAAATTCAAATCCACATTCCTCATGATTTGATTACATCGTGCATGATCGGAGGAATAAAAAAAAAAATGGTTACAATAACCAGTCGGCGAACAAAAATTCGTGCAGAGCACGCGCACATCCACGTCCATAGGAGCAAAAAGTAGGAGCAAACACGTCCAAAAAATCCCCAACCAGTCACCATTAAGAGAACACACGCCCCCAGTACAAGCGACCGCTTTGAGTGCGTGCTTGAGACAGCGATGGCACCACCTCCTCTTTACCAACCTTGCGAGCACATCCCCGAACAACTAGATTCGGAGCCGTTGCAGATACTGGCTCAATTTCCAGAACCTCCTCGTCCACTCCCATAAGCTTTGCCAGGGTGGCCAAGTAGCATTGATAATCAGAATCAGTCTCAGATTCATTAGAATCTGAGATGATTATTGGGGACGAACAATGCACTGGCCTCTTCCCAGTGTTTCCCATAATAGCCTTGTGAGCCACGGGAGAATCAGACTTCTTCATGACTGGTGAAGCTAGCCTCACACTCCTTCTCTTAACTAATTTTTTCATGATAGAAACAGAGCTCAACAATAAACAAAAGAAGAAGCCTTACTGCATACAAACATAAGAGGATGCAATGCTGATCGCATATAACTCAGTCAACATTTAAAGAGTAGGCTAGTATGCAGGACACAATTACTTGAAGGAAATTCAAGCACTCGCACAATTAGTGATCCAGATAACCATGAATACCCTCAGTAGGATGGCACTGTTCGCACATAGGAAGAAATCAGTTGGAGATCCTCTGGGGAAGTAAAACCCATGTCATTAATGACACGAGCAACAACCAAGCAATACATGCCACGCGGACAACTCACAAACCCCTTCCTTGCAATCGAACTGCCGATTCGGGAGACACTCTAACAAATGAAGGGTTGAGATCAAGTCAGTGGACGTTGACAATCCACCTTGACACCTTCAAAAAACATATCCAATCAAAACCCTCAAAAGTAGTAGATCTGAACCGCACAGTGGGACCCATATAGTTCCATTGGCAAGAAAAGAAAAGCCACATGCCGTGCCCTCGCAAACCTTGCAACACCCTCCCGGACATTTACTTTGCTCATGCGAGGTGTGTGAGAGAGCATAATTACCCCGTCATTAATGGCTATTACCAGTGAAAAGATGACTCCATGTCACATCCAACACCTCGGGAAGAAAACCCATTCATCAGTTCATGCCAGATGGCCAGATGGCAACATCTCGCGAGCCTCGCACCACTCTGGTGATGTCAGCAAGAAATCTTGTGAGGTCTACGAGAAGCGGTCAAGATTCAATCCTACGATTGGACGGTTCAAGTGACCTCAGATAGAACATCCAAGTGGGGCCCGCTTTGAAATTCTCGATGGTGTAGAACATAAGCCATTATGCCAAACAGACCGGCGAATCAGGTGAAATGGGGCCGATAAAGCATGACCAAAGAGGGCTAAAACCTCACTTAAATGATGGGTTCTCCATGGTAGTAGGTCACCGTTAAAACATAAGAAGAGGGTTTCAAATGGTCAATAATCAAGGTTACCATGAGTAACTTTGAAACCCTAAAACCTAGCTTAAAATTTCTCAAAAATTGAAGTCCCATCAGTGGCTCCGACTGGGGATGTATGCCCCCTATGGGCATAGCAAGAATCCAGAATCTCTAGTTTCGCAGACTAGATTACTGAATTGCACAAGCCCCTCAACAAAGATATTGCCTTGTTCTGCCAACTGGACTTGTGTATACAAACATGATAGCCCTAGGCTACGAAACAAGAGAAATCAAGGCTTACCTCTATCAAAAACAAAAATTTCCATTTCCTGATAGAAAAAGAACTTGCAACATTCCCCATTTGATGTTTTGAAGTGCATGGGATAACCAATACCTTTGTGACTGCAATGAAAGTTTTCCCCACTCTGCCCCTGTATTGATTTAATCAATGCTCTACCCCACCAATTTAAAAGCAATATATGACCATGATAATATTTTACCTTATCTTGCTCCTGGTCATATATTGTAAGGTGCTAACTCACATGTTCCAGGAAATGAAAACTCTCATAAGTTACATGGTTTGCAACATCATCCATTATGTTATCCTCAGTTTGCATATTAAACTAAAAATTATCGTACATAACAGTATGTGAACTATCCTTATTTCCATTAGCCAACCAAGACGATACATAGCCCAAGGAATTTTTCTCCTGGCACATCCTTTCTTGTACCTCTTCATTCATCTCTATATAAAAACCCTCAGAGATAGGTTTAACAACATCAACTTCACTTTGATCAGAAAAGATAGAGTAATACATACTGGCTTTGTTGTACTCAGTACTCTCTATTGAATATGTTGATCTATAAGTGAATGATTCAGCACATTCTAAAAATCCCCCACTAACTACATCAATGCTAGAGGGCAATAACACCTCCATTTCCACTTTACATAGGTAGTCAGGGAAAACCGTAGGGCATGTGTATTCACAACAATAATGGCTATCGTCGATTGTATTCTTTTGATCACAGACACCAATATCCTTAGATTGTTCACCATTTATATAACTCCCCTGTTCCAATGCTAACATATCTGAGGTACACTCCAGATATACATCATCTGACAATTTTTTCTTCACTTGGGAACAAACATGGGGCTCTTCATCTTCACACAACTCTGGTAAAAATAATAGTTCTGCTGCATTCTCTGCACTGCAATCACTGCCCCTAAAATCATAATCACTAGCTTGCAACAAAATCTCAGTAATCTTAGAATCATAATTAGGATTAGGAAACACAATAGGTGTCTCACATAATCCTACATCATTTTGCCTTTCAATTTCATCATTACTTATGCAAACATCCTGTAATGAATGGGCAATACATTTATTTTGTGTAGATGCATTCCTGGCCGACTCTTCAATCTCTATCCATTGAATCACCTGAGCCAAATTAGCAGGTTTCAATTCCTCTGGTAAGGAACTCAGTCCCGATTCATATAGTTCACAAAACAAATAAATGCATTCCTAATCATTAGGTCTTTGCTCTATGGGAATTTGTATTAAGATTTCCAAAAATCTCAAAAAAAACTCGTATGATGATTCCTCTTCTTGCCTTCTCATGTCATACAGTTCTGATACACAAAAAACCTGATCCTCTTCACTCAAATTGGAATGGGCTTCAACTTGGATCTCATTATCATCAAACTGCATTTCTGGACTTATAACAATTCTAGCGAGAATTTTATCATCAAATTTTTGAATAGTTGGCTCAGATATTATACTAGCATTTAAGCAAGGGTAATCAATACCTATAGTCAGATATCTCTTCATCATTGAATATTTCATGTTATTTTCAATTTCCATAGCTAGCTGGTATGCTTGAGGCAAAGTAGTAGGTTCTTTGTCCCTTAATAAAAAACTCATACTCTTATTGAAAGCACCTAGATATACAACCAAGCTTTCAGCTTCATTTGGTCTTATTTCTTTAGGGATCTCCCCTAATGCTCTTGAAAACTTGAGATTAAAATGTGGAACTAATTCTCCCTCTTGTATGTGAGTTCCCATAAATCCTTTCCTCACTGTGTTGGGATTGACTCTTTCATCGAATTGTTCCATAAAAACAATCACCAACTGATTCCATGAGTTAACAGAAAAGGCAGGCAGATAGGAAAACCAGTCTCTAGCATCACCTTTTAGGGTTTGCACAAATAATTTCATGACAACATCCTCATGATCAATTTCATAATCACCCATTACATCTACAAAATGCTGTAAATGTTTTGAAGCTGATTCTACAACTTGCCCTGAATATTGAGGTAAATACTTCCTAATTTTCTTGGGAATTGAATTAGGATAATTACTGATATTACTAAACATAAAAGGCATGTACCTTTGGGTTACAAAACTCCCAAAAGGGATTAATACAATATGTTCTTCTGGCATATTTATGTTCAACCTTTCACACGGTAGACTATTCAATAGCATATAGCTATCAGGCACATCACTTGTTAGCTTCAACCAAGAGTTTGTTAATGACTGACAAAAGTATTCCTTATTTTCCAAGATTTTATGCAATACAAATGTGTTTCAGAAATCCTTTTACATATTGTATTACTAGAGGTGTGGTGAAACAAATCCTTGTTCCCTTGTATATGCTTAACATATAAATTTGGAACCATTTTTATCTTTACACAAAACACCCATCATCATTAAAAGTAGTGAACTATTTTAGTTTTGGTAAAATACCTGGTAGTTGTTAGCAACATGTATCAACCTCTTTTCCAGACTATAAACAACACAAATCTGGAACCATTCCTTCATTTATTCATTGGTTCTTCAGTCAGAGTCACCACCTCCTTTCAGAGGACAATATTTCAAAGAACTTTGAGAGCCTACTTTCTCGATTCTATCAAATTATGGGTTTCATTACCCCTTACAGAGTCGCACCATACCACCAGTAGTATTTCTCAGAATCATAACCCATTACCATTGAAATTTATTACTTATCTTTACTTTGAACAACAAGTTCTGGATAAGCATCTCCCATCCCTATAGTTCCTTTGTCTTCTTTCTCTCTCTTTTTCTTTAAATTTCTCAGAAGTTCTCCCCAAATAAAACCATCCTTCAATGAATAACTATAGAAATCCTGAATCCATTGCTTACAGGACACCATAGACCATAAGATTATTAGGATTACATTTGAACTACCTCCTTTCATTGAATTTAAAACATTCACTGTGTAAATTCAGAACAACATATCTTGTAATATGACTCTATATCAGCATTGTCTACAACCAAAACTTACTAGGTTTTTCCCTAGCAGAGTCTCCATTCTGTTGGTGTTTAAAATCCACATGGAAATTGCAAGTCTCTAAGAGGTAGCCAACCCCTGTCAAGGATGACTACAACAACCAGTGGCCAACTAATAAGAGTCAGTAGTGGACTGAACTCTCCTACACTTTTGGCTCTGTAGGACCAAGCTGGGTAAACCTAAATGTGTTCATGATAATGCCTCATGACTAGTAAGAACACTTCCTGCATACAAATCACAATTCCTACATACTCAGAGGGATAGTCATCATTTTCACAGCATGGCAGACCGGAGAATGATTACGAGTGCCGAAGAGAAATGAAATTGACCCACTTATAATACGAAAATACCTCCCGAAGGAAGACATGGTTTTAACAAGTGTTTATGTTCAGTATTTGGATTACCATGCTTAAAGCTTATAGTCTTAAACCAAAAAATAATGCTACAAACATTGTTTAGTGCCTCATTCATTGGGCAACAGAGTCATACATAATAAAATCCCGATACTATGAACTTATCTTCATATAGCATTACTATCATGAGATTTTTCAATACATTAAAACAATACTTCTTCAAGAATCCTGAGCATATACAACCATGAACATGTAATTGGTTCTTCAAGCATTTGATTAACTTCTTGAGTTAAAGCAAGAAAACCAACTACACTTTCAATTAATTATTGAAACTGAACATAGGCACCCTTGATTACTCCATTCACAATCCATGGCACACACATAGGAGAGTAAACCATCTTAATTTTATAGATTTCTTTCGATATCAGTAATTTAAAAAAGCATATCATACTTAATCTGAATACAAAATTCCCCTCGGGATGATCATCAAAACAAAACGTTCATAATAATTTTACCATAAAACTGACTGTACAAACTTTTAAGCTTCGGACCCAAAAATTCTTGACCCCTAGCAATGAGCCATGAAATATCCTTTATACCACAGGAGAGCAACAAGCATTAGGCCTCATTGTCGATACAAAATTGAATTTCAACACCAAAAAATGAAATTCAAATCCACATTCCTCATGATTTGATTACATCGTGCATGATCGGAGGAATAAAAAAAAAAATGGTTACAATAACCAATCGGCAAACAAAAATTCATGCAGAGCACGTGCACGTCCACGTCCACAGGAGCAAAAATTAGGAGCAAACACATCCAACAAATCCCCAACCAGTCACCATCAGGAGAACACACGGCCCCGGTACAAGCGACCGCTTCGAGTGCGTGCTTGAGACAACGATGGAACCACCTCCTCTTTACCAACCTTGCGAGCACATCCCCGAACAACTAGATTTAGAGCCCTTGCAGATACTGGCTCAATTGCCAGAACCTCCTTGTCCACTCCCATAAGCTCCGCCAGGGAGGCCAAGTAGCACTGATAATCAGAATCAGTCTTAGGTTCATTAGAATCCAAGATGATTATCGAGGACGAACAATGCACTGGCCTCTTCCTAGTGTTTCCCATAATAGCCTTGTGAGCCACGGGAGAATCATACTTCTTCATGATTGGCAAAGCCAACCTCACACTCCTTCTCTTAAGTGATTTATTCATGATAGAAAAAGAGCTTAGCAACAAACAGAAGAAGAAGCCTTACTGCATACAAACACAAGAGGATGCAATGCTGATCGCATACAACTCAATCAACATTTTAAGAGTAGGCTAGTATGAAGGGTACAATTACTTCAAGGAAATTCAAGCAATCACACAATTAGTGATCCAGATAACCATGAATACCCTCAGTAGGATGGCACTATTCACACACAGGAAGAAATCAGTTTGAGATCCTCTGGGGAAGGAAAACCCATGTCATTAATGACATGAGCAACAACCAAACAATACATGCCATGCGGACAACTCACACACCCCTTCCTTTCAATCAAACCACCGATTCGGGAGACACTGTAACAAACAGAGGGTTGAGATCAAGTCAATGCACGTTGACAATCCACCTGAACACCTTCAAAAAACATATCCAATCAAAACCCTCGAAAGTAGTAGATCTGAACTGCACAGTGGGACCCATATAGTTCCATTGGCAAGAAAAGAAAGGCCACGTGCCGTGCCCTCATAGACCTCACAACACCCTCCCAGACATTTACTCCACTCATGTGAGGTTTGTGAGAAAGCATAATTACCCCATCATTAATGGCTATTACCAGTGAAAAGATGGCTCCATGTCACATCCAACACCTCGGGAAGAAAACCCATTCATCAGTTCACGCCAAATGGCGACATCTTGCGAGCCTCACACCACTCTGGTGATTTTAGTAGGAAATCTTGCGAGGTCTATGAGAAGCAGTCAAGATCCAATCCTACGATCAGACGGTTCAAGTAACCTTAGACAGAACATCCAAGTGGGGCTCACTTTGAAATTCTCGATGGTGTAGAACATAAGCCATTATGCCAAAAAGACTGACGAATCAGGTGAAATGGGGCCGGTAAAGCACGACCAGAGAGGGATAAAACCTCACTTAAATGACCGGTTCTCCATGGCAGCAGGTCACCGTTAAAACATAAGAAGAGGGTTTCAAATGGTCAATAATCAAGGTTACCATGAGTAACTTTGAAACCCTAAAACCTAGCTTAAAATTTCTCAAAAATTGAAGTCCCATCAAACCTTGCAACCAATATTTCCTATGTAATTGCACTATTTTGGTGAGAATACTTTCAATTTCTCTATTAGTAACTTCCATCTGACCATTGGTCTGAGGGTGATAAGGTGTTGACTTTTTGTGCCTAATTTGGTATTCTTCAACTAGTTTGTTGATGAGGTTTGATGTAAAATGTGAACCCTAATCAGTGACTATTTCCCTAGGTGCTCCATACCTAGTAAAAATTTCCTCATACAAGAATTTAGCCACATTTCCATATTTGGGAAATTGTAATGCCTTTACTTCTACCCACTTTGTTAGATAGTTAGTGCAAACTAGAATGTATTCCTTATTGTTGGAAGTAGGTGATATTGGTCCAATAAAGTCTAGACCCCATTTGTCAAAGGGAGGTAGTGTTAACTGATCTTGCAATGGAATTTCATCACTCCTTGTTGGCTTACCCACTCTTTGGCACCTATCAAAACTCCTTGTATACTTGATAAAATCCTTGTGTAGAGTTGGCCAATAGTAACAGTTATGAGGATTTTGAATGCTATTATTTTTTCTATAAAATGAACCCACTTGGTTCATCATGGAAATCCCTCATGATATCATATATTTCATCCTCCCTTCTACATCTTCTCATGATGTTGTCAGGGTTAGTATAGAACAAATAACATGATATCCAAGAATATGGAAAAAACTTATGTACCAACTATCTCTTTTCCCTTGCAGAAAAGTGTGGTGGAATTTCCCCTATAAATAAATAATTTTTAATGTCAATATACCATGGTACATATACATTAAGAGAAAATAAGATTTTATATGGAAATGAATCATCCACTACTCCTTTTGCTGATTCTATTGGTAACCTTGACATGAAATCTACCACCACATTAGCTTTACCAGGCTTGTCCACTATTGTAATATCAAAATCTTGTAGGAGAAGCCATCTGACTAGTCTACCCCCCACTATAGGATTGTTCATCAAGTATTTGATAGCTATATGGTCTGTATGGACAAAAAATGAATAGCCAGTGATGTAATTCCTGAACTTATTGATGGAATATACTAATGCTAACATATCCTTTTTTGTAACAATATAATTTAGCTCCGATCCTTGAAGATTCTTGATAAAGAATAGATTTCATATTCTTTGTTACCTTCTTTCTGACTCGAAACCGCTCCAATAGAAAAATATTAAGCATCTATATGTATATGAAAGGGTAATTTCCAATTCCCCCCCCTCAAAATAGGTTCTTGAGTCAAGGATTTCTTTAAATCTTCAAAGGAGTGTTGGCACTCTGATGTCCACTCAAATTCAACATCTTTACTCAATAAAAAAAACAATGGTGCAACCATCTTGCTGAAGTCTTTAATAAACCTCCTATTGTAGCTTGCATGACCAAGGAAACTTCTAATATCTCTTTGATTCTATGGAATAGGTAATGTAGAAATAATTTCTATCTTATGTGGATCAACTTGAATCCCTGCATTAGATATGAAGTGCCCTAAAACAATTCCTTGATTCATCATCATAAAACACTTTTCATTGCTGAGTGACAAGTTGTGTTCTTTACATCTCTTTAATACCTTTTCTAGATTACTGAGGGTTTCATCATAAGTTTCCCCATATATGGTGAAATAATCCATATATATCTTCATACAATCATGAGCATAATCAAAAAAGATGCTGAGCACTTCCCTCTAAAAAGTAGTTGGAGCATTGCATTACCAAAGGGTAGAACATAGTAGGAATAAGCACCCAAAGGATATGTAAATGTTGTTTTTTCATGATCTTCTGGAGCAATTTTTATCTGATTGTAACCACTAAAACCATCTAGGAATGAAAATTAATTCTTCCTTGCTAAAGATTCAAGCACTTGATCTATAAAGGGAAATGGAAAGTGGTCCTTCCTAGAGGTTGTATTTAGTTCCCTATAATCTACATACTCTCCATTTTCCACCTTTCTTGGGAACAATGACCAAAGGTGAGACCCATTCACTGTCAGATATAGGACAAATAAATCTTGCATCAAGGAGTTTTTGAAGTTCCGCTTTGACTATTTCTCTAAAGGCAAGGTTCATTCATCATTGATGTTGTCTAATGGGTCTATAACCATCATTGATATAGATCCTATGCATACATAAGTCAGGATCTATGCCTTTCATATCATGGTAGTCCCATGCATATGCTTTTGTGTGTGCTTGCAACATAGTAGTTAGAGAATTCTACTGCTCCTTAATCAATGCATTGTTTATGTTCAACATTTTTCTAGAACAACTTCTAATTCTTTGGATGATACTTGCATAGATGAGAGGTCAAGGATTTGATTGGTACACACTATTGTGGAAGTAAGGAATGAAAGATCTGGGATATTTCTTTTGAGGAATTGGTGGGTATAATACTTTGCAAGGGGTCTTGTAGGCATGTGAGACAATCCTATTACCGTGGGCTCCTACTGTAGTCATTCTATATTATGTGAGAAATCAGCTCATCTTCATCCTGATCAACCAATAGAGGGTTATGTTCTATAGTCATTAATGTTTGTAGGGAATAATTATCTTCCTCATCCAAAGTGGGCCAAATAGTTTTCTCAAGATCAACATTAGGTTGGGCTGGAGGATATAGGACCAATTTATTGGTCATAGTCCCATTAGATATTATCATATTTCTAGACCTATAGCCTATGAATGCATCAACTGTAGCTAACCATGGTATGCCTCAGATGAGGAGGTATCCTGCAAGATTAACCTTTGGTTGTAAACTATGAAATAAACAAGTATTCCTAAGAATCTAATGCAATAAATAAATATTCAATGATTCCTTCAAGCATAACTGTTGACCTATCAACCAATTGTAGAACAGTTTGTGTAGGTATAAGGTTGGATAATTGAAGTAATTGCATTGTTTCTTTAGTCATAACATTGATTTCTGCCCTAAGTCTATAAAGGTGTTCTTGATAAGGGTCCCATTAATCTTAATGTCGACTATTGGACTACCAGGGTCTGTGTATTTAGGGATATTTATGTTTCCTAACATGATATCTGCAAGATTTCCTAGGACACGTATTGTCTAAGGATCCTTCATTTTCCTCCCTAGTTTCTTAAGACATAGGTCCCTGATTACTTTGTATAGATTGGAATGTCCTTAATAGCTTGGATGAGAGGGATCTTAATATTGACATCCTTGAGTTGACCCAGTAGGTCTATCTCGGCTTGTGTGTGATGCTTTTGAATGGCTAAGAATTTAGGGAAATGAGGCTTTGGACTTGAGGTATTTTGGTGTACCTGATTTGAATCAAGTTCCAAATATGATTTGTTTGAAGCTTCAACTACAAGTTCCTTATCCCCCATCTCATTGATTTGAGGGAATGAAGGTCCAACTAGTTGTTTCCCTGATCCGAGATGGACATCACTCACCTCTACCCTATAAGTGGGGTATTGCATAGTCTCGTTAGTATAAGCCTATTGAACAGTCTTGTTGTTAGGGTTAGGTGCAAGTTAGGCAGGTAATTGTGGTGGTTTGGGTGGTTGAGATGTAGGGTTTTATGGAGGTATAATAATTGTTTTTTGTGGTTGAGGAGGAAGCATAGGCTACTGATAATTCATGTTTTGATGTTGCCACTACTGACCTTTTTTCTATTGAGGCTACCACTAGTTCTGCTGTGTTGGCCATTAGGGATTTTAATTAGAACCCTGGAAATTTTATTGTGACCAAGGATTTGGTTGTTGTTGGTTCCAATTTTGCTGAGGTTGTAGCCATTGTTGAGGGTTTTTCCATTGATTTTTATTACCTAGATAGGGCTAAGAGTTCCAAGAAAAAAGTTTTAATTTCTAATAGGAAAGGATGAAATAAAGTTAAGAGGGTCTTGTAGAATACCTTGTCTTTGTTGCCATGGCCTTCTTTGAGCTATGTAAAATATCTACCCATCCTCTTCTTCAAGTGGCTGAAAATCAAGTCTCTTAGTTTTGTCTTGTTGAATGCTAGCCACCCTCTTACATTTATAGTTTGCTTTCCTTTTCCTACAATTGGGGTAGTATTAAGTGAGCATTTCTTCAATTTCCTCTTGCTTATTCTTAATGTGGAGAGTATCCAAATAATTTTCTAAATGTTTGATAATGTCATCCTTCATGTTGGATAGCAATTTTCTTAACTCTATCTTTGAAAACCCTATGGATTATTTTCCAATAGTGGATGTCCTGTCTCCTCTCAGACTCTTAGTGAAGGTCCTGGAGTAATTTCTGTAGACCTTGCAAATGTCTTCAAATGGAATTTGAGTGATATCCCCTTGTCCAATATGATTGAGGGCATCCATACAATCCTCTTTGACTCCCCTCAAAATTACTAACTTGAGGGATTCTTCAAACAACTTGTTGTGTGGGTTTTTCTTCAAGGAAAATTGAAATCTATCCACATAATCTTCTAATGACTCATCCTCCTTTTGAAATTCTGAAAATTTCATCTCTCCTCCTATCAAGTCCTCTACAATAGTTTTGGTGTGTCTCCAAGAAAAATGTTTTTAGGGTATCCCAATCAGGAACAACATCCTTGCCTAATACGATAAACCATATTCGGGTTGCATCTTTTAGAGTGGTAGGGAAGAGTTTGAGCCTATGAGCATCATAATTATAGTCATAACTTCTACATAGGACATAAAATTCAAACATAAATGTATCTAGGTGTTCAATCACCAACCCATAAAAGAATGGTAATGATGAAGGAGGGATATTCTTCAACACAATATCCCTTTCTTGGTTGGTGATTGGGAACTCAAAGGTTTCACATTCAGGATCACCCACTGCATCGCCCATGGTTCAGTATGTCCCCTCTGTAAGTGTAGAAAATTTTGGTGATAGGGAAATTTATTCTTTAGTATTACCCTCACTCTGAGTACTAGGTTCACCAATTTCTGCTATGGCCTCTTTGCATGTAGAGGGGAGGATTCTTCCCAAAGAGTCTCTTTGCCTCCACACACATGAAATATGGCTTTATATAGTATTGGTCTTGCACAGTGTTAATGTATCTTTCTAGTGTTGTGAAGAAGATTAAGTCTAATAGTCCTAATGCTGAAAACAAAGTGTAAACTAAGAAAGCTCAAGAAAAAAGTCTACGAAGATAGCACCATCCTCGAAAATGGAACCAAAATTGTAGAGTCTAAACTAATTTATTCTAAACTTGGTAGAACCTACACAATTTAGAGGTATGTCTAGATGAACGGTCTATTGATACTCGACAATGTAAAGACTACATTAATGTGTCAATCCAAGGCTTGTAAACTTGTGATGGTGTTGCACTATATGTGCCTTCAAAGACTGGAGGCTGCCTAAGTTATCCCATTCAAGGTGTTCTACTTCTTGGAAATTTATAAAATTGTATAACAGTGAAATAAACAAACTAGAGATAATGGTTATGGGTGCCTACGACTTAACCTGTAGCTGAACTTTTGCTAATAAAGAATTACTGAACTAACTAAGAACTACTCAAACTGGCAATTAAAATTATTCTAACCTCCAGAGTACTAAAAATTAACCAAATAAATGCATGCTCATGAAAATTCATTACTAATAATCAAAGTATGAGAATCTATTATACTTTACATGCAATTTATGAAACAATGATAAACAAAATAACTATTAAACAAAAATAAACTATAAATGGAGTGAAGAACAATTACCTTGAGTGGCTTGCTCAAGTGGCTATCTTCAATTAACTAGAACCAAATATAAATATCAGATTCTATGCATCCATGTGAAATTGAACTTTATTCATTACACATCATAAAATATTACACAAAATATTCTTCACAGATTGTATTCAATGAAATCATTCTGAATAAAAAGATACTGAAATCAACTAACCTAACTAAGGACTCAACCACCAAATATATACAAGCTCAGGGGAGTTTATTCTAAACATAACTTCTAACTGCAATCATTAACTACCACTCCTAGATATCAAAGTATATAGTTAAGATTGAATTATTCAAATGAGAATTGTTCAAAAGAAAGAAGAGTTCTAATAGAACTGAAACTTTGTAAAACAAAATTGCATGTAAAACACATAAATAATTATTCAAAATCCTATCAACAAAAGAATTATTCTTCTCCACCACTTTATTAGATATCGTAATGATGCATGACCAAGTCCATCAGGTGTCTTCATACAATAGTTATTGCATTCAACTTGATCTAGCACTTCCCCTGTTTTCTGGTCCCAGTCTTCCTTTTGCTATGGCTTACAGCTTCCAATTGCTATGAGCTACAGTTATTTTTGAGATTCAAGAGGTTAATCCACAAAACATATACAAAAAGCTAACTATAATAATTAAACAAAAAATTCCATCCACATTTCATAGATACTCACATATAAACCATGTTATGCTACTATATTATAACCATATATCCATTACTAGAATTTAGGTCCAAGGGTCTATAATAAACATGAAAAGATAGCATAGTATATGAGTATTGTCTGAAAGGTTGAAAGGTTTATCTAATAGTGTTTGAAAGTATACATAAAATAGGCTAATAACTAAACCCATCAGTTAGGTCAAAGCATGTGGATACTATTTTGCGAAGGTTTAATATGCATGATAGTAATCCAATTAATATTCCATTTTGAGTTGGTGCTAAGTTGGGCTTAGAGACGCGTCCCAATTATAATGATTATTTTGAGGATATATCTAAGGTTCCTTATTCTAGTGTCATTGGTATTTTAATGTATGTAATGGTTTGTGTTAGATCGGATATAGCCCAAGCAATGGGAGTTCTAAGCAAGTTTATGTCTAATCTTGGTAAAGAGAATTAGAATTTTGTTAAGAGGGTGTTTAGATATTTGAATGTTACTTTAGATTAATATTTGGTTTATCATGGTACTAATGGTGTGCTCAAGTCATTGGACATATAGTGGTTTGTTGATGCAAATTTGAGCAGGTGACTTGGATAGTCAAAGTTCGACTAGTAGCTATGTATTTACTTTGGAGGTACAATGAGTTGAATGAGTAAGAGGAAACACATAGTTGAATTTTCCACCATTGAAGATGAGTATATGTCTGATAAAAATTCCTATAAGGGGGTGATATAGTTATAAATACTTGGTAATGACATTGGTTTTGATTGCAAGACAATGAGGATTGGATGTGATAGTTAGAGTGCTATTTGTTTGGCCAAAATTCCTATGTATCATGCTCATACTAAGTATGTTGATGTTAACTATTGCTTTGTGTGAGATATGGTTAAGAATGGTAAGTTCTTGATTGATAAGGTTGACACTTTGGTAATGCTACAAATTCTCTTACGAAGCTAATGACCATGGATAAGTTCTCTTGGTGCAGGAAGGCCATGGGACTTGATCACTTTACTTGATTTATTATTTATATCTATTGAATATAATTTTAATGCATAATGTCAAGTGGGAGAATGTTAGGTTAGGTGAAATTTACCTTGAAAACCTATGTCATTTTTTATGTCTCCATATTTCTTAGAAAGTGTCCTAGGGGACATGTGAGAGATGTATTTAAATTTTGGCAATATTGTAATTATATATTCAAGAGGAAATTTCATGTTGGTGGAGGTTACACATCAGTAGAAGAAAAAGTTATCCCTTCTAGGTGTTCATATTGGGAATATGAAGGGTTTTGAGTGGGGTGACAAGTTTGGAGGGAAACACGTGTCCAACAAAAAATACCACCAATGATTGCCAACTAAAAAAGCTAGAAACATTTTACGATTTATAAATGGAAGAATCCTTTTTTTGCCAGTTTTAGAAATATCAAAGTATACAAGTAGTTTTTGAGGTTTTTAGAAATATTGACATTCAAAAGTGGTTTTTTTAAGGTTGTCAAAATAATGACACAAAAAACATTCTATTTTTTCTTTATACATAGTAGAATTGTTTGTGGTGGGTTTGAACAAAAAACTTAGAAGAAAAATAATACATTTTGATTTTGGAATTGCAAAGACAAATTATTCAAATATTTTACCTAGAGGTTCACCTAAAAACCTAAAAATGTTTGAAAAAAAGATTATTTTTTCATTTCTAGTTGATTATCCCCTTGAAACTATCTCATTGTAAATAATTTTGAGAACACTTTTAGAATTTGTTTTCAGCACCCTTCCCTCTTCATGGTGGTGTCTTCCTACTTTAACACCCATAAATTGGACATGTTTTATAGAAAATTAGAGGCTCAAATATTTGAATTGAAATAGTTAGTACATGGTAGATAAACATATGATCCAAGTTTTAAGTGATAATATGTACCACAATATTTTTCAGAATCATTTGTGTGAAGACAAGCCTTATATTGTTGATTAAGGTAAGTAGGGGGAGATAACAGATTCCACCACATTTCACTGCATCTTGATATTAGGAATTTTTGATTAAATGATAATCTCATATTGTTAGTTGTTATACTTAATTCAAGTTTCAAATATATTTTTCTACCACAATTATTATTTTCAATGTTTTACATGACTATATAATCATAGTGGATTAGGGATACATAAATTAGTGTTCAAGTGTTTGTGCTAGCATGAAATAGAATGAAATGGTAAAAGGAGAGTATAGGAATGTTTGGAAAGCCATATAATTTTCATGAAATGATGATCATGGTGTTATTTTTGTTTCTTTGATATCGATTTTCATCTGGATCTAATGTATAGAAGGTTAAGTATTTTTTGGACCAACTTGGTATGTTGATATGATTGTTCTAGGTGTTTGAAAGTGTATGCTAGTGTGGAGGTGTGTGCTAATATAAAATAGGTCCTAATTAGCTCTTGGTTTGAAGCACATATGATTTCTACTTACTGTATATGACTTGGGATCTGACAATCATGGTCAATGCATGTTTCATGTTACATGCTTCATCTTGGTTGACAAAGGAGGAAGTTTTTGAAGAATTGTGGAGAATATAAATATAAGATCAAGATTTTTGAAATATCTATGGGATGTGTGATGAGTGTTAGAAAAGATAACGTGTGAATAAAATAACTACAAAAGTTTTTTATGATGAAATTTGGAAATGATCAATTTAAACATGCTATCTTAGTAGTGATGTTTTGGAGATAGTGGAGATAGTTGTGATGATAAAAGAGAGGTATTTTAAGGTATATTGATGTTGGAGAGAATGGTAGAGTGACTATGTAGAAGTAAGATTGTAATACAAAGTTTCGAAAGGTCACAAAAAAGTTACTCAACAAGGTCCTTATTGCATCATTCCATCTTGATAAATAAGTTTTCCAATAGTATTAGTTGCATCTCCAAGTCTCATGATAAACCCAATTGGGAAAATTTTATGAAACAATTATTGGTTTGATTTGGTCGTAGTGTCTACAAGGACTTTATATGTGTTCTTACTAAGCTTTGTCAAACTAGCATAGTTTGAATATAAACCAAAATTGAGCAACTTGACAACCACACTCATGGACAATCTAACTCTTATTTTGCAATCTACTTCATCAGTGACCTTAAGGATCTAAATCATATTGAGGTCAAAATGCGATGAGTGGGAGTTATAACAGCTTTGATTTTTTGAACTCCTTGGACGTTGCAGAGGACATCGATGATGAGCTGGATGGTGATGGTGATGGCCTTTGTGGGCTTTGGTCGACTCTCGTTGGCTCTTCTGTGCTATTCCCTATTGGCCATTGGGTTTATTGTTTGGTTGGTGATATTGTTTCACCCTTTGTAGATGACTTGGCTCTTGTGTCGAGCACTTGGGGTTTGGGCTCTCCTCCCTTGTGGTTCGATGGTTGTGTTCTAGCGCCCTTGTGTGTCTTGGTCAAAGCTTCTGTTTGCTGGGTTTGGGTTGGCCTATTTCTGCTCGAACCTTCTATTCTTTCCCTTGCTATGCAGCTGGGGACTGCTATTCACATGCCCCCTTGGGGTAGTGGCATGGGTGAGATTTTCCTTTCTTGTCATTTTTTCTTTGTTGGGGAAATCTGTGTTGGCCCTCATTTCCTTTGTTTGGCCTTTGGATTCATGGTGTCAGGAGTTTTGGGTTGGCTCTATTTTGGGGAGTTGCTCTACTGCTTGTGGGTGTTGGAGTTGGTCCCCTTGGATTTCACAAGCATGGTAGTGGTTTGGTATTTGGTCTTAAGGTTTTCTTTGGAGCTCTTTGCCTTCGTTGGAGCTTCAAACTTGTTTTCTTCCTTGACCTTGGTGGTTTGGGTTTGGTTGTTTTATTGGGCTACCTTTCCTAATGTGGGGATTGTGTTGGTTACTACCGAGTCCCTTATTGATGCTCTGTTGAGGAGCTAGTTCTCTAGTTATGTGAAGTTGCAGGTTGTTGAATTACTTTTGATAGGGTGCTTTGTGGGGAATCTATTGAAAGCTTTGTGTTTCTTTTGGTGGTTATGGAGACCCTACCCTATTTCATTATGGTGGGTTTTGTGCTTCAGGAGGGCTTCCAGGCTAATGGAAGTGGTTTAGTTGGTGCTTTTGATGGATTGGGATAGGAGGCTCTACTTTGTGTTGGTGTTTCTTGTCTCTCTCTTTGCTTCCTACCATCACGGTGTGTCTTGGAGATGCTTTGTTCAGTTGTGGATGGTTGTGGGCTTGTGGGGGTTCCCCTGGGTTGTTGGTTTCTCCTTGTGATGGATGGTGCTTCATCTATGGATGGAGTTGGTGGCTATATGGTGTACTGGACTATTTATGGTGTAGGTTGGGAAGCTGTTCTTTTCATTTCTTCCACTTGGATGCCTTGGGAGGAGGTGTTTGCCTATTTTGCCAGAGTTATTGCTTGCTACCATTTTCTACAATTGCTGTATTCAATAGAGGTGAATATTGATCCTATCAAGGTGGAGCCCTCTCTTATGGAGATGGATTTGGAGATTGTAGGATTGGTGGGAAGTGTTTCTCTCCTTTGCTTATTCCTATTGAGGTGGAGTGTGCTTGCTTTGGAGGGAGGTTTCTTTGGTAGTTTTGGCCCCCAATTTTTCCTCTCTTATAGAGGGGAGCCCCATCCTTTTGAGGTGGGTTCAAGGTTGGTGTCTCATTGGTTGGTGCTTCTGGTTGAACTCTTTTCTACTACAAACAATGATTCTTACCCCTTTGGTGAGAATATGTTAGACTTGGTCTTGTCTAATTTCAACGGGAAGTCTGCTGCTAGTCAGCTGTTGCAAGTGTTTTGTGGCCATTGGTGTAGAATATTCATTTTTATCTTGTTGTTGTAAGTTGTTTATGTTGGGTTTACTATAAAGGAGATAGTGCTACCTTTGCTTAGTTTGGTCCTCCTTGCCAGGATTCTGTTAGGCTCAGTTATGAGCAAAATTTCTATTGCGGTTTGGTTCTTACAGATGGTTGGTGGCTTAGTTGGGTTAGGCAAGTCCTTTGGTGGGAATATATTAGGCTCAGTTCTTGTTGGGAATAGGTGCCTCAACTTTTGGCTTGAACCTCTGTAAAAGATGACATTTTGTAGCCTTTTCTAAACTTTACCTGCCTATCGCTAGGAGATCTTCTTAGAGGCGCAGTAGTGCAGTTTACCGCCATACCGTAGGCCTCTGTTTCTTTGTCCATGGTTGGGCAATGTTACCGCCATACCGCAGGATCTCTGTCTTGAGCTAGTGGTAGTTCGGTTGACTGTGCAGTCAGTTTGAAGGTTTACCTCCCTACCATAAAGGTTGCTCGAAGGAGGCACGATGGCCATGGTGAATGAAGATAGTCAGCGAAGATTGCTTATTGCCATACCGCGATGTCATTTTGGCCATGTCGTGGTGGTGCGGTAAGCCTTGGTGGTCAGAGATGACACTTACCTCTTTACCATGGAGGTCTAGCGGTTGGGGTGTGGTAGTGCGATGGGTTCAATGGTCGGCTCTAGTGGTTACCTCCATACCCTAGGAGGCTTTGTTCAGCCTCACGGTTGGGTGGTGGCACTGCCATACCACAGAGGGGTGATCTAAACTTAGCGGTGGCATAGTGAAGGTGGTAGATGGATGGTCAAGTGCCCACCACCATACCACAGTTACTCCTTTTCTCTATCAAAGTGGTGTGGTATGTCTACCACCAGACCGCAGAGGCTGAGAAGGAGATGGGAGATACTGAGGTGGCACCACCATACTGCAGTGGTCTCTTTGGCTTGGTGAGGAAGCACAGTAAGAGGAGTTCAAAATTTTTGTTGACTAGTCTGACTTGACTGGAAGCGATGGATGAATAGGAAAGCAACATGTGGCAAGTAATCAACGACTGATTGGCCAAAGTTTGAAGTGGTGAAAAAATTAACTGCAAGGCTCGATTCGGTAGGTGATAGGATATGATTACGACAAAGAGAATTAATGCCTGGATGACCTGATACACGATTACAGGGCGACTTGGTCAAAAGAAATCAGATTTATCTGTCAGAAGGAAGGTGCATAATAATGGCACCCAATTGGTTGGTTGGCAGAATATGTATGAAAGACTTGTAACAGTCAAATATATAGAAATAGTCACTAAGGTGAGGAAAAAGAATGAGAATTCATTGTATGCTGAAAAGCATTGTAACAGTGAGAGTAGTCGAACTGAAGTCTGTTGCTGTGAGTTGATGATCAGAGAAAGAGAAGTCTGTTAACTTTGTATGTAAGCTTTTACTATAATACAAAGTGATTGCTCTTGATCTAGTGGGTTTTTTCCCATAAGGGTTTTGCCATGTAAATCTGGTGTTATCTCTATGATTGTTATTTTTTGTTACTCTTTCTTTCTTGTATGTGTTCATCTTAAGTGTTTTAAAGTTTTAAAACTGGTCTTTGCACTACTCCTCTATGGTTTTAGCGTTAGGGAAGCATTTCCATACTGTCTATTTTCCTTTCAAGTGGTATCAGAGCTTGGCCAGTTCTATTATCCTTGTTAGTAGGGCTGATTTTTTGTGCTAATACTATTCCAGTGGGAGTCTTGCAAAGTTAGAACCTAGTTCTATTTGAGATGGTGAGTACATCAGGTAGAGTAGAGATTGGAAAATTCAATGGCGATAACTTTGAGTTGTGGAAACTCAAAATGGAAGACTTGCTTGTGGATAGAGACCTTTGGGTTGTTGTGTCTGGAACTATGCCACAAGGTATGAAGCAAGAATATTGGGAACTTGCAGATAGAAAAGAAAGAGGACTGATAAGACTTAGTCTGGCCGATTCTGTCTTCCTGAAAGTCCATGAGGAGAAGTCTACATCTTCGTTATGGAAGAAGCTTGGTGATATTTATCAAGGAAAGTCTCTGGTAAATAAGTTATTCCTAAGGAAGAAATTACACTCCTTGAAGATGGAAGAAGGTGCATCTGTTGCAGACCATCTGAACTCATTTAATATGAGTGTTTCTCAGTTGGTGTCTGTGGGTGTGAAGATAGAGGAGGAGGATCGTTGCATGCTCTTGTTATGTTCGTTATCTAACACTTGGGATCATCTTGTAATGGCTATTGGAAGTATGACCACTACTTTCAAGATGGAAGATGTTATTGCCTCACTGTTGTCTAAAGAGATGTAGATGAAGTCTTCAAAGATGGCCAAAGAGGCCCTTGCTGTTCGAGGTAGATTGAAGGAGAAAGGCAAGAAGAAGGACAAGAAGTCTAAATCTAAATCTGGAGGGAGATCAAAGTCTCCTGGTAAAAATTCCAAGGTGAAATGCTAGAATTGTGGGCAGCTTGGCCATATCCAAAAGGATTGTAAGGAGAAGAAGAAGAAGAATAATGCTTCAGACAATGAATCTTCTTGAATTGATGCAGATACCTTCATTGTATCCTTGGCAACTCAGGCATCAGATGATGTTTGTCTTGTTGACTCAAGTGCATCTTTTCACATGGCGTCTCATAGAGAGTGGTTCACTAAGTATGAAAAGTATGATGGTGGAAAGGTGTACCTGGAAAGTGATTCAAAAATGGAGATTGTTGGCCATGGAAGAGTCAAAATAAAATTCCTTGATAGAAGAATCAAAGGATTAGTGATGTAGTGCACATACTAGGTTTGGCTCATAACTTAGTTTCTGTCAGTAAGCTGAATGATCCTAGTGTGGAAGTTTCTTTCTTGAGTAAAGGATGTAAAATGGGTAGAGGCACCATGGTGTTGGCTAAGGGTGTACGTATTGGCACTGTGTACAAGCTGGATGCATGTCCTATTCAAAGTAATAACGTCTCTGTAAAATCAAGAAAAGATGCTCCTGTAGAGAAGGATGATGAAGCTCCTCTGGGTGCAAATGCCTTGGAGGTGAAATTCCCAGCTGAGAAAACCATGCTCTGGCATGATAGACTCGATCACATAGGTGAGAAAGGTTTAAAAACCTTGAAAAATAAAAATATTGTTGAAGGGCTTGTTGATTGTAACCTTGAATTTGATTTTTGTGAACATTGCATATATGGAAAGCAACACCGTATTTCATTTTATTCGAGTCCTCATAAATCTTCTGGTGTATTGGATTATGTTCATTTTGATGTTTTTGGTCTAGTTAATGTTCCTTTGTTAACAAAGTATAGATATTATGTTTCTTTTATTGATGACTATTCGAGAAGGGAATTTATATACTTTCTTAAGAGTAAATCAAAAGTGTTCAGTTGGTTTAAAGAATTCAAAACTTTGGTAGAAAATCAGATTGGAAAGAAAATTAAATGTTTAAGGATGGATAATGGCGGTGAGTTCTATTCTACAAATTTTGAAATGTACTGTAAAGACCATGGGATTAAAAGGCATAAAACTACACCTTATACTCCACAACAGAATGGAGTTGCTGAAAGGTTGAACAAAACGTTAATGGAGAGAGTGAGAAGTATGTTGAGTAGTGCTGGTCTAGAGCAGAAGTTCTAGGCTGAGGCTGTGGCTATGACATGTTACCTAGTAAATCATTTACCTTGTTCTTCTCTTGTTGAAAAAACACATTTGGAAGCATGGTCTAGTAAGAAGCCCTCTTTGAGACATATTCATGTCTTTGGTTGTGAGGCATATGCGTATGTGACAAATGAGAAAAGATCAAAGTTGTCTGTTAAATGTATCTTCATAAGCTATGGTGTTAGTGTGAAGGGATACAAGCTTTGGAATCCTGATACTGAGAAGGTTTTGTACAATAGAAGTGTAATATTTCATGAGCTGAAACCTTTAGTAGCTGATCCACAACTAGAGACAAAAAAAGGAGAAAAAAAGAATGATGTAGTTGAAATTCCTCATACTCCAGAAAAAGAAGAACTACATGGTGTACCTAAAATTGAGGAGAGTTCAAATAGCTATGAGAGTTCTGAAGATGAAGAACCACAACCTCAGCCAGTAGGAAGGTCTACACGTGAAAAATGACAACTTGATAGGTATGGTTTCTCTATGTTAGATTCGAACTGTGCCTATGCTTTGATTACTAGCACTGATGAGCCTAGGACTGTGAAAGAAGATATCAACATGTCTGATTCAAATTCTTGGTTGGAAGCCATGAATGAAGAAATGGAATGATTGAAGAAAAGTGAAACCTGGGATTTGGTACCTTTGCTTGAAGGGCGAAAGCCTATTGGCTATAAATGGGTATTTAAGAAGAAGACGGGTCTAGATGCGAGTGTTGAAAAATATAAGGCAAGGTTGGTTGCCAAGGGATTTTCCCAGATTGAGGGAATTGATTATGGAGAAATATTTTCCCCTGTAGCAAAGTTGACATCTATCTGATTTCTTTTGTCATTGGCAACAACGTATGAATTAGAGATCGAGTAGATGGATGTGAAGACATCATTTCTCCATGGAGAGCTGGAAGAAAATATTTATATGTCCCAACCTAAGAACTTCATTGAAAAAGGTAAAGAAATTATGGTCTAAAAATTAAAGAAATATCTGTATGGTTTGAAGTAGTATCCTAGAATGTGGTACCAAAAATTTGACACTTTTGCATTGTCTATGGGATTTGTGAGATCAAAATCTGATCATTGTGTGTATTATAAATCTGAAAATGATCATGTGCTTATTATTACCTTGTATGTGGATGCTATGTTGTTCATAAGAAATAGTAAGTCCATGATTTCTAATCTTAAATCTCAGTTGTCTGAAAAGTTTGAAATGAAAGATCTGGGTGCAGCAAGGTATATTCTGGGGATGGAAATAACTAGGGATAGAACAAGTAGAAAGCTTTGGGTCAGCCAAAGTAAGTATGTTAACACTATTATGGAGAGATTTGGTATGAATGATTGCAAGCAGCTAGTTGTTCCAATTATGTAGGGAACAAAGCTATTTGTTGAAGACTGTCCAAAATATGCTACTAAGAATGAAGACATGACCAGGGTGCCTTATGCAATTGCTATTGGCAGTCTAATGTATGCAATTGGCTGTACAAGGCCAGACATTGCCCAAGCAGTGGGATTTTTGATCTGTTTTATGGAAAATACAGGAAGGACACATTGGGATGCTGTGAAGAGAGTGTTTAGATATTTAAAGGGTACTTCAGAATATGCTTTGTGTTACCATGGAAACTTAGCTACATCACAGAGAAATCTCAACATTCATGGATATGTGGAATCTGATTGGGTAGGGGACATTAACAATAGGAGATCCACCAATGGACACACTTTCATGTTAAATGGTGGTGCAGTTAGCTGGATGGGAAAGTGACAGGTTGTGGTCACTTTGTCCACTATAGAGGTAGAATACATGGCACCAACACACGCCTGCAAAGAAGCTGTTTGATTGAGTCATTTGTGTTATGATATTGGTTTTAATGTAGGGTAGATTACAATTTGCTGTGACAGTCAGAGTGCCATTTGTTTGGAAAAGAACCCTACTTTCCATGCCAGGACGAAGCACATTGATGTGCAATATCACTTTGTTAGGGACATGGTGGAGGATGGAAAGGTCCGTTTGGAAAAAGTTTACACCTTGAAGAATTTTGTAGATGCATTAACGAAGCTAGTGAGCACAGAGAAGTTCAGATTGTGCACAGATTCGATGGGCCTTGGGGCCTATGATCATTAGTAAATTCAAAGTCTAGAGGAAGCCAGGAAGTCTTCGTCAAGTGGGCGCTTGTTGGGAACAGGGGCCTCAACTTCTGCCTTGAACCTCTGTAAAAGACTTGGCATTTTGCAGCCTATTCTAGACTTTACCTCCCTACTTCTAGGATTTCTTCTTAGAGGTGCGGTAGCACAGTTTATCACCATACCGCGGGCCTTTTTTGCTCTGTCTACAGTTGGGCGGTGTTACCGCCATACCGCAAGATCTCTGTCTGAAGCTGGTGGTAGCGCGGTTGACTCAACGATCAGTTTGAAGGTTTACCTCCCTATCGTGGAGGTTGCTCAAAGGAGGTGCGGTGGCCATGATGAATGAAGATAGTCAGCAAAGATTGCTTACCACCATACCACGATGGCCTTTTGGCCATGTTGCGGTAAGCCTTGGCAGTTAGAGATGACGCTTACCTCTTTATTGTGGAGGTCTAGTGGTCAGGGCATGGTAGCATGGTGGGTTTGATTGTTGGCTCTGGTGGTTACCTCCATACTGTGGGAGGCTTTGTTCAACCTTGTGGTTGGGTGCTGGCACCGCCATACTGTAGAGGGTTGTTCCAAGCTTAGCGGTGGCATGGTGAAGGTGGTAGATGGATGGTCAAGTGCCCACCACCATACCATGATTTCTCCTTTTCTCTGTTGTAGTGGTGCGGTATGTCTATTGCCAGACCGGAGAGGCTGAGAAGGAGATGGACGGTATTGAGGTGACACCACCATACCGCAGTGGTCTCTTTGGCTTGGCGAGGTACCGCAGTAAGAGGAGTTCGACATTTGTGTTGACCGATTTGACTTGACTGGAAGTGGTGGACAAATAGGAAGGTGACACATGGCAATTAATCAATGAATGATTGGCCGAATTTTGAAGTGGTGAAAGAATTAACTATAAGGCTCGATTCGATAGGTGATAGGATCTGATTATGGCAAAGAGAATTAATGCCTGGATGGCCCGATGTGTGATAGCAGGGCGACTTGGTCAGAAGCAATCAAATTCATCTGTCGGAAGGAAGGTGCATAATAGTGGCACCTGATTGGTTGGTTGGCAAAATATGTATGAAAGACTTGTAATAGTCAGATATATAGGAATAGTCACTAAGGTGACGAAAAAGAATGAGAATTCATTGTATGCTGAAAAGAATTGTAATAGTGAGAGTAGTCGAATTGAAGTTTGCTACCGTGAGTTGATGATAAGAGAAAGAGAAGTCTGTTAACTTTGTATGTAAGCTTTTACTGTAATACAAAGTGATTGCTCCTGGTCTGGGTAGGTTTTTTCCCGTAAGGGTTTTCCCACGTCAATTTGGTGTTATCTTTGTGATTTTTATTTTTTGTTACTCTTTCTTTCTTCTACGTGTTCATCTTAAATGTTTTAAAGTTTTAAAATTGGTCTTTGCACTACTCCTCTGTGGTTTTAGCGTTAGGGAAGCGTTTCCACACTGTCTGTTTTCCTTTCAGTTATGAGTAGAATTTCTATTGCGGTTTGTCTACTACAGGTGGCTTGTGGCCTGGTTGTTTCAGGCATTTCTTTTGGGCTTGTTGTTTCTGGGTCTCGAATGGGTTGGTTGCTGTTTGGCTCAATTTTGCCTAATCTGAGTAGGAGGTTCTGCTGCAGTCCAACTGCTGCAGGTGGTTCATTACCTGGTTGCTCCAGAAGGGTTTTTCAGACCTTCAGTCATGTGGTTTGGGTGTATTTTTTTGGTGAAAGGCTTTTGATCCTTATGGTTTTGACTTAGGAGTGTTGGTTGTTCTAAGTGTTCTTTTCCTCTAGTATTTTGTCCTAGGTGGGCTGTTGGTCTGTGGTGTGTCTGTAGTATATCCACTGGTTCTGCTTTCCTGCTTATCTCCTTCTGGCCCTTTGGTCTCTTCATGTAAAGGGTACGACACCCTGTAAATGCTAGTTATCTTATCAAAAAAAATTGGGTTGGGAAAAATTGTAGAGAATAAGATAATTAATCATCATTTTTCAACTCTAACTCCCTTTAAGAACATAATACTACCACATCCTCTTTTGGAACATCCCTCAAACATCGCTCCCATTTAATTCTTTACTGAGGTTAAAATATAATATTTCCAAGAAAAGGGGTTGTATTATAATAATGATCAAAAATTCACAAAGGGCCACAAATGTATGCAAAAAAGCTATATCTACTCAATGTTAAGTCACCTCCAAATGCAAAAAAGTGAGAAGATACTCTAGAAACTCAATAAAAATAAGAGTAACTTGTTGCCAATTCCTCTCTTATGGAATCCCATGCAAAAAAGTTCTTCATGCTTTAGAATGAGTCACCAATCCTCAAATGATAAAAATCAAAGGGTATTTCAAGAAGATTCCGCTCACTATTCTCTATGAATATTGTAGCATGCATAACTACATTGATCCATGAATCACCAAGAAAGTTAATTTCTTTGTGTATCCTCACTCCAAATTCAAAGTTATGATTTCCAATAGTGGAACCTTTCCCTATAAAAAAATACTAAATGTTTGACCTATAAAGGGAACTCGAACCTTCACTCATATATGTTTGTATTAGCTTTGAGTATTTTTATGTAGTTCTTGAGGGTCAATGGTTGAATACTCTAAGAACCATCTTATCGGAATTATCCAAAAATTGGATGTAGTTATCAGATAATGGGAAGAAGTGCACCTTGAAGGGTCTTATCCCTAGGTCTACCAATGTTATGAACTCACATCATATGGAAAATATTTATAAGAAAAACTCCCATAGGACCATTTCTCAACTTTCCTCCATTTATTTCAACCCCCCTTTTGATTATATCTCTCCTACAAAATTGTAATAAATTTTAGATAAGAATGTCTTAGTGTTTATTGATCCTATTGGGTTACCATGTCAACATTTGGAAGGCCACCACTTTTAGCTCCTTCTAAAGAGTGTAACTCCTAACATTCACCCTTATAGGTATCTTTTCCTCTGAAAAATATAAATTAAAAATTTGGTACAAGAACTCCTTGGAGTTGATGCCATTCATCCAAGCATGAGATTGTACTCTTCACTTGTGCCACTTGTTTGAAAAAGAGATGGGTCTTGGTGATTTTTCATTGAATTTTGTGAGTTGGAAAAACTCACCATCAAGGAATAATTTCTCAAAATGTCAATTGATGATTTAATAGATGAGCTTCATAGTGCCCAAATTTTCTCCAAATTGGATTTATGTTTAGGCTATGATCAACTATCTCAATGAAATAGATATTATGAATAAAACCTTTCACACTCCTAATGATCACTTTGAAATTTTGGCCATGTCCTTTGGATTCATTAATGCCCCATACACCTTGTAAGGATTGATGAATAAAATCTTTTAGACCTTCCTCCAAAATTTCATCTTTCTCTTCTTCAATGAAAATGTTATCTATAGAAATACTTGGGCAGAACATTTGTAACACCTTGACCTAGCATTACATATTCTTGAAGATAATTATTTATGTGCTAAGCACATCAATTGCTCCTTTGGTCAAAAGTAAATTGATTACATCAAGCATATTGTCTTCTTAGCAAGTGTTTAAGTTGATCCTAACAAAATTCAATCCATACAAACATAGCCCAAACCCATAACACTTAGAAGCCTTTATGGATTCTTAGGTCTCATTGGATACTATCAAAATTTTGTCAAAGATTGGAAAAAATGTTGCTCCATTTACTTGCTCAAGAAGTCTTTCATGTTTTTTGACCACAAAACATGCATTTGAGGTTATCTAATGTGATATGTGTACAACACCTATTCTTTCCATACCCGATTTCTTTAAACCATGTGTTGTTGAAAGTGATGCTTATATAAATAACATTGGTATTGTTCTTAGGCAAGATCCTTGAAAGGAACCTGAGAGAGAAAGAACAAATTCCTACACTAATCTAAGTAGGGGAGAGTTACAATTTTTTTCCTTTTAAGACCTTAAACAATTATAGTAATGAGAAACACATAGGAATAATGGAATAGAACAACACATAAAACAGTGACACCAAATATACATGGGGAAAAACCTTTCGGGTAAAAAAATCCACCCTCCAAAAGCACAATAATTCTCTATTATATCAAATAGTGAATAAAAAGTATCTCCAAGTACAAAGCCTCTTCAACAAGTGCTTCAAAACAAACACCTTTTTTGGAGTGATACTAATAACACTTCATTACCTGCAAACAAAATATGCATTCAACAATGCAAGGCACTCAATATATAGAGAGATGCAAGCTTGAAGAATCATCTAGAAGGAGAAGGGAATACAAATCTACATGGAAAAATATCCCATGCCATAAGCATGCATTTGGACACATGTACAATAGTCCCTTACACTCTTACAAGTGTCATTACATGCAATATTCTTTCTCCAAGCTTGGGTGCCTAGAATATACTAAAAATAGACTATGGAAAATGCCTTACAATTGTCATAGAGTTTTTCATAGCATTTGTCATAAAATCTTCCATACTTACAACACTTACAACAATAGGAGAATCTATCATAAATGACCCGAAATGACTGATTCTCTTACACCTTGTCATACCCCATCTTGGGTGCCAACTTCCTCCATGCATAAAGATGCCTTATGACACATCATAGAATCTGTCACATGTCATAGATTCTAAAGTGTGATGCCTATGTCCTCTTGGGATTATTATGTGTCATCTAGTCACCTCCAATAGGGATGCCACCCAATCGATGGGTCCCAATTTAAATAATGACACCATAGGCAATTAAATAATATAAATAAATACAACAATACATTAATTAAATCAATATTAGGAATCTAAGGTTAAGACACCTTAATCCAAATATTCTCCCATTTTTTGAAGACCTACCAAGAGTCATACAAAATCATCTACTCAAGGCCCCAAGGCCCATGGACTCAGAACACCATCTGAACTTCTCGAATCTCTATGTTTACTAGTTTCGTTAGTGCATTTGCAACATTCACCAAAGTGTCAACCTTCTCCAAGTTCACCTTTCCATATTCTACCATATAACAAACAAAATGATACTAAATATCAATTTGCTTTGTTTTGGCATGGAAGGTAGGATTCTTTGCTAAAAAAATCACACTTTGATTGTCACAACAAACTATAATCTATCCTACATCAAAACCAATATCAAAACATAGTCTATTAAGCCAAATAGCTTCTTTATAGGAATGAGTGGCTTCCATGTACTTCACCTCTATCATGGACAATGCAACTACAACTTGTCACTTACTCATCCAACTGATGACACCACCAAACATCATAAACATGTAACCACTAGTGGATCTTCTATTGTCAATGTCACTTGCCCAATCTGAATCCACATATCCATGAATGCTCACAAAATATTGAGGTCTAGTAGGATAACCATGCAAAAAAAAGGCATACTCAGAAGTACCCCATAAATATCTGAAAACTCTCTTAACCACATCCCAATGCACCATTAAGGATTAGCCATAAAATGAATAAGGACTCCCACTGATTGGGAATTTTTTTATCTCATACACACCATCACATACATCAGACTACCAATTGCACTTGCATATGGTACTTTGGTCATGTCCTCCATCTCAATAGGAGATTTTGGACAATCATTCATAGAAAGCTTCGTCCCTTGCATCAAAAGAACAACTCACTATTTGTAATCTACCATGCTGAATCTCTCCAATACTGAGTTCACATACTTTCTTTGGCTTAACCAAAGCTTTCTATTAGCTCTATATATCATGATATCCATTCCCAGAATGTACCTAGCTGCACCTAGGTCTTTCATCTCAAACTGTGCTGACAACTCAAACTTCTAATTTGAAATCATAATTTTACTATATTTAATAAATAACATATCTGTGTAAGGGGAAATTGATAAGCATAAGATAATCAAACATGAATGAATTAAACTAATCTAATTCAAACAAAAAATTAAGATTCATACCCATTACTCACAAACTGAAGCTACAAAGAAATGAAATCAAATAATGCAATCAAATAAGAGAACATAAATTGAATTAATAAAACATAGCGTTACCATCTCGTGTTGAAGTGTATTCACAATGATGGATCCATGTTGTATCAATGTGAAGCCTCCATTTGTGCGTTGCAAAAATTCAAAGTGATGTCATGTTGATCGAAGATGTGTGTAAAAACTTTTGAGAAATCAATTGTCAATTTGGCATTACTTTGTTGCACAAAAGATGTCAATTATTTGATCATTTTTGAGGATGAAGATGATTGTTTTATAGATTTTATGTTTTGAAATGAACGATTGAGATTACATAGTAGAATATCCTGATCAACGGTTCAAAACCGTTGAGAGGAATTAGATGGGAAGAATACGTGGATTTTGATTATGTAATCGGTGTGATTGATGAAATCAATTTGAGTGTTCAATGGAATTGAGGAAATAGATTGAGCCTTCAGTGGGATTGAGGAAATCAAGTTGAGCCTTCAGTGGGATTGAAGAATAGATGAATCAGTTAGGAAATAGTTGAATCAATCAGCCAATCAGAGTGAGCAATTGGGGGATCGCAATTTTTTCAATCATGAAAGTGGGTGAGGGTAATTAATTAATTAAGCCTTTTTGAGTTGAACATGTGAATCATCTTTGAATTTTGCAAACAAATTTGTATTTTATTGTTTTGACCTTTTTTAATGATGTTTGAATAATTTATTTAATTATTTAAGTTTAGGGGAAAGTGATTTAATTAAACTATTAAGTGGTAATAATTTAATTGATTTAGGGGAATAGGGTAAATTAGCGACATAATTAAATAATTGATGTTATTTAATTAATCAGGAGGAATAAAGTTAGATTAGGACTTTATTAAATAAATAAAATTTATTTAATTAGTAGAAAATGATGAAAAAGTGAATTAATTAAATAATTTAAAGATTATTGAATTAATAGAGGAAATTAGGGTTTTTGATGTAATTGATGTGAAATGTAGTGATATTAGGTGATAATGATGCCAATGATGAAAAAAAATATCATTTAGGATGTGCGATAAATCTTAGGTCATTTTTACATGTCTTTTTGCCCCTCTTTGAGACAATGTACTGGTTGCTTTGTTTCAAATATTTTGATGTTAAGATCAAGATTTAATTTTTTTTATATGCCCCACTATGCCTCGATGATCAACAGATGGATGGTAGGATGTTGGGCTGCCCCCTTGAGAGGTTGGCCGAAAACATTAATTTTTTGGGTCAGGCTCGCGACAATGTTTTATTTTAGTTTAGATGCATAGAGGACAAAAAATTAAGCTTATAGGACCCTCGTTGATATTTCAAATTTTCTCAGGAGCTCCTAATTTCAACCTAGGGGGATTTCCTAGGTAAAAAATTAGGGTTTTGGGGGTTAAAATAGGTAATTAAGGTTTAGTTTACCTCATTTGCATTTTGAGCCTATAGTAATTTCTTGCCTTTGAATTTATTGATTTTGCGATTATGGAGGAGCTATGATGAGGATTCAGGGAGCCCCAAATCACACAAATGTGGTTCATGAGTTCGGGAGGCCTGCTGGCGTCGGTGTCCTTGTATGTACCCTTTCCTTTCCTGTTTTCATCTTGTCTTTTTTTAGTAATTAATGCATGAAAACATTTTAGGCAATAGCGATAGGTTTTTTGTTTTTTATGCCTTTGAATCATTTCTACCGCTTTTGTAGTTTTTGAATATGTTGCTTTTGAGTTTTTTGCTCTCACTTGACATAAATGTTTGCTTTTGATATAGTTTTTCACTTTTGTTTTTGCTTATACTTAAAATTTTTGCTTTTGAATTTCTTGGTTTGAGATGTCTGCCCTTGTAAAAAAAAATCGCTTTTGAGAAATATGTTTGCATTTTCCATTTTAACCTCTTTTGGATTTCTTTACCACTTTCGACAAAATAGTGATCACTTTTTATTGTTTTTACCACTTTTGACAACAAAGTCACCTGACCACTTTTTCTCTTTCTAGAATTTTGAGTTGGTTTGTTTGCAATCATAGGCTCATTTTCGTGTTTTCATAGCAAATTATTAATGCCATGGGTTAAATGGTTGTAGACAGTTCTCAAACCACTTTACTCGAGGGAGCGATGACCACACGAGATGTTTGATTTGATCACTAGATTTCATGAGATGGAGTGAGATGTGCTAGACGTTGTTGGGTTATGACATATTTGCTACAACCCATGATTAGCTTCCATAGAGTGATGATGACCACTCTCGTTGAGAGGTGGCACTCTGAGTCATCCTCCTTTCATTTACCGACTAGTGAGGCCACCATTACCTTAGGGGATGTATGGAGGATCCTCCATGTACCGATTTATGGTGAGCTCGTGACCTATTCTATATGATAGGGTACACGTGCCATGCACCGATTCCTTGGTGTTAGGAATCTTCAAGTTCATGAGTCATAGATAGACATGTCTCTGTTTGTTGGTAGTGCAGATCCAATTGCATTGGTTATGTGTGTTTTGGTCTCGGGGCTCATTGTTTCAGATTGAAGAGGCTGAGATTTCCTGTTGGTTGGGGCATATTTATTAAGCAGATGTTTGAGCATGACACTAGGTATGCATGTGGCCCGTGTATCCTTGTACATCTTTATAGAGATGTGCACAAGGTTTCCTATTCTGGAGGTAGTTCCATTTCCGCTGGTGTCACCTTACTGCATGTGTGGGCCTAGGAGCATATCCCAGTTACGAGGCTTGATGGTATTTTGGATCAAGATCGAGAGGATCCCTACTCTTACAAATATAGTGATTTCCTTCATTACACTTGGCCTTGCCAGCTACATTATTGGCATCGCATGATAGATGATATGTTGGGTTTTGTTTGGAGGCCATGATTGGATTGTGATACCTCACATGATGACTAGGAGCAACTCCCATTTTTTAGGTAGACACGGTGGTTGATCGACCGTGTATCTTCTTTGCTTGAGCAGTATTTTCCTGATAGAGTTCTTTCCCAGTTTGGCAAGAGATATAGGCATTTTGGAGATGATTATCAAGCTTGTTTTGGTAGGACCACCTGAGAGGTCCAGGTTTGGGGATTGTAGGCCGATTGTGATGTCATTGTTGCAGAGTTTAGAGCACTTGCCCCATTCAGATGGGGGTGGCTTGTTGGACATGTAGATCCTGGGAATACCCAAGATTATAATGAGTGGTGGGTTCAAAAGATTCCGCTTCAATTTATAGACCTTGCTAGTGCTATGGCAGTAGTAGGTATAGCAAGTATTATCAGCTATAGAGGGGAGAGACAAAGGCTCTCGATGACTGCTGAACAATTGGATAGAGTGAGACAAGATGGGAAACATGATCAACAAGATGATCCCATGCAACAAGATCCACCCATGGCATAGGGTCCCTCTCCACCACTTGGGGATGGAGCAGTCTAGTTAGCATAGATGAAAGCTACGAGAGATACAAAGGTAGTGCAGTGAAAATAGGCCACATAGGCATAGGTTGCCATTTTGACTGCTTAGTGAGATACAACCAAGTAGGAGAGGGATGGTTTTAAGGAAGAGCAAGAAATATAGAGTGGGAAACGTCATGTTGTCGAGGCACAAGTATAATTTATTACCGCTAAGAGGGATACCCTCAAGATAGAGTGTGATGTCCTCAGAGCAGAGCAAGATCAGTTTATGAGAGAGGCCACCTACTATTAGACTTTGTATAAGGTTTTTGTTCCTAGAGCGTGGAGACATCCTCACTTTGGTGAGCCTAATACAAGTACTGGTGCAACCAATTCTTGTGACGAGTCAGTTAGGCAACTAGATTAGCCACTAGTGATGCCACAACCTTCTCTACACCGGACCCATGATCACCAGAGATATCCACCTCCGATCGGGCAGTAGGACTATTTGTACTTGACCATTATGTTGTTTACTATTTAGAGACTTATGTTGTAGAAATCATTTTGTATATACATTCATCGACCTAGTTGAGGCCTCATATATATGTATTTTTTGTATATGATATCATCCATGTTACTTCATGATGTATATGAAATTTTTAGTTTTGATGATATATATGAGATATATCATGTTTCAATTCAATTTTATTATGTATTATGTGATGATTATGGATATGATGTATATATGTTTATGTTCATGTTTTGTACTTTTTTGATGTATGCATATGATGTGGATGAATGGATGATCTATGTATCTATATGATATATGTTATTTTATTATGCATATGATGGATGGTGATGTATATGATGGATGATGATATCTTATATATGCAATGTATGATGGTTTTTTTATTTCTTTATTATGATCATGATATGTATTGATGAAATTGTGGATGCAAGATGGATGTGGTACTAATGATATTATGATGCAGGATAAATATTGTTAGTTAGAAGAAATGTTGGATGATGGATAAAAATTTGTTGTTGTTAGTTATTGATGAGTTTATTTTTCTTTGCATATAGGCTTCATATCTTTAACAATCCTTTTTGATGTAGCAAACAAACACAATGCACCAGGGTATTAATAACTAAGGTGGCTTTGTATCCATTATGTGGGATTTGAATTGACACATAAAGAATATTCTTGCTCATACTAGACATATGAAAACCTTGTTAGAATATATGGTTCAGTTGTGTTTAAAATTTTTTAGACCAGTTACACACAGAGGTATGAAATACCTAACATGCAACTGCTACACAAATTGTCTCAAAACAACTTCCATACACAAAAAAAAACCAAGTATTCACCATGGTAGTATCACAGAAACATCTTACCAATAGAACTAATGAAAACTAACTGTTAATACCACCATTCCTTCTTCTCTAAATCCTTATGGACATCCTCGAGAGATCCTGGGAATGTGATATTATGATAAATCAAAAAAAGATAAGACTATAAAAAGATAAACAATGTTGCAATATCACTTGCCATATCTGTTTTGAGGTTTCAAGCTGTTATTTGGTGCTGATGATGTCTATTGTAGGAACATTCTATCCATTAAGACATATCTCAAGATGTTGTTGGTGAACTGTTAATAGATAGGTACTTAACACTTTGGCATTGTTTTCACTTGATATTTGTCTAATTGTTTCAATCTTTTCTTTGGAATTTTTGATTTTCATGTTTGTTTTGTTTGTTGTTTGTGTTGTCAAAGGGTGATTGTGATGATTTGTTTATTATGGATGAAAATTTTATTGCGTTGGTGATGATGGATGTAGGACCTTTTTGATTTTATGAGTTTTATAATGCTATTTTTGTTGTTTTTTAGGGACTAACCTAGGGCCTACCTAGGGCCTCGAGGGCTCATCAAAGATAAGACTTGCCTACATTGTACACACAAAGGCTCGTAGTTTGCTTGGTTTGATAAGAAAATATTTTTGATCTTTTTCTATTTTTCGAATGTTTTTGAATTTTAAATATTTTGACTAAGTTAAAAGAAAGAATGATAGACACCTAAGGGGACTGACCTAAGGCCTCAGGGGCTTATAATACTTGCCTATGTTATACACGTAGAGACCATGTATTTTGACTGGTGTTGACTCAAGATATAACATGTTTTTGGGATTTTGATGTTTTACAACTTTGTTTTGGATTTTGTTTACTTTGTGGATGTTTTTGAATTTTGATAGTTTTTGATCATGATAGGATTTACAAGAATTTTATCTGCTACCAGTTTTGAGAAGTTTCCCCTAATTTGAGACAATATTACCTTCATGAGGAGAGGCAGATGTTGATAGTGCGCCAAAGTTCAACACTTGATTAATTATCGAGCCATGGTTGGTGTGCACGTTTTATTATGGGATGAATGGGTGGTTGCTCTAGATAGTGTTGATAGGTAAGGATGCAAGACTTATTAAAAAATAGTGCCTATTTTCTAGGTTTTCACTATGGTACCTATTCTAAAAGTGCCACAAAGTGGTTTTCACTTAAAAAATGTTTTATTTCTATTTATTGCTTTTCTTTCTTTTTTGATTTTTTTTTCTTTTTTATCTTTTTCGCTCGGATACTTTGATGTGTTCAAGTATAAAACTTTTTAAGATGGATATTGTTCAACCGTTCAACTAGAGGTTCTCCTTCAAGAGTAGCCAATTGATAAGCTCCATAGTCATAGCTTGTTGTGATGATAAATAGACCTAGCTAGTTGGGTTCAAACTTACATTTTCCATGTTTATTTAGTTGTATCTTCCGATCCTTTTTGAGTACCAAGTCACCAACCTGAAAGTTTCTATTTTAAATATTTTTATTGTAGCTTCATTTGAGCCAATTTTGATAAACCTAAAGATGGTTTAACATGCTCAAATTCCTTTCATCTAGGAGTTCCAAATCATTTAATCTGGACAATCGATACTCTTTATTGTTGACCATGACTTTTAGTGATATTCGTAGTGAGGGGATTTCAAATTTGATAGGTAAGACAAATTCAGATTCGTAGACCAAGCAAAAAGGTGTGGCACCTATAGGTGTAAAAATACTAGTTCAGTAAGCCCATAGGTGTGGGTTCAGTTGCAAATACCAATCATGACTGATGTCATTAAAAATATTTTTTAGTATCTTTGAGATGGTTTTGTTAGATGCTTCAACCTAACTATTTCCTTGGGGGTAGTAGGGCATGGATAATTTGTGCTGGATAGAGAACTTGGAACAAAGCTATTTGATATATTTTTTTTTGAATGGGCTCCCATTGTTTATTATGATGGTTTGGGAAATTCCATATTGGCAAATCAGATAATTCAAGATGAACTTGGATATCTATTTTCTTGTGATGTAGGTTGATGGAATTGCTTCTATCCATTTTGTGAAGTATTCAGTTGTGGTAATAATGAACTTATGTCCATTTGAGGAAGCAAGAGAAATATTACCTACCAAGTCTAATCCCCACTACGAAAAATGCCATGGTGTTGTGATAGGTCTCAGCTCCTATGTTGGTACATGAATAAGGTCACTATGTTGTTGATATTGACAAAATTTTTTAGAGTACTAAATGCATTATGGTTCCATGGAGGGCTAATAGTACCCTATTGTGAGAAATTTTTATATGAGGTTAGGTCCACTAGAGTGGGACCCACAAATTCCTTTGTGTACTTCTTGTAAGGAAATTTTCACTTCTTCTACGTTAAGGATTTAGAGTAAAGTACCATCTAAAATTCGATGATATAGGGTGTCTCCTAGGATTGTGAAATGGGAAGTCCTACGGGTAAAGGTCTTCTTTTGGCTGGTTGTTAAATTAGGAGGTATGATAGTGTGTTGGATATAGTCAAATATGTCTTGGTACCATGGTGAGTTAGGACCAAAAACAACAGACACTAGTTATAGTTCATGGATTTCAAATACCGATATGAGCAATTGTTCCTCAAGGAATTCATACTTAGGAATGTTTTACAGAGTATCAAGAAGTGAACGTATCATTGCCATAGCGTTGACTACTCTGTTTTTGATCTAGGGAACCTTTTCAAAGGTGATAGTGACAAATTTTTTTTTGAAACTATCTACCATCCTTTTATATGGCATCAATTTTTCATCCTTTGTTTGATACTCATCATTTACTTGCTTGATCACCAGTTGAGAGTCTCCATAATCCTATAGTTCTTTTATCCTCCATTCGATGGACATCTTGAGTCTTGTGACTAGTGCTTCATACTATGAGATGTTATTTTTAAATGAGAAAGCAATTCTATAAGCCTTAGGTATGCTATCTCCCTATGGTGTGAGAAATAAGATACCTTCTCCTGAGCCGTGTTGAGTGTGGGACCCGTCAAAGTACAAGGTCCAATGGCTTGTCTATTCTATTAGTAGTATGATTTCATCTGAGAAGTTTATTGTGATAGGTTGGTGATCTTCCATTAGTGATTCTGCTAGTTGATCTGCTATGATCTATCCTTTGTTGGATTTCTTGTCTACGTATTCTATATAAAACTCGCTTAGTGTCATAACCCGTTTAGCAATCCCGCTTATTAGAGATGCTTTTGCTAATATGTACTTTAGTGGATCTACCTTTGAGATCAACTTTCCTTGTCTATTCAAGATATAGTGTCTCAAATTCTGTGCTACAAAGACAAAAAAGAGAGATGCTCTTTCTATAGGTGAATAGTTCAATTTGTAGCCCTCCAATGTTTGGCTAATATAATAGACCACTCTTTCTTTGCTATTAGCATCTAGCTATGCTAAGAGAGCTCCTAATGCTGCTTATGTTGTAGATATATAGAGTATCATTGCTTTATCTAGAATAGGTGGCATTAATACTAGAGGAGTGAGTAGATACTCTTTGACTTGTTGGAACGCTTGATCACATATACCATCCCATTTGAATGTGATGTCTTTGTGTAACAGATGGGTAAACAAATGAAACTTGTCTGCCAATTGCACAATGAATCGCCTAATGGATTTTATTTTCCCTTGTAAACTTATCAGCTACTTCAATGTCTTGGGAGGAGGCATTTCTAATATTTATTTTACCTTTGTAGGATCTACTTCAATGCCTCTCCTTGATACTATGTACCCTAGTAGTTTTCTAGATGTTACTCTGAATACACACTTTTTTAGGTTAAGCCTCAAGTTATACTATTCGAGCCTATCAAACAATTTTGCAAGGTTGGTCAAATGGTCTTATCTTTTGATGGACTTCTCTAGTATATCATCCACATAATCTTCCATATTTGTATGCAACATATCATAAAACATTGTAGTCATTTCTCGTTGATAGGTTGCTCCTATATTCTTTAGATCGAATGGCATGACATTCCAGCAGAAGGTCCCCCATGCACAAGTAAATGATATTTTATGTTGATCATTAGGGAATATGTTTATTTGATTATATTTGGAGAAGTTTTCCATTAGTGACAACATTTAATGCCTTGTCGTTAGATCTACGATCATATCAATGCTCGAAAGAGGGAAGCCATCTTTTGGGAAAGCCTTGTTTAGATCTCAAAAGACTGTATAGATTATTATGCCCCTAGTGGGATTTGATAATGGTGATAGGTTTGATATCCATTCCAGATAATCAATTGGTCTGATGAACCATACATTTAATGGTTTCTTTAATTCTACTTTTACCAAAAGTGCAATCTGGGGATGCATCTTTCGTAGCTTCTACTTAATGGGTTTAGCTCCAAGAAATATGACTAGGTGGTGTGTGACTGATGATGGATCTAGCCCTAGCATGTCTACATATGTCCATGTGAAGTTTATCTTCCTTTCATTGATGAATTCCGAGAAGTTCACTTTCTCTTCAGGATCAAGTGATGCTGCATGATATGTGATCTTGGGTGTTTTTGTTGTGCCAACATTAATGGGTTCAACTTCTTCAACTAGGAGTGTAAACTTCTCTTGATATTCAAAAATAGGGAGATTGAATCCTCCATCTTTGGGTTCCTTAGAGAGGTTTTCACCCTTAGATTCATCCTTTATTTTTCTCTTTTCAGGATTCGATAAAGCCACATTGTGGTTTTCCCTAGGGGATCCCATTTTTATTTTTACATTGTCTTTTTCAATTTTGCAACTAGAGGAAACAATATCCCCTCCAAAATATGCTTCCTATTTGAGTTCCATGACAAGCCCCACTTTATGATTTCCTGATGGTATATTGGTTTGAAGTCCCATAAATTCTACAATAGCTTCATTGTTTTGGAATTGTTCCAAAATAGGTGTATGATGTTGTTCCCAATCTATTAACTGTGGGTAGCAAAGGGGTAGGTTGACATCGTTATTTGTAATTCTTAGGAAATTTGTTGAAATGGTTAATATAGCTATGGCATTACTCTCCCATTGAGTATCTAGGTCATCGTTGCTAGAAGCAAGGGAATCCCATTCATATGTGTTGGAGTATGTTTCATAAGTATAGTCTTCAAGTATAGGTTTTCTAGGTCGAGTAGGGACTATACTTATTATAAAGCTTTCAAATAGGTCCTCGATTGAAAAATCGTTGTTTATAAGATGGTAGGTAGCCAATGTCTTAACATCAGTAGAAGGAGCTGCTTTCTCAAAAGAGGCACATCCAATGTTTGGAGTAACCATGTCTATTGAACCATAGCCTAGTACCATGTTATTCTTTCTTTGTTCCACTATAATAGGTTCCCATCTGCCTTTTTTGTGTCACTTGAGGCCACCTTTTCTAGTGTATTCCATTTGTTTAGCTAGCAGATATGCTTTACTACTAGTATCAATTGGAAATGGTTGCAGCTATTATGATTCTTCTTGTAGATCATTGATGAGAGGTCCTCTTTGAATATTTCCTCATCCTTCATATCTCCCCACTTGGTAAAGATTGTGGGTTTGACTACGATTGTTAATGATTCGTCTTTGTAGATCATTGATGAGAGGTCCTCTTTGAATATTTCCTCATCCTTCATATCTCCCCACTTGGTAAAGATTGTGGGTTTGACTACGATTGTTAATGATTGAACATGTTTGATCTCCTTAGGCCCTCCATAAACCTTTGGTTTGGGGGAAGCATTCCAATGCAAAAATCTTGATTGAAATGATAGTTTTTGTTACCCTTGTCAAGTACTTGAATCTTGGAATCAGATTTTGGTTTCTCACTTGATGGGGCTTTAGTTGAGGTTGATGGTAGTGTTGATGGGTCAATATATGAGAAGGAGTGGAATGATATATCATTACTAGGAATCTACTGGATTTTTTTGTATTTCTTCTCTAATTTTTCACAATAGTGGAAGGGTTCAGGATCAACGTATACTGTAACCTCTTTTCCTTCATGATAAAATTTTAGACACTGGTGAAATTTCAAAGGAATTGCTTGTAGTGCATGAATCCATGGGAATCCTAGAAGAAGGTTATATGGTAACTCAAGGTCCAGTACCTAACATTTTTCTATTGTTTCCTGTCCTATTTGTACGGGAAGCCTAATCATTCCCTCTAAATTTCTTTCAAGGTCATCATAAGATCTTATAGTGATGCTTTTCCCCTTGTCAATTACATCATCAGAATATTAGGCAATTGTTAAACAATTTTCAAGGTACAAATGTTTAGACCTACACCATTATCTATCAATAATCTTTTGACCTTATGTTTATGAACACCAACCTCTATATAGAGGGCTTGGTTATGAAATGGTTTTTGTGGAAGGTCTTTCTCAAAAAGGATTAAATGGTGAGTGACCGTGATTTTTCCAACCATATCTTGAAATTGATCAGGATTGAGGTCATCAAGGACCAATGCTTCCAAATATTTCTCTATTATTTCCTTATGCACAAGTGATAATTTCAACAGTTCTAGGATGTAAATCAAAGTGGGGGTCTTCTTCAGTTGTTCCACAATACTATAGTCATTGGATGACTTAGTTGTGGGTTTGGGTGGTGCTCCTTGTATTGTGACTTTCTCTCAATGGGTAGTTATGTTACATTTGGGGTGCATGCCTTGTATGTTAGCACATTGAATCTAGTGTCATCTACTTAGGAGAGGGTACCTAGGACGGTGTCACCATAGGTGTAGTTGGCACTGTGATCATCTTGTTGTTTCCCTTTGTCATTTTTTGTAGCATTGTTAGGAATCGGATTCGTGTATATTTTGAGGTCTTTGTTTCTAGGATGATGTTCTACATCAACTTCTCCCTTGTAGATTAAGTCTTGCACTATATGTTTGAGTCTCATGTAGTTATTCATCGTATGTCCCTTGATCTTGTGGAACTCACATAAGTCTTTTACATTGTTCCATGGTGTTTCAAAACTCCGATCTTTATAGTTTGTGCGCTCATTGAATTTGATGAGGTTTTGTTGAACTAATTTGTGCATGATTGTCTCAAGTGGTTCTCCTAATTGAGTAAATTTGCTCCTTCTTTGGATATATTCTCTTTGTTGTTCACCCTGATTTGTCTGTTGGTTATTCGATTGATTATTTTGGGGATAACTAAGTTGATTGTTTTGTACGTTGTTTGGAGTGTAGATTTTTTGTGCCACTTGGGATTTTTTTTACGGTCCATTGAGATTTTTCATGTTCCATACAACTCTAGCATCAACTACTCCTTCATTGGTAACATTTTTGTTCTTGTCCCAAATCTTGGGTTTGTCATTCAAGCTACAAGGGTTGTCTTTTGAGTTGTTTAGTTTGATGAATCCTCTTTCTATGAGAGATCTTTCAATGTGTAGTCCCTTTTCAATAGTCTCTTCAAATTTATAGGGGCACAACATGGTGAGTTGGTAATTGATTTCCTCTTGGACATTAGAAACACATATATTCACTAGTTCTTTGTTGGGAATAGGCCACTTGCACCATTTAGCTTTATATCTCCATCTTTTTAGGTAGGATGTAAGGGATTCCCCTTGCCTTTGTTTAATCTTGTAGAGGTCAGTGATGGTGACATCCTGTTCTATGTTGAATAATAAATAGTTCACAAAATTATTGGTCAATTCATCAAAAATCTTAATACTTGGGGGTAGATGGGAGAACCATTCCATAGCGTGACCAGTAAGACTGCGTGGAAAAATTCTCATTAGGTAGGAATCATTATTTTTCACTTCCATGCAAGCTATCGAGAAATATCACATGTTCTACTAGATCACCTTTTCCCTTGTACTTGTCAAACTTTAGTATTTTGAAATTTTTAGGGAAGGGAGCATAGTAATAAAGCGATCAAAAGGGAAAAAACATATATCATGTAGAGTGTAGGTCTTCTTTTATTTTCCAATTTGGATGCCCGATATCATTTGATTCATTACTTATAGTTGCATGCCTACCTCTATGCTTGGTATATTTGTTTGTGGAACTTGTGCGGAATTTCCTTGTTGTCCCAAATTTTTTGTTTGGTCATAGATTGGGTATTGTGGAGGTATAGGACCTTGGTAGCCATGTTAGATGGAAGGAGGGTTAAGTCCTTGTTGTATGAAAGGAGGATTAAGTCCTTGTTGAATGTAAGGAGGGTTAAATTGTTGAATGGAAGGAGGGTTAAGTCCTTGTTGAATGTAAGGAGGGTGAAGTCCTTGTTGTATGGAAGGAGGATTAAGTCCTTGTTGTATGGAAGGAGGATTAAGCCCTTGTTGTATGGAAGGATGATTAAGTCCTTGTTGTATGAAAGGAGGATTAAGTCATTATTGATTTTGTTGAAGAGGTATACCTTGATATTAAGTTGGTGGTACATCTTGTTGTGGTTGATTATGATGATGGGTATGCTGGTAGCGCATTGGTGGTACAACTTGTTGTTGGGATGAATTGTTTTGAAGGTCACCTTGGTGGTGCATTGATGGTACACCTTGTTATTGGGATGGATTGTATTGAAGGTTACCCTAATAGTGTGTTGGTGGTACACCTTGTTGTTGGGACAAATTATATTGAAGGTTAACCTAGTAGTGCATTGATGGTACACCTTGTTGTTGGGATGAATTTTATTGAAGGTTACCTTGGTAGTGCATTAGTGGTACACCTTGTTGGATTAGTATGTTGGTTGAAGGATCTATATGTGATGCATTTTGTGGCATGTATTATCCTTGTGGTGGGTTGTTACCTTGTGGGGGCATGTATTGAGATGGAACTCCTTGATATTATTGGGCCACCACCGCTTGATCGATTTGGGAGGTTTCCTAAACAAAGGGTTGTCCATTGGTTTTTTCTTAGGCTGATCATTGATTAGTGAGAAGATTGGTGGCATGTTTGAAATCACCACTGGTTTGGGTATTTTTCTCAAAATGTATTTATCCCCTAAGGGAATGAAGTTAGTATCCTTAAGACCTTCCACATTAAAGTCTATAGGTAACTTAGCACCACTTTGTGCTAATTTGAAGTAGGCATTTGGATCCTTTCCTAGTAGTTTTTCCATCAATTTAAGTACCTTGGGATTTTTGGAGTGTTGAAATCATTCTTCCTCATCTAATTTTTCCTCACTATCCACTTCTTCTATGACCATGTCCTTGGGGTTTTGGTTTGACCTATCCATCAATTCTTGTTGTTTATGGATTACTTCCCCCTCACTTGGTGATTGGTTTGATGTTATGTTAAATGTGGGTTCCTTTTGAGGAATTATAAGGTCACTTGGTCTATAACCCCATGGGTCACCTTCATCATTTGTGGTTTTCACTGGGGTTTGCTAGAGCTAATTTTGTTGGCTTCCATCTTTTTCTATGTTGGGATCTCATAGTTTTTAGAAACAAGTGCCAAGCCTTTGTGAAAGTTTGGTGATTTCTAACTTATGGAATGAACTAATGCTTTGTTTTTGGGATTTTCTTTTTTAAAAGGATGGTATCTATTACCACGAAGGAGGTGGTAATACAAGCCTTCCGACCGCAAGGTCTGATTTTTCTTCCTCTTTGTCTAGGATATTAGATGTGTTTCTCCACTGAGTTGGTGTTTCATTTATTTCAAATATGAAACTTATCAAACTACTGATAATGTCTATTTGTTCACCTTCAATTTGCATGAAAATTGGTTGTATGATAGGTTCCGTAAGATTTGGTTTTTGAACTGGAGAAGTTAGATGCCAAATGGTCATAAAGTGAATGATGAAGGTGTTGGTGTTTTGATATGGTTTTTGTGATACTCAAGACCCTAAAGTTTGAGCGATGTTTTGCATGATGCTATTTTTGGGACTCAAAATGTTGAAAAATTGGATTGATATTTCACTTCATTTTTCTAGAGGATATGTTTTGAAGAATCTACTTGAACTAGCCTTGAAGTTCAAGAAAATGTTGATATCTTAGAATTTTGAGTGAAGGAATAATGGAAAGTTGTGTTTTGATCTTGAATCCTAAAACTAGGATGAGGTGTTTAATTTTACAAATGGATTATGATGTGTTTTGGGTGTCTAACATTTTAATTCTCAAAAATATTTGTAACTAGTTTTGGATTAGTCTTTTGATTTTCACTAGAAAACATAGCAAAAATGACAATTTTAGAATAGTAGCAGTAATTTTTGTCAAAATTCGCCAGTTTTAAGTTGACTATGGCCAAGTCTGAAAATAAATTGTGGTAGTATTTCTCAAAAGTGACCTCGGTTTGTAATTTTTCTAACTAGTGATTTGTGTAGGAAAAAGTGGTAGTTTTGAGAAAAAGTGGCCAAATTTTCATCAACTATGGGAAAATAAATAGGTCAAGTGCATCACTATTAAGATCAACTGCGGCTAGTTTATGCCAACTGTGGTAGGATTTCAAAAGCGAAAAGTTTTTAACAGTCACTGTCAAAAACCAAAGAGCAATAATGACCTATTTTGGATCAACTATGGAAATATTTTATCAATAGCGGCAAAAATAGTGGTTTTCTATGCAGGTTTATTTTCTTGTTTCTGTTTTGGCAGAAGTTTGAAATTTTTTGCAATTTTTGATGTTTTTGTTTGATCTGATTCTATTTTTGAGATTTTGGCAAGTGATAATACAACACACCAATCAAAACTATTTGACCCTAAATTTCTATAACTTAAGCAAGTTTCTTTCCACAAATGCTCAAAGTTTGTGAAAGTCAAAATACTAAAGCTATAACTTCCAATGTTGACTTTGTTCTTAATGCGACTTGAAATGTAAGCCTAAATATTCAGAAACCTTTAGAGATATTTTTTTAAGGTATATTTTAAGGAGATAAAATATAGGGCTCTTTTCAAAGTATTCTTACTAATTCCAAAGGGTTTAATGTTTTAGGTGGGCTTACCTCATGCCTCGAAGGGATGATTTTACATGCAACTTATGGAGAGTTTTAAATCTCAACCATGAGTCAGACTTGGTAAGTAACTTCTCGAAAGTAAATTCTAATGCACCACTTTCAAAGAATGTTTTGGCTAAAAAGGTAGTCGCTAGTACATTGGTTCTTAGTCATGCTCAAGGGATCCAATGCTTTTCTAGCATCCAACAAGCCACTTAATGCTTTAACCAACTTACTTGGGGCTTGATATAAACAATGATGCCTCCCCTTTTGTGAATGGTACTGATGGAAAAGTAATCACAAATACAAGTCATTTGGCGTTTAGCCTTGACCATTTATATAGAGGCCTAAGTGAAAACCCACTTTGAGTCAGCTTTGATTTCTCCAACGTGGGATGTGTCTCAAAGGCAGGCCCTCTAAAGTTAATGCTTTGAAAATGAAAAAAGTTTGAAACTCAAAGTGCTTTTCATTACCCAAGATCACCAAAAGATGTGAGGAGAGAGGATATAAAATTTTCCAAACACGGAAGACACAACATACAATTTATTGCAATATTATTTTTAAGCCCCTCAAGCGGTGCTATCCAAATAATGGAAATAAAATGTGCTCAAGATAGAAATTTATTTTGGTTGCACCAAAATGAAGTATTATGGATTTCAAGTAAGTAGATAGTAGTATGCAAATCAGAATGTATTTGTCCAGTTTTAAGCACCAACTTGAGTGTTTATAACAATCCTTGTCTTAATGTGGTCAACAAAATAAAATCGGTCGTTTTGTCAACATAATGAAAGCATTGGTCAAAAGAGAGCATCCCATTTTAGAGCATGAAAAATAAAGTGTTCTAATCTATAAAATATTTTGAAAGTTCTTTTTAGAACACCAAATCAAAAGCATGTAAGTTTGTGGGGTTCATTTGTTAAATACTAAATTGAAAGATGTTCTAAACTAGAAATCTTTTTGAAGGTTCTTTTTAAAGCACCAAATCGAAAGTGTGCAAGTTGTGGAGTTCATTTTTATAGCACCAAATTGAAAGATGTTCTAAACTAGAAAGCTTTTCAATATTATTTTTAAAGCACCAAATCAAAAGTGTGTAAGTTGTAGGGTTCATTTTAATAGCATCAATTCAAAGTGTTTTTCTAAACTAGAATTTTTTTGAAATTTTTGGCTTGGACCATTCGCCTTCTCTACAATGAAAGCATTAGTTGTTCTTGGTGTAAAGTGTACAATATCCCTGCAAGAGCTACACAAAAATTTAACAAACACAAAACATTCCAAACAATCACTTGTTAGCTTAGAAATCAAAAAAATAATTTGCAAATTTAAATAAAAAAATACATAGATCAAAAGCATAAATTTTAAGCAAAAGAAGCCCTGCCATTTTTGGAAAATACGATTAGAAAATTCAAAATCACCCCTATCATCAACAACTGCGGTCCAAATTTTCAAAAGCATCCATGTTTGTGAAGAAAAAGTGGTTAGAAAAGTTAGAAGAAGCTAGGAAAAGAGCGATTGTGACAGAAATGAAAGAGCGATCACATGAGATTCTTGTAGCTTTGGCATGAAATTTTTTCTACTATATTTCAAAAAATGACAGATCTATGCTGGAACCTGCAACTACTCAATTAAAACTCACAGATACTTTAGTGTTAAGGACCATGGTCCCACTGGGCATGCCAGAATGTGTAAGGGGGAAATTGATAAACATAAGATAATAAAACAAGAATAAATTAAAATAATCTAATTCAATCAAATGATTAAGGTTCATACCCATTACTCACGAAATGAAGCTACGAAGAAACAAAATCAAAAAATGCAATCAAAGAAGAGAACATAAATTAAATTCATAAAACATAGCATTACCATCCCATGTTGAAGTGTATTCACAATGATGTTGGATCATTGTTGTATCAATGTGAAGCCTCCATTTGCGAATTACAAAAGCTTCAAAGTGATGTGATGTTGATTGAAGATGTGTGTAAAATCTTGTGAGAAATTGATTGTCAATTTGGTATTAGTTCATTGTGCAAAAGATGCAAATCTTCGATTGGTTTTGAGGATGAAGAGGGTTGTTTTATAGATTTTTTTGTTTTGAAATGAATTATCAAGATCATGTAGTAGAATATCCTTGTAGACACTTAAAAATTCTTGATTGATACTATGCATCTGATTTTGATTAATTAACACCATTTCCTCCTAAATCACTTTGAATTAACCAATTAGTTAAATAATCAACATTATTTAGTTAAATTCAAAAAAATTAGCTATTAATCAAATAATTAAATTTATTGATTAATTCACCCTTCTTCTAACTAATATTCATCATATTTAATTAAATCAAATCATTTAATTAAATCCCCCAAAGCCTTCTCATTTGATTAAATAAATCAAATCGAATGTCACAATCATCTAATCCATTCCAATTAGTTAATTATGAATTAATCACTTTCTAATAATCATTAATAAATCCTCCAAATTTTAACTCCTCAAGAGTTAAATCAACCCATGGTCAACTAACCAGGTTTCACATGAAATTCATTTCTTTTAATTATCTAATTCCTCTATTTATCCTCACAAAGGAAAATTCCAAGAAATATTCCTCTCAACCACCCTCTATTCAATTTCCCTCCAAATATTTCAAAAATTTCTTACATCCTCAATAACCCCTCTTACATTTGCAATAACTTGTCTTACATCCTCTCAAATCCTCAACCACATTCATTAAATTCTTCTTACAACCTTTCAGATCCTCTTACATTCTCATTTATTTCTCTTACATCCCCCATTCCTCAACACATTTTCCAAAATGTGCTCCACCTTCCTCTAATAGAATTATGACACTTGGCACATTCTCATTGGCTCCCATTTTATCCCACATTCACCAATTCATCTCATTCTTCAACTCTTGAGTTCTATAAATAGAAGCATTCTCTTCACAATAAGGATCAAAAACTTCAAGCATTATCACTATAAGCATTTCAATTCATAACATTCCACCATTTTCATCATTTTTAGTAAGTTATCACCGTTTGGAGTCAATTTCACACTTAGAATCACATTCAAAATAAAATATTATCAAAGGATTGGGAAAGGGCTTCCTTTTCACATCAAAGGAGCACCACTCCCCCTATGGGATGGAGGTTTAGCTATTTCAATTAGATTACATACTATCTTTGTTTAGTATATGTTCATTTTCATATTTTCTTCTTGTTTTAACTAATAATTTCATAGGTAATGCTAGATTTGGCTTTCTAACATGTTTAAAAAGTGTTTGTTGATCTTATGTTAGCTTGTTGCAGGTTTGGTGTTCACATTTTGGCACTAGAAGGAGGGCTAACCATCTTAACTTGTTGATTTTTGCTTAAATTTTCTATTTTTTGAAGACACAAGAACGCGATGCCTCCTTTATCCATTTGCGAGCCCACAGAGTGTCACTTTTTCTCTACAACATCACCATTGCCCCTTTCCATCGCATTTACTTGCCTCTGTCATGCCACATATGTTTCAACATCACACTTGACCTTTCTGTCTTCAGTCTAAATTTTGATATGACAGAGCGTCACCTTTGCTACTGCATAGCATATGCGCTCTCACCTTCTGGAGAGCATCACTTTTTCTTTTAATAGAGTGTCACTTCTATTTTTCAATGTCGCATTTGCTAGTTGCAGAGCAACACATTTACAAGAAAGGGAGGAAAACTGATTTGGAAATCTAAAATCATTTTTTAATACTCATTGTAATAGCTTAAGCTTTCCAATTTTGCATTTTATTTCATGTTTTAGGACCAACTAGAGTTGTCTTTGGGCTTAAAATTTACAAACAACTAAATATTTTTCAAATTTGGTTAAAATTGAACATTAGGAACTTACTAGACTTTGATTTTGGGCTAAAATTGAACAAGGAAAACTCACACTCAAGTTTGGTGCTTAAAATGAATTCAATATTGCTTTGAAGGCTAAAATGAATAAGTGATTGATTGTGTGATCTTTTCTTTGGTGAATTTTGAGTACGTATCCTCTCCCCTTACACTTCATGTGATCTTAGGTGCAAGAGAAACACTCAAAGTTTATTTTATGCTTTATTACCCTTAAGAGAGGGCTTACTATGAGATACACCCTGCAACGGGAAACTCATAAGCAAGTTTTTAGAGCACATTTACCGGTGGGCTATATCAAAGGTTGAGAAATCATGAGAAAGCACCTTCTATCTTGGACACCGTATACCATACTAAATCTAGTACCATGCCTTAAGTGGAACAAGAACTATAGTAAGATCCTTAAGTGGAAAAGTAGGTGAGTATACGATTGGGTGTTCTTGGTTTGTTACTAAGAGCCAAAATTGTTTAATTACCAAAATCCTTAATACTTGTTGGTGCAAGAATGATCATATTGAATCTACTTCACATCTGTACTATTCAATAATAGAAACAAAAAAATCCTTTTGATCTCTAGATTTTAAGAATTTTGAGATTTGGTGGTCCCAAGAAGTGTGTTACGTGGAGGGGAGCCAGTGTCACCAAATCTCTAATTGTTCACTTTGTCTAGTGTTTGGAGAAATCCAATTGAGGACTCGACAAAGTATGACCATTTCTATCCTGGGATTGTCCAATCTGTGAGTCAGTTAAAATACATTGCTTGGATCTCAAACTTTGAAACAAACATTCAACAAGTCATCAAAATTTCAAACCCTTTGGAAAGAGAAAATATCCTTGAAAAATTCCAATTATTACTGCTTGTCCCTAGGGATTTTATCTTGAGAGGCTTCTAAATATTTGGGCCTATATCTCAATTTGTTCTCTCCAAATTCAACCTAGGGAAACTATGACTTTGACCCTTTGATTTTAACATAATGGACCTTGTGGAATGAAAAAGAGTTAAGACATAAACATTTAGTTTGAACTTAATCAAGACAAGTGTTGATGTGGTAAAAATAATCCATTTAATCAAGATAAAAGATAGTTGAACCCCACATATGTGCTTGTTCTCATGATTTCCAAAAAGGTTAAGATCCCAAAATAAAAGTCTTTATGCAAAAGATTCAAGTTTAGGTGTCACACTCAAAAGGTTATCAAGAATACATTATGATGTGAAACCTAAAGCAATACACCAAGATAAGCAAGGTCACAAGGTTTTATAGACTTATTCCCCTCAACAATCTGGATATGTATGCTCAATTTGAACCACTTATTTAAGTCAAAGTTTGGTCTCTTGGATTTAAACACTTTGTAGGGAAAATCATGTTCTTCAATACCTTGATCTTGTAAGAAAAGTATCTCTAGGTTCATCTAGGATCAAAATCAACACCCTCATCCATCCCAAAAATCAACCAAAAATACCATTTCACAAGCAACTCTTGGAACATTAAAAAAATCATTCATGCTAGAATTTTTGTGAATCCTTCAAATAAAAATCAAAATTACTTTGTTTGGCTAAGTGTGTGTGGATGAATCCTTCCTCACACATTTAATTAAATTATCACCTTTGTAGACAATTTTACCCAAAGATAACATCTAACATATTGGGATTTATGAGTCCATTATCCAAATCAAATCAAACCAAATCAAAATCAAAATCCAAAAAATCCTAAAGTCTAGTATTCCTCCAAGGTCTTCAAGAGTTCAAGCATCCATATTATTCACCCCTCATCATTTTCACCACAATCATTTGATCCTTAGCACCCTATATTTTCTTTTTGTACCTAAATTTTAATCCAAACCAAGGAGTTAGAGGTTTACCTCATATGCCCAAAAGTTGATCCTTATTTTATGGTCCAAACAAGATCTCAACACAAGAAGATCATGGAGAAAAACAAAGAAACATCCACTTCAAGTGATTTGATCCAAACTGCATCTGAATTCAACCTCAAGGAATCAATCAACCCTTCACTTAATCCCTCTCAATCACCTCAAGATCCCCAAGAGGAAGGTTTCCAAGTTGAGGATGTCACCAAAAATTTCCAAGGGAATGACCCAAGATGAAATACTTTAATTAATCCAAAATCTTGAAACAAACAATATTATCAGCACGATCATGAGGCTCAATACCACACAATACATTTTGTCATTAGCAAAGGAAGGGGATAAAATCCCTTCCGATTTTGATGTAAGCACTATTATGGAGCAACCTTTTGGGAGTATACCTCAAGAACCATTCATGCCTTCATTCCCAAATTTCATCCAACCCATCATACAACCAACATCATCTCATGCTCCAAGCCAACCAATGATCACCAAAGGGAGTTCATTACTCCAATCTATTCAAATGCATCCACTTGTCAATAACCAAAACTTGGAGGAAAAAACGATATTGGGTATGCCTAGTACCATCCCACAAGACCCAAAAAATCCATATGTTCCACTCATTTTCCATGATACGAACAATCCCTCCACCTTTTCCACAACACTGACATACCCTCTTACACAAATTTCTCTTCCCATGATATCACAAGGACAAGTAAATATGTTTGCACAATTGAGAACTTTTGATACATCATCCTCACTTTTTCAATCAAGCACACCACCAATCTTCCCATAATTCCTGCTATTGCCATCATCATCCACACCTAATCAAGGTATGGGGAAAATCCTTCCATCCAACACACTAATCCCAAATCAAACAAATCAAATAAATCCAAACACAAGTCAAATCAGCAAATCCATCATATACCAAATCCTCTGACTATGCCATTGATATCGCAACACCAGGTGGCACCAATCCAACCAATCAACATACCAACTAGAACAATCCAAACATCTCAAAATATAGTCTAACAAGGACTAAGCATACCGACCATCAATCCAAACCTACCATCCACTACACAACCCCTCGTTATCACTCAACAAACACCACAACAACCACCTCAACAAAATATTGCTACCTCATTCACACTATTCCACCAAATCCTCCACCTCCACCAACAAATCCAAACGTATCAGATCAATAAAAAATCACATTGCAAGCAACCCAACATGCATACCAAAAATCACTTCAACAATTCCAAGCTCAACAAGCTACATAACAAGCCATACAACAAGCACAATAGGCAATGCAACAAGCTCAAGCACACCAAGCTGCCCAAGCACAAGTGCAAGCATTTCTACAATAGAAGCAAGCTGCACAAGCTGCACAAGATACACAACAAGCTTAAGCTCAAGAAAAAGCTCAATACCAAGCACAACAAGCACAAGTGCAATCTTTGGCCTATCAACAAGCCTTGTAGTAATACATGCAACAACAAGAATTGATAGTGCAACAACAAAAAATTGTGCAACAACAAAAAATTGTGCAACAACAAAAAATTGTGCAACAAGAAGCCCAACAATAGGAATTATTGGCCCAACAACAATAACAACAACAAAAAGACCAACAACAAGCATTGTTGGGACAACAACAACAACAACAACAAACATATCAACAAGCTATTCCAGCAAGGAATGGTTCTCTCGCCTTCCCCCAAGGATTAAAAAGTTTCAAGAAATTATGGACAAATTCATTAAAAATTATTCATTTAACTTGGGTGTGGAGGTGAGCTTGGAAGAATTGTCCAACCTAAAAGAAGCCAAGGGAGAAACATTCACAACCTTCTTACAATGATGGCGATCTAAGGCCAACAAGAGAAAATGGTCTATGTTAGAAGAACAAAAAATTGAGACTATCATCTCAAACCTTGAAGGGACCTTGTCCTTTCATTTGAAAATGCAATGCATAACCACATATGACCAATTGATTCCCAAAGAGCTCAACATCAAAAGAGCCCTTATAACACAAGGGGGCACACCCACATACCAAGACAATCGACCATCAACAAGTTACAATGATAAACCTCACACATGGGCTAAGAACAAGAACGTCACCAATGATGGTGTTGTTGATGCTAAGTTTGTTATCAGTGCTCCAAGGAAAAACATGCAACAAAAAACATACCAAAAACCTTAAAACAACACATCACAACAACAACCCAACAATAAAAATTTCAACAACCTAAATTCTCAAGGGGGACCACCCCCAAAGAATAGATATCCCCATAAACAAAAATACACACCCCTTGGGGAACCAATTGAATTAGTCATGAAACAATTGGTACAAGTAAATCTCATCAAAATCCCTTTTAAAGAAAACTACCAAGAGCCTCAAGTTAAACCACCATGGTATAACAAGAAGAACCTTTGTGACTTTCACAAAATAAAGGGACACACGATAGCCAGTTGCATGCAACTTAAAAAATCTAATCCAAGATCTCATTGATGATAAGACCATAACCATTGAACAACCCTCTCAAAATCAAGATCTTAAAATATACATGAATTCGATGCGAGATCATAATAAAGGAAACAAGAATGGTAAAGGAAAAAATTACCACAATGTGAATAATATTTATGACTATATTTTTGCATCCTTGGATGAGTGGGTAACCATTGTCAATATCAAAGGATCTAGGTCCGAGTGTGGAGTCACCACATGTGGCAGCATAATTACCATCTCAGGACCTTCAAAACCATCCAAGGCACCCACCAAAAATCCGAAATCCATCCCTAATGGTTGCAATGTCCTAGAACAACTAATAAAGACCCCCACCCAGATCTCCATCATGGAGTTGCTAAAAATCTCACCTGAACATAGGGATAGCCTAGAGAAAACAGTGGCTTCATCCTCTGTCCCCATGATGCAGACCAGTTTCAAGCTATGGTTGGACAAATCACTACACCACATATTATCACTTTCTCCAAACATGATCTCCCAACCCAACCCTCTCATAACCGTGGACTCCATCTTGAAGTCCTAGTACACAAGAATAAAGTTAAAAGAGTCTTGGTGGATGGAGGTGCGAGTTTAAATATTTGTACCTTGAAGTTGGTAAAGAATCTGTGATCCTCAAAAGATTTCATTGAGAAAGGTAAAGGTATCACAATCAGAGCCTATGATGAACAAGAATGGGTGTCCCAAGGCACCATTCAATTCCCCATTCAAGTGGGACCAACAATCATGGATACCACTTTCCAAGTTCTTGACCTTGAAATTCCCTATAATATTCTCCTGGGACACCCATGGATCCACGAGATGCAGGCTGTTGCATCGAAATTCCATCAATGTGTTAAATTCCCCTATGAAAAAAAAGAAGTCACAATCCATGGTGATCCTGATCCTTTTTATTATTGAAAAAATATGGAGGCCAAGTATTATAAGATCCCCCAAGTCCCGAAAAATGATGAAGGACCCACATCTCCTTATATTGAGCCATTCACCTTAGCCTCCACTTCTGAGATAAAGACACCCTCTATTTCGGACATCCCTAATGTTAAGGTTATTATCCAAGATAATGGATGTGGAGACTATAAAATGAAAAAGAGTGTATTTGTGGTAGGGGAGTTACCTCAATCTCCTAGATCCCATGGAAAACCACAACCAATTGAGCTAACATCTTAGATCTTCACAACAACACCGCCCACTTTTAAAAAGTGGGGAGACCTAAGTAAAGAGGTGGTAGATGAGAAAGATGTATCAAGCCTATTATATCAAGATGAAAGGCCCTTGCCAGATCTCCCCATGGATGAAAGAAACAAAGGGTTTTAACTAATGCCTGGCATGGGCTACAAAAAAAATGAAAAGCTTGGGAAAAATGATAATGGTCGGTTTGAACCTATCATTTTTGAGAAATTTCTTAAGAATCTTGACCTTGGATGTACCCCTTAGAAGATAACCATACTTGGCAAAGGTGCTAAGGCTAGAAAAGTCAAAGCTCCTCCTTAGTTACCAGTTTCCACTAGACTTCCCCTAGACAACTATATATTCAATATAACCAGCGCATGTGACGAAGATACCATCTCCGATTTACCCATGTTATTTGAGCATTGCACCCTTTTTATGATCACTAACATGTATTTTGAGTTGAGTAACCAAACCACTGAACTAAAGCTTGTTTACCCCTAGCTAATGAAATCTGACCAATGAGGACCACCAATCTTAGACACATTTGAAAACGATGAGGCTCTCTCAAAATTCATGAGACTTAGGGATACTCTACCATGTGGAGATCACAAATTAGGGTTTGATATTGAGTTGGACTCACATGCATACTATGGGGAAACAATTGAATCTCTTAGTCAAAAAATAGAAAATCTAAGAATAACATGTAGATCTTTAAGTGAAAACCACAATGTGGCACTTTCTGATCCAAAAATAGTAAAAAGAAATGACATATCTGATGAAAACCTCTCTGAGGTTCCAAATGATGAGGGATTCAATTTTCCCCTTAGTCCATCCATCAAGAAAAATCAGTAGTATTGGTAGAAAAATGCAACCTAGTCAATCTATAGTCAATCTAGGAACTGAAGAGACACCACACATCGCTTTCTATGCAGAATCACTTCTGACCAAGAAACAATAAATTCTCCCTGCATTTATAAAAGAAAGGAAAGTAAATTTTGCATGGACCTATGCTAACATGCCAGGTCTTGATCCAAAGGTGGTGGTCCTTCATCTAGCAATCTATCCAGATGCAAAACCAGTAAGACAAAAAATAAGAAAGATGCATCCACATAGTGCATTATTGGTCAAACTTGAGCTGCATAAACTCCTTGACGTTGGATTCATATGACCTATTGATTATCTTGAATGGGTTTATAACATTGTACCTATTTCTAAGCTCATTGGGGGCATCCGAATCTTCACCAACTTCAAGGACCTGAACAAAGAATGCCCTAAGGATGATTTCCCTCTTCCCAACATAGACATGATTGTATATTTAATAGTAGGACACAAAATGCTATCACTAATGGACAAGTTTTCAAGGTATAGTTAGATTATGATAGAAAAGGATGATCAACATAAAAAAACCTTCACCTGTCCATGGGGTACCTCCTGTTGGAACATGATTCCATTCAGGTTAAAGAATGTTGGAGCTACATACCAAAGGGCTATGACTCAAATTTTTCATGACATGATCCACAAATTTGTAGAGGACTATGTGAAAGACATACTAGACAAATCAAGAGAGCGTCAAGACCACATAGCAACACTAAGCTCTATCTTTGACAAACTGGAAGAATACAAGGTAAGGATAAATCCTAAGAAATGTGTATTTGGTGTCACATTAGGAAAACTTATAGGGTATATTGTATCAATGAGGGGCATTGAGATAGACCCTACAAAAGTCAAAGAAATCCTTGAAATGTAAGCACCACGAACATTGAAGTAGTTAAGGGGATTACAGGGAAGACTCCAATCCATTCCAAGATTCATAGCACAGTTAGTAGAAAAATCCATCCCATATTCTCATCTACTCCACAAGGGGGTAGCATTCAAGTGGGAAAAGAAATGTGATCATGAATTCAATAAAATAAAAGAATACTTGCTGACATCGCCAATCCTCATGCCACCGATCTCAAACAAACCATTGATCCTCTACATATCAGCTACAACGAAAGCCCTTGGTGCTCTCCTAGCTTAGCATGATGAAATAGGAAAAGAGAGAGACATTTACTATATCAGAATAAACTTGGTAGGGAATGAACTCAACTACACATTCATCAAGAAAGCTTGTCTGACAGTAGTGTTTTCTTCACAAAAAATTAGACAATACATGGTAACTCACCAAATAAAGCTCATCACCAAAATAGACCCTCTTAAGTATTTACTCTCTAAAAAAAAACTCACAAGATGAATGTAAAAAAGGGTTATGATCTTAAAAAAATATGATATTGAATATGTAGAGAAAAATTAAATCAAAGGACAGGTAATTGTGGATCAACTAGCCGAAGCACCAATATATGCAGATAATTCGTTGGTGTCAGAGTTCCCCGATGAGTCAATTTTCAATCTCAATGTAGCAGATCATTGGAAGATGTACTTTGATGGATCATATACTCAGCATGGCTCAGGAGCCAAAGTCTTCTTTATCACACCACAAGGAGATTGCATCCCAAAATCATATAGGCTATCTTTCCATTGCACCAACAACATCGATGAGTATGAGGCCCTTTCCATAGGACTCTAGATTGCTATACAGTAGAAAATCATGGCACTTAGGGTTTATGGAGACTCATAAAAATTGTCAACTAGGTCAATGATGAATACCAAATGAAAGATGAAAAAATTACCCCATACAAGAAACTAGTGGAGGATCTTAAGGAATTCTTCATCAACATGGCATTTGAGAAGATACCGAGGGCCAACAACAGAGCAAGGGACACCATGGCTACAATTGGATCATTGTTGGATATCCCATGCAACATTCCTAAAAATGAATTCTTGGTAGAGAAGCTTCTTGTACCAAATTTCAAGGTACTAGATTTTGAGTTCGTGTGTGAAATCGTTGGTCCCGGTGATCCTTGGTACCATGAAATATAAACCTACCTAAAAATAGGAGTCCTCCCCACCAATATCACCCTAAATCTCAAAAGAAACTTTATCAAGAAGTCATCATGTTTAGTTATCTTAGGTGACACCCTCTATCGTAGAAGTATCAAAGGAACCCTTTTGAGATGCCTTAACCCTGAGGAAGCTTTGAATGCTTTAACCGAGGAACACAATGGTATTTGTCTTTCACATTCTAGTGGTATGACCTTGGCTAAGAAACTACTGAGGACTAGGTATTATTAGCCTACAATGGAAAAATAAGCTCATGAATATGTTTGAACATGTTTTCAATGTAAACAACATGGGGACCTCATCCATGCACCAACTCAGGAGCTCCAACCAATTATAACACCTTATCCCTTTTCACAATGGGGGTTCGATCTCATCGGAAAAATCTCACCCACCTCATCCAATGGACACATGTTCATTATCACCACAATGGAGTAATTCACAAAGTGGGTAGAGGCCATTCCCATGACCTATATCATAGGAAAGAAAATTTCCAAATTCATCCTGAACTACCTTATCTTTCATTATGGTGTTCCTCAAGCCCTTATCTCAGATAATGGAACACCCTTCAAAAACTAGGATGTCCAAGAGCTATTCCAAAAGTTTAATATCCAACATTGCTTTTCCACCCCATTCTACCCCCAAGGTAATGTCCAATCTGAGGCTATGAATAAAACCATCTTAAAAATCCTAAAGAAAATAGTCAATAAAGCTGGTTGTGACTGACACTTATAGCTAAATCCCACCTTATGGGCCTATCGAATGAGTATTCACATGTCTATAGGTGCAACCCCTTTCTCCCTAGTCTATGGATTAGAAGCCATCTTCCCAATCAAGATCGAGCTCCCATCCTTTAGAATATCATTGTAGAATCTCATTAGTGATGAAGAATACGGGGTGTCATGGTTGAACGAGATGAAACTACTAGATGAGCGGTGCATAGATGCTTTGAACCACTTGCAAGTCTAATAGAATCACCTCAAAAGGAGCTACAAGAAGAAGATCAAGAATTGGTCATTTCAAGTAGGAGAGCTCATGTTGAAAGAAAATTAAAAAAAATGTGCCTAACCCAGACAACAAAGGTAAGTTCAAACCCAAATAGTTGGGACCCTTCATCATCACAACAAGCTACAAGTCAAGAGCGTATTAGCTATCCACACCCAAAGGTAAGCCTCTACAGGATCCCATCAACAGATCCCATTTGAAAAAGTTTTATACCTAAAGCTTGCTAGGTATAAATCCAAAAAATACAAAAAAATAAAAAAATATAAAAGTCCAAAAAAATAAAAAAAAGGGTTGAAAAACAATAAAGAAAAAAAATCATCCTCCAATGAAAACCACTTTGGTGGTGCTTTGGGCAAGTACCTTGGTGAAAACTTGGCAAACAAACGCCTTGAGTAAATAAGCACTTTCCATCCACCATGGATTCTTCAACTATTTTTGAATCACCTACCATCGCTTTCCATCGCATTCACCCATCACATTCCATCACCCAGCTGTGTCCACATGATAGCTTGATCCTGTGTCAGTATCATGTTTCCTCCTAGTACTACTTGGCACATTCCTAGGGTCAGTTTGTATTGCTTATATCGAGGTGGTATATCGCATCATGTTGGGGGCATATTATTATACTTGCATTGGATTAGATTTGTGTAAATTATTGAAATCTTCCTAAAATCCTTGAAAATCCAAAAACATTCATAAAATCAAAAAACCCAAAAAACATCCAAAACATATCAAAAATCCAAAAACAAGTCAAAAAGTTAGAAAAATTCAAAAATAAATTCATCATGTTGAACTACAAGGATTCTATGTGTATAACGTAGGCAAGGTCTTTGATCAGCCCCCGAGGCCCCTAGGATAGGTCCTTTAGGTGTCTGTCATAATAAACTTGCAATCCATTTGTTCATATCTTCGTCAATAAACGAGTCTGTGTCAGTCAAAATACGTGGTCTTTGTGTGTATAGCATAGGCAAGGCTAATCTTTGATCAACCCTTGAGGCCCCTAGGATAGGTCCTTAGGTTAGGTTCTTGGTCAAAATTTCAAAAATACCAAAAACATTGGAAAATTTGAAAATGAAAACATTTATAAAATACCTCAAAAATCCCAAAACAACCTCAAAACATTTCAAAATATCAAAAACATTCAAGAAAACCTAAAATCATCCATCCTGTTTCAATATTCACCCAAAATAAGCATCCAGTCTCAATAAATCAATCGTCACTTTCACCCTTTTGGAAAAAAAAATCGAAAACAAGTATAACAAATTGAAAGTGGAAACTCAAAACGTTAGGGTCTTAAGTCTAGGTTAGTAAGTAAACAAGTTGGTGAAATATTGGTATCAATATCCTATCATCTAGTTAGTCTCAAAATCACCTGATAACATCATTTCCTAGGGTGCATCCTTCCTACATTGGACATCAACATCAGGCATCACCGTAGTTTAGTCTTGGCTAGAGGTATGAAGAAAATTAGCTTGTTTGTTTACTTGATCTATTCTCTTTTGATTTATCTTATTGCACTCATTCCAATGACCTCTCGATAATGTCTAATCAAAATGATTTAGAGAGAAAGGAATGGGGCATTGATCATTATATTTTGTTTGCTGTGCTTGTTGGATATTCTTGTAATATAGCCTTGGTCATGCAAAATTTGTTTGGTTTGTAGGGAGGGAGTTTTAGGTGTCTTGTTGACTATTGCATTGTTAGGTTTTTCCTTTCCGTGTTTTGGTCTAAGATGTTTGAAATATCTGAAATACATCCTAATAAGGTTCTTATGCTGGGTGTGAACAGGGATACTCCTATCTGATTGTCGAGTCAAAGTCCATCTCACTAGGTACAACACCATCTTGGTTTTCTATACCTTGATGCATCACATCTATGTGTGTAATTAAAAATAAGGAAAGTAACCCCTTTATGTCCCTAATCCATGATAAGGAACAAATCATCATCACTCATCATTAACCTAATAAAGTCTTAATGCTTTGTATACTTGTTGGACTCCTACATCATCTCAAATTCAAGGGTTGATCCCTCATTCTTCTACCTTCTCCATATACTAATATTAACATGGTATCATGACATTCAAAATAAAAGTCTATTTTCATCCATCCTACATCCACAAATCGTCAGCATACTGCATATTACATAATAGGAAACATCATACATCATACATAGCATTATCATTAAGATGTTTAGCATAATATAGAATTTTTATTCTAATCATCTCATAAACAACACATATGCATTATCATCCATCACATAACCATACAAGCATTTTAGAAATCATCACATTGCATATAGAAAAGATACTGAAAAAGGAAATAAACATAGCATTACATTGCATCCACCTCACATGCATTATCATCAAGTATAATATAGATTTGTTATTCTAAGCATCTCATGGAATCATAATCATACATCACATCTATACATTACATACATCATACATCAATAAAATCACATGTATCCATATAGATCCATCATACATAGGTATTCATATCATCATATCATATCACATCATAAAGAATAAAGCATCACATCATAAACATTAATGCATCCATCTATAGCATATGCATCCATAACAAATAGAGTAAAATGAAACCATACCATATAATCATATCACAACCATCTCATATATATATCAAAAAAATTTGAATGTCATGATACATCAAAATCAAATATATAGTATCATCATTGAATATATAAGAGGCGAATCAAAACTCAACTAATGAATGTATACACATCATAAATTAGGATGTACAATCAAAAAGGTGTTTAGTGCACCATTAGTACCCTGAGCTATCCTTGCTTTATCTATTTCCATGGTGGTTGCTGCAACTCTGGTGATGCGACCCTAATGGTCTACCTAATGGTCCTGCCCGGGGGGTCCTACTAGGAGCAACCTGGCTGATATGGGAGAAATCTGGCTCCCGTCGATCCTATTCCACTGCTCTGTAATACAATGTCTTGCAGTAGGATGCCTCCTATATCGCCCCGTCCATACATCTCCATCAGGACTGTGGCCTTCCCTTGTGCCTGTTGTGCTACATACTCTAGTTGCTGCCTCTATCCTATCTCCTATGCCAATCTAAGGTTAGAATCTTGCCTCATTTGGCACTCCTACACCACTTCCTATTGTTCCTGATCTCTCTCCTGGGTCAGGGTCAAAATATGTGCTTGTTCTTGTTGCAGTTGTCCTGTCAAGACCTGCATCTGCACCTACAATGCTACTATCTATCTATCCCTAGGATCATGACATGGTGGTGGTGGCCATGGGTCTTGTGGATGTCCCTGCTGGGATGGACGTTGATGTGGCTATTGTGGTGGCCTCTGTCCAATAGGTGGAACTAATGGTGGAATCTGTCCATCATGTCCTGCATGCCCGCCACCATGTCCATCATGTGGTTGATGAACTAGCTTCTCTTGGACTTGTCTAATATGAGGTCCTCTATCCTATTCTCTACCCGCCACTGGCACCACTGGAAATGTCAATCTAATTGGAGTGTGGGCCTACTAGTATGCATCATAATACTGTGTAATCCCCGCATCTGCAGGACCATCAAAGTACACCTAGGGCTACATCACTAATTGTTTGAAGTCATCAATGACTACCTGAGGCTAGATCCTCTATCCCCATGTTGTCTCCCTTGATCTATATGTAAATATGGCTCTGTGTGTAGCATCAGGTGTATCCTTCTCATCATCATCATGCCATTTGTGGGAATGGAGCCAGGGTCTCCATCAAAACACAATCATCTTGTCAATAACCCACCTCCATTGCAGGATGCCTATAATACCTGTATAATGAACAATGGTCATCCCTCCATACCTATAAGCTGGAAGATCATCATGGTCTATCTAAACATCTACTATAGTCAGCCTCAAGATGAATATGTGCTCATATGCCCAAACATGCACTCGCTCCAATGCTGTGGGCCCCATAATACACAACCTAGTGCATATCATGATATAATGATGCTAGGACAACATGCCCCCAGGCATAGATAGTCATCTCCTCCATCATCCAGGACAAAAAAAATGCCCCATCCAATGTTGCAATCTCTAGCTCGGTGATCGGGAACAAGAATTCCCGAGATCAATGCACCGACAAAAAGGGTCAAATCAAAGGAAATCCCCTCATATCGAGCAAGGTCGAGCTAACAATAATCCGTCTCATACTCATCTAAAACAAAAAATCAAAAGATATAATTTCCACTAGCCTCAACATCATATATGATCTGCTTGCCGTCTATGGGGATCCACAAGATTCACCATATGTCCTCCAAAGTCACATTGGCCTCTCTGGTTGGAAGATGGAATGATGAAGTCTTGCTTTGCCATCTCTCCACCAAGGCTGTCATCATGGCTAGATGTGTCCACACCCTGAGCATTTGGGCCACATGCCTAAATCCAATCACCCCCAGGGAAAATAGTGCCTCATCTGATAGATGCCTCACTCGACATAGAATCCGACCTCTGTGCTCCTTCGAGTTGAGCACTCGAAGGACCTCCTGCATCTAGAGCACGCACGACACTAAAATTCATCATATTGGCATGTTTTCAAAATTAAAAAATCCTCCAAAATTGAAAGTGAGTCAAATTTTACAAAGGCGACGCTCTGTCATTTTGTAAAAGCGGTGCTAAAATCAAATGCGACGCCACATCTCAAAGGCGAGTCGATATTTTCAAGTGATGTCAAACTCTTCTAAGGCCGCGTGACGCCATCTAGCAAAGGTGAGTCAATTTTTTTTATGCGACTCTGGGACCCTACAACGTCACGTGACACTATGCTACAAATGTGGGTCGACATGGAAAAAAGCAACACCGACCATAAAAAATGTGTCACCCTAGGGGATCGCTTTTGATCGACCTATTTGGACCCTAATAAATGCATCAAAAATGTGAAAAATGAGATTTTTTTTGAAAAGTGTACTAGGGTCTTGTGTCCTAAGGCCATTGGAACTCGCAAACCCGACCCATTCAATGTCTGGGAAACACACGAGCCACCATTTCATCAGTGCCTTAGAGCAAAAAGTCAAGGTTTCTAGAAGGTTGGGTGTGCAAATGATTTGAAAATGACCCGTCTAACCCTATTTATGTAATTTTTAAAGGCTTTTTTGGAGAAATGTTTAGGGTTTTTGAACCCCTTAATCTATTTTAAGCCAATCGAATCCCGTTTTGACCCATTCTTGTTGCCGTAAGCTTGTTTTCGCATACCACAGGCTATTTTCTGCGCCTGAAACCTTGTTGAACCTTTTTCGTGAGCTCGACCTAATTTTGCAATTTTTTCCTGATCTCTCGAGGGGGCAGTGTAGCAGCATAATTTCTTCCACCAGGGCAGTAGTGGGGCATCCAAAAAATTAATTTTTTTTTGAATTTTGATCATGGCAGTGTTATTCTTTGAATTGACGCAACAGGTATCTCGCTTCAAAGAGGGCCAAAATGTAGACACTTAAAAAGTCTTGATTGATACTATGCATCTGATATCGATTAATTAACACCATCTCCTCCTAAACCACTTCGAATTAACCAATTAATTCAATAATCAACATTATTTAGTTAAATTCAACAAATTTAGCTATTCATCAAATAATTAAATTTATTGATTAATTCACCGTTCTAACTAATATTTGTCATATTTAATTAAATCCCCCAAAGTATTCTCATTTGATTAAATAAATCAAATCAAATGTCACAATCATCTAATCCATTCCAATTAATTAATTCTAAATTAAATAATCATAAATCACTTTCTAATCATCATTAATTAATCTTCTAGCGTTTAACTCCTCAAGAGTTAAATCAACCCATGGTCAACTAATAAGGTTGCACATGAAATTTATTTATTTTAACTATCTAATTCCTCTATTTATCCTCACAAAGGCATATTCTAAGGAATATTCCTCTCAACCACCCTCTATTCAATTTCCCTCCAAAGATTTCAAAAAGTTTTTATATCCTCAATAACTCCTCTTACATTTGAAAAAACTTCTCTTACATCCTCTCAAATCCTCAACCAAATTCATTAAATTCTTCTTACAACCTTTCAAATCCTCTTACATTCTCATTTATTTCTCTTACATCCCCATTCCTCAATACATTTCCCAAAATGTGCACCACCTTCCTCCAATAGAATTGTGACACTTGGAACATTCTCATTGGCTCCCATTTTATCCCACATTCACCAATTCCTCTCATTCTTCAACTCTTGAGTTCTATAAATAGAATCATTCTATTTGCAATATGGACCTACAACTTCAAGCATTATCACTATAGGTATTTCAATTCATAGCATTCCACCATTTTCATCATTTTTAGCTAGGTTATCATCATTTGGAGTCAATTTCATACTTAGAATCACATTCAACATCAAAGATTATCAAAGGGATTGGGAAAGGGCTTCCTTTTCACTCCCCCTATGGGATGGAGGTTTAGCTATTTCAATTAGATTACATGCTATCTTTGTTTGGTTTATGTTCATTTTCATGTTTTCTTCTTGTTTTAGCTAAGAATTTTATAAGGAATGCTAGATTTGGTTTTCTAACATGTTTAACAAGTGTTTGTTGATCTTATGTTAGCTTGTTGCAAGTTTGGTGTTCACAATCCCGATCAACAGTTCAAAAGTGTTGAGAGGAATTATATGGGAAGAATCCATGGATTTTGATTACGTAATTGGTGTGATTGATGAAATCAATTTGAGTGTTGAATGGAATTGAGGAAATAGATTGAGCCTTCAGTGGGATTGAAGAACAGATGAATTAGTTAGGAAATAGATGAATCAGTCAACCTATCAGAGTTAGTAATCAGGGGATTGTAATTTTCTCAATCATGAAAGTGGGTGAGGGTAATTAATTAATTAAGCCTTTTTGAGTTGAACGTGCAAATCATGTTTGACTTTTACAAACTAAGTTTTATTTGTTTGTTTTGATCTTTTTGAATGATGTTTGAATAATTTATTTAATTATTCAAGTTAGGGGAAAGTGATTTAATTAAACTATTAAGTAGTAATAATTTAATTGATTTAGGGGAATAGGGTAAATTAGCGATATAATTAAATAATTGATGTTATTTAATTAATCAGGAGGAATACAGCTAGATTAGGAATTTATTAAATAAATAAAATTTATTTAATTAGTCGAAAATGATGAAAAAGTGAATTAATTAAATAATTTAAAGATTATTCAATTAATAAAGGAAATTAGTGTTTTTAATGTAATTGATGTGAAATACAGTGATATTAGGTGATAATGATTCCAATGATGAGAAAATGTCATTTAGGATGTGTGATAAATCTTAGGTCATTTTTACATGTCTACACTTAATCTTTCTACTAGTCTGATTTTCTACCAAGGCCTTAAACTCCTTAAATCGACTAAAGACTTCAACTTTACTTATGAGAAAATAAACGAATTTCCTTCTACTAGAATCATCTATGAAAGAAAAATATATATAGATTTTGATAATGAACGAACATTCACATGACCAAATACATCTAAAGGAACATAGTCCAAAACCCCAGAAGACTTTTGAGAACTAGTGTAAAAAGAAACATGGCAATGTTCTCCATAAATACAATGTTTGCAAAAGTCAAACTCAAGATTACAATCATCAAGGCCTTAAACAAGGCTCTTATTTTTTAGGGTTATTATAACCTTCTCACCAATGTGACCAAGTCATTAGTGTCATAACATTGTCTTCTCTGCAGGAAGCTTCATTTCCATAGAATGAGCACCCTTAGGTACCTAAAATGCACGACCATTGGATGTAGTTGTAACACACTTCTTCACCACATGATCTGATGGTGAGGATGAAGAATCCAAAGGTCTCTTCTTTGGTACATTAGAATAACTATTAAACTGTATAGTGCATGCATCAAGCTAAAACAAAGTTCCAATACAAACTCCCTTAGCTAACACCATAGCTCTTGTAATCTTGCTTCCTCCACTGGAGAAAACAACTTGCACTACCGAATCATTTAGTTTACTTACCAAATAAAAATTTCGTGCCAAACCTAGGATATACAAGACGCCATAAATTCCTTCGCTCATCCATTAGGAAATCTCATTTTGACTCTCCCACGACCAAAAATCTTTAGGTGAGAGTCATCACCTAGGTACACCTCTCCGCCATTATACTCTTCATACTTCGAGAACCAACCTCTATGAGAGGTCATGTAAAAAGATGCACCCGAATCTATCAACCATACATCATTTGATGCATGGGTTGCCAAGGCTGCAATAAATGCTTCTCCTTCATATTGGGATGATTTCTTAGATTCAAAATCAAAGAAATACTTGTTTTTCTTCTTCTTATCCTTCTTGCAATCTTTATGAAAGTGACCAATTTTGCTACAGTTCCAACATTTTTCCTTGGTATTCTTAATAGGAGACTTAGATCTCCCAAGAGACTTTGACTTAGATTTCTTATCCTTTTTTTTTTCTCTCTCCTTTCGTCTACCATGAACAACAAGGGCCTCCTTGAAAATCTCATAAGACTTCCTTTGCATCTCTTCAGATAATAATAAGGCAACCACTTCATCCATACTAAAGGTGGAATTAGTGCTTCCAATGCCATCACTAGGTGATCCCAAAAGTCTGGAAACAAACACAAAAGGAGGAGCATACAATAGTATTGCTCATCAATCTTGTCTCCAATGTAACCCAGTTGAGAAATCAACATGTTGAATGCATTTAGATGGTTTTCCACAAATCCTCCATCTTCCATTTTTTAGAGAATACATCTTCTTTCTTAGGAAAAGCTTGTTTACCGAGGATTTAGCCTAATAGACATCACCAAGCTTCTTCCATAGAGAAGCATAAGTCTTCTCTTCATGGAAATTTAGGAGGATGAAATCAGCTAAGCAAAGTATAATAATACCCTTGGTTTTCTGATCCATGAGCTCCCAATCTTCTTGTTTTATGCATGTTAGTTTGGTTCTAGAAAGAGGAACCCATAGATCATGATATACAAGCATGCCTTCCATTTTGAGCTTCCAAAGTTCAAAATTACCACCGTTAAACTTCTCCATCTCAATCCTCCTAGATGTTCTTTCCATCTCTTTCCTGCAACAAGGTCATGAAATACACTTATGCAAAACTCCCACTGAAACAAAGATCAGCTCAAAAAACCCTTCTAACCCAACAAAGGAATCAAGGTTGGCCAAGCTCTGATACAAACTAAAAGGAAGCCGAATGAGCATAAACAACTTCCTATACTAATATAAGTAGGGGAGAGTTACAATTTTTTTCCTTTTAACACCTTAAATAGTTATAGTAATGAGAAACACATAGGAATAATTGAATAGAACAACAACACATAAAATAGTGAGACGAAATATATGTGGAGAAAACCATTTCAAGTAAAATACCCCACCCTCCAAAAGAACATTACTTCTCTATTATATAAAATAGTGAATACAAAATATCTCCAAGTAAAAAGCTTCTTTAATAAGTGCTTCAAAACAAACACCTATTCTGGAGTGATACTGGCAACACTTTGTTACCTGCAAACAAACTATGCATTCTAAAATTTAAGGAACTCAATATATAGAGAGATGCAAGCTTGAAGAAGCATATAGAAGGAGATGGGAATCCAAATCCACATGGAACAATATCCCATGCCATAAATATGCATTTGGACACATGTACAACATTCCCTTACACCCCTTACAAGTGTCATTTCAAGCAATATTCTTTCTCCAAGCTCGGGCGCCTAGAATATACTAAAAATAGACTATGATAGATGCCTTAAAACTGTCATAGAATTTTTCATAGCATCTATCATAAAATATTCCATACTTACAACACTTACATTTAGTTGTAAGAGAATCTATCATAAATGACCCAAAATACCCGATTCTCTTACACCTTGTCATAACCCATCTTGGGCACCAACTTCCTCCATGCATAAAGATGCCTTATGACATGTCATAGAATCTATCATATGTCATAGATTCCAAAGCGGGATGCCTATGTCCATCTAGTCACCTCCAATGGGGATGCCACCCATCTGGTGGGTCACAGTTTATAACATGACACCATAGGAAATTAAATAATACAAATAAATAGAATAATACATTAATTAAATCATTATTAGGACTCTAAGGTTGAGACATATTAATATCAACAATCATCACCCCATTGCCTTCACCAATAAGGATTTATCCAAGATAATTCGGTATGCTACAACTATGAGAAATAAATGGCAGACATCCCACATGATGTTAACAAGTGGTAGTCCTATTTGATTGAGAGATATGTTTATACCAAAATTGATCACCATAGTAAAAAAAATTTCCTGGACCAATGGGCATCCTCCTTAGCTCAACCAAAAAGGGTTACCAAACTCATGGGTTGTGACTACAAGATCACTTATTAGAAGAGCATGAATAACTACAAATATGAAGACCTTATGTCTCTCTATCGAATTTCTATACCAATTTCATATTGGCTACAAGATCAACAAGAATAGAATCAAGCTCCACCCACACAACGTCTCATCCACCAATTTTAAATGACCCCGCTTCATATCCCAACAACTCTTGGTATGAAAAAATATTATGGTATAAAGGACACCTATTGTTACTCCATAACTCTACTTTATATCTTAAAATTATTCTCAAATTACATGCTTCTCCCTCAACTAGTTATTCAAGATTTTTTAAGACATTTTTGTAGGTGCACCATAATTTATTCTAGCATGGGATTAAGGAGGATATCAATTGTCTTATTTTAGAGTGTGATACATAACAAAACCACAAGGGTGAAATAGTGACAAATATAGGCTTGCTTCATCCATTTCCTATTCCTAATTGGATTTGGACAAGTATTTCCATATATCTCATTAAGGGACTTCTCAAGGTTGGCAAAAAATTAGTTAGTAGTGGTGGTGGATCACCACTCCAAATATACCCACTTTTGTGCCATAGACCACTCCTATATATCCTCTACCATATCTCAAACCTCCCTTAACCAAATTTTATGTCTCTATGGCATTCTATCTTCAATAGTTTCTAACTATGATGTATTTACAATCAATTTTTGGAAGAAATTATTCAACAAATTTGGCTCAACATTGAATATGAGCTCTATTATCACCATCAAAGTGATGGTAAAACTGAGATAGATAGTTTGCAAATGATTGGAAACATTCCTTTGATGTTTTGCATCTTAGCAACAACACTAGTAGGTCAAGTGGTTACCACTTGTATAATCGTGGTACAACACCTTATATCATACAACCACAAAAAGGAACTCATATGAAATAATTTATGGGAAAAACCCCTCCTCTCTTCTCTTGTACATTTTAAGTAATTCTATATTCAACATAATAGACGCTACCCTTAGCACATAATATTGAATGCTTCAGACTATTCATGACAACCTCCTCATGGTTTAGAACCACATGAAGCAATGATTTGATCAACACCATTGTGAATGTAGTTTTTTATCCCATTGATATGATTTACCTCTAATTGAAGCCTTATAAATAGTCCTCCTTGTAGATAAAAGGTTTCTAGAAGCTCACTCATCAATTCAAAGGGGGATTCCAAATTTATTAAAAATATTGGTTCCATAGCCTACAAGAAAAATTTCTACCTTCATCTTGAGTTCATCCTATCTTCATGTCTGTTATTTAAATAAGTACACACTTCTCAAATCATTCTTCTAGAACTTGATGTTAAAGGCTTCATTATTTTCCATACTGAAGTAGACTTAGGCATGCACTTCAAAAAAATTCACAAGTACACACTCACTAAGGTTATGATCCAATACCATGGACTTCACCCTAAAGATGCTACTTGGGAACAACTTCACCACATTCAATAACAACTTCCTTCCCTTTAGATTTGAATACAAAGATTTTCAAGGTGGAGGGGATGTTAAGACCCCTTAGTCCTAACTCTTTTCTTATTGTAATAAAGAATTTGGATGCATATGATTTTAAGTCATCCCTTAAGATATTATGAATAATCCCATATGTTTAGGAAATAGTAGATAGCTTGAATAGAAATAGTATAAATATGAACCATAGGTTATTATTTGAGGATTCAAGAGCTATATTGTATTGAGAATTTCTCTATGAAGTTTCCCCCTTGAAGAGGTCTATGATAATAAATTTCTATTATTTTAGTGGAATATAAATTGGTATTTTATTTAGAACAATTTTTTAATCTATTTTATTATTGATACATTATTTTTTAGGAAGGATCATAATAAAATTCAACTAGCTCAATGTGAATTTGATGAGCTAGGAACTCTATAGTAAAACATGGTTTGGTTTTGATAATGTGGATTGTTATTATCCACAAAAAGAGCCATTTATGCAAGGTATACATTGTTTCTAAAATCTACCCTATGACTTGACAATATCCTTGATCTGTCTGTTGAAAAAAGGGAACAAATTTTCTCAACTCTATTGGTCCATTCTCTTCATCAAGAATAATTGCCTTAGCCTTCAGGCCACTCATAATCATGTAGTGTGGAAATTTCACTCCTATATATATATTCTTACTCCTTTTGTATAAAAAATAGCCTCTTAACATCTAATCTCGTTCTTGTTTCATCAGTTAATTTAAAACCATTTTAATAGTGAACCTATTAAGTGAAAATTATTTATGTAGTGGCATCCTTTATACTATAAGTGTTCACATATAGCAGCTAAATGACCATTCAATAATATTTTATGTACATCACTAATTAGATATTACAATCTTTGCTTGATCAAAAACTCAAGAATTACACAATGAATGTGGCTTGATCTTCTTTTGTAAAAAATGTCTAATGGTTCAACCCTAGTATTTGTACGATTAGATCTTTGATACTGCTCTTAGAATTATTAAAAACTATTTTAGTAGAATATTCTTTACTAATACCCCTTTTTTATTTCTTTCCCACCCATGAGAAGCTCTAAAATATGGCATGCATCTCTCTTGGGATACTTAGAATGGATGGTTTTACCATGTTATAGTTTTTGGGAACAAAATAGGGCACACAAAACATTTAGGTTTTCAATTATTACCTAGGTATTGAACAAGATCTAAGGACACTCATTGATTGACATATATCAGTGGTCAATAATGAAACAACAAGACTTGAAATTATATGTTATTACGTTTTTTCATTTGCTAAGGTACACAAGATTTGAATGCCATTCGAGGTTGACAATTCCCAATATTTTAGAGAATGCTCTTACATTTTACAATATAAACTTGTAGGATTGTGAGATGTGGCATTATTCTTGTCCATGCTTTCCTTTGAAACCTTACTCCTTGTTTTACAAGATCAGTTTGATATTGTTACTTTTATTTAGAAGGAAACCTCCCTGTTGAATGCTAGTTTTATTGGTGACATGGATTCTTCACAAAAAACATGAATTTATGTGGTTGGTACACAAATGAGATGATTGATCATTTATTTATAAGGATATCCTCACTTAAGTGACAAATATGTGTGATTACAAATTACTTTTAAAACACAAAAAATTTCAGGTTTTTAATGGACATACAACTATGCATAGAAAAGCTTAGTTCACCATGAATCCATAACAAAGACATAGGCCAAGATCTATACACAAATGAAAATATTATCAAGACTAAGTAAAAGAAGTTTTAGACAAGCGATACGTGTGGGAAATAACACAATTTTAGATCTTATGATTCAAATAAATATCTAATTGATTGTAAATAGGTGGTTATGAGTCTTTTATATTACAAATGACTTCTCTTTCCAAGTTAATTCAAGAAAGTTTCAACTCAAATGAAAACCTTGTTCAACATGTGTTCAAAATCGAGCAAAAAATGGAAATATATGCTAAAGATCAAGAAAAATTAGCAAATACATTGGAAAATTTGAATTCATCTATCAAAGTGCTTACCAACTTAGGATTCTCATTGATTTAGCAAGAAAAGGTGCACAAGAAAAAAATTCAGCACATAACAAATATTTGTAACATTGTAGTTGATAGGTTGGATAAGATGATCATCTACTATGGAACACTTATTTTTGAGGAGTGAGGCTATAACTGTTTTCAATTGGTTTGTTTGTTTCATAAGTATGTTATGAGTTTTATGAATGCATTTTTTGTTGGTCATTTCTTCTTATGATGATATGAGAGTTTGTACTATGTTTGAATGTATTGTGTATCATTTTTAGTTACTTGTAAGATCCTATCTTTTTCAATTAAAAAAAATATTATGTTAATATAGCTTTAGCTAAATTTAGGTTGGTTTAGCACAAGCAACCATTTCTAGTATATAAATAATGCAAATGTGTGTGATTATATATGTTGATATCAACAACCTAGCTTTTTCCTTTAGCATAAGGTGTTATAGTTTGGTAGATATACATTTAATTCAAATTAATATTTTGGTTTTTTAATCTCAGTAGAATTTGATATCATAAAGTGGTGAAGTATTTTAGTTTTTTTCAATTAGAATAAGGTATTTTGATTTGTTATATGCTAGATCAAATTTAGTGTTTTTCCTTTCAACATAAGGTTATATAGAAATATATTAGTATGTTAGTTTTTGTCATTCAACATTAGGTTTATTTTATTTTATGAGACTTTTTAGTGAGGTAGTTGACCCTTAAAATTTCATTGCATGTATCTTAATGTTTTGAAAATTAAAGAACTATGCAAACTTATCATCAAGGGAAACACTAAATTTATTTCTTGTAATGAAACTTTTTCCCCAAAATGAAAATAGTCATAAAAGAATTACACAAAGAGAAAAAATAAAGGAAAATATGATCATTTGACTAAAATGGATATCAATGAAGAATATTTATAAAAAATATTTTAAAAGAGACGAATAGTTATACATAAATAATAATTAAAGGCAACCTCTATGAAAGGGTGTGATGGTTTGAAAACTAACCCTTAAGGATTATATAAGTCATTATGTGAGACTTAGAAATGACATTAGAACACTCAAGGAAGAAGAAGGTGGTTTTGTAGGCTATGGGCACTGGAGGAAGGGAACAGAAAGTGTGTCCAACTTAGGGTACAAAGTACACTTGAGATTGTCTTGGCTAGGGCTTTGATGCATTTGCATGGTGCATAAGTCCACGTTGTGTTTTTACACAAGTTCTCTGAAGTGTGCCATAGCGAGAGCCAATACCACTAAAATATTCCTAGGGTGAGAGTGACATTTCCAAGAACTATGATTCAGATAAGTATTGAACTTATTCAAAGATATTTCAATTATAAATGAGATGGAGTTGATTTAATTAAATTATTTTAAGATGTTATTTATTTATTTTGATCATATTCATATTATTGGATGTCAATTTGTATATAGATGATGACTATCTTCATGTGCTTAAGTCTTAAGTTAGTTAACATTGATAAATAAACATTTTATACATTTTTATTTAAATCATAGATAGACCTTATAATATTTAAAAATAGATAATAACACAAATAAATCCATTGCCATATAAAATTAATTCTAATATATCAAACCTATCCAATTTTGTATTTAGAGAAAAGTAGTGTTAGCTTTTGGTATCAAAGCCTAATAGAGATTCAAAGTTGCATATTCTAGATAGTATCATGTCAACTACACAATGAATAAAATGAATAATTAACGAACTTATAGTTTAAAAAAATATGTTTATGATAATCACTAGAACTATTTTTATTGATAATACAATGTTTACAAAAGATGTGTATTAAAAAAAATATTCAAAAGTTAAGTATATGTAATAGAGAAGAAGATATTATATAAAATATGTATATATAATAATTTACATCTATAAATAGATAGAATATAAAATAGAATGCTAATGATAATGTATCAACAATGTTTAGGTACTATATGTGAATGGAAGGGTATTGTAATGGTGTGAATTTGCACCTCTTGTAAATTCCCCATTTACACCCCTTAGAAAAATCAAACTTGAAAATGCTATTCCACATCCTTTGTCTGCTCTCCATCCACTTGGTGACTGTCTATAGTGTCAGTGGGGGAATTTCTGTTGGGGATGCTAGCATGGTACACAGACATCTATGTGGTGCACTACTGTCCTGACAAGATTCCTACCTCTAGAATCCATAGAGGCATTACAATTCTCCATTGGCGATGAAGCGTAACATCCCTACACCCTTGACCGACCTCAAAAGACTCCTTTGGTCTCCCTTTCACCTTCAAATGTATATCTTCTTCATTCAATTCATCTTCTTCAATCTCACTACACACTTCACACTTCTTGAGAATTCTAACACTTCATTCACAACATTCTCACCATTTTTGAAGCTCCAAGTTGGGACTCTATTGTTTTTTTCTCCTCTCATTGTTACGACAATGTTAGCATTCACAAGCTTGCAAGATCACATCTTCCTTCATGTGCTTGAGGGCATCTTGTTGGGAGGTGATATCCATTTATTTACAATCATTGTTTGATTTAGTAGCATATTGTTGTTAGCATTCCTTGGGATTCTTCCTTTTAGTGCTTTCTTTATCACATTTTCTCTATGGTGGCTATTTTGGCTATCCATGGATTTGGGAACACTGAAACAAGGGTTTGACCATGGTAAGCCCCAAAATAGCCCCAACTTTTTTCCTTGTTCGGTTGTGTGTAGGTGTTTTGTTTGCGTAGAGCTTATGGGAGGCTGGGCCAATCGTAAGTTGGATTTCTACCACCCTTGTTCATTACTCTATTCTTAATTAGTTTATCTTTCAAGTTAAATTATTCTTCTTGTTGTCTTAGTCATTTAGTGGTTTTTAGCTTTCCATAATCGTATAAAACTGTATTTATCAAGCTGTCAGTAAGTTCCTTGTTAGTCTTGATTGTACTTTGTACTCCCTATCTTTATGGATGCTAGCACTTGATCGAGATGCTAGTGTGCCACACTAGCATTTGTCTTTTGTGATGGAGTCCTTTGGAAGAGAGTTGCCTAGGTTACAGTTCAGACTCAAGAACTTGCTCACCTGGTTTCCTAAGCTCTCGGGTTAAAAAAAGGACTATGGAGGATCAATTTTCCTTCATTTTCACACTCAAACATTAAAACTATCCTAAATAATCATTTACTGTGAGGTAGATCAAGGCAACTAATTTTTCTAGACCCTCCCATGACCTAGGGTCCTGAGCAATCGGTCCCCCTCCTCTACATTTTGGTGAACCCAATGTGAATCGTTTTGGTTCCATCTCGTAGGTTGAAATACTCTTCTCTCGTGTTCTAGGTGTGTTGTGGGTGTGTGTGTTGTAGGGTGCCTAGCACTGCAACCCAACCTATGACCCCTAGTGACGTAGTTAGAAGAATCCCTAAGCATTGCGAAACAAAAACTTGAATATATCACTGTCTAATTATGAAACCCTTGGGGGCTTCGATGTGAAAGTCCCTTTCTAGTGTACGTAGAGATGGCTTCCTTCATGTATCTTCCCATCCCGTATGTGCAACCTGTGAGTGGGTCTCTTGCTATAAAATTTACCTTGCAAGATTTGTTGATGAATTCCAATAGAGAACCTTCTCCTTTATATATTCCCACTCATATCAACAAGAATACCATAATTGGCATTCTCGTTGACCCTACATGTTAGGTTAATGTTATCACAAAGGAGATAATGTTAATAAAATTCTTACATAAGGATGGGTACGATGAGTCTTAAAGCACTATACATACACATGATGGGATTTCCATTCCTCCCATTGGTTTTATCACCCTATTAGTCCTAGTAGGGCCCAAGACTATGAGTGCCCTCTTTGATATTATCTTGGGGTCCAATTTGTTCAAAGTGAAGCTAGGAATTCCTTGGCTAGTTTCCATGAACGTAGTCCCCTTGGTAATCCACAAATTCTTGAAGTTCTATCATGAGTGTTTCATTCATGTAGTCCATGACATCGGTTACAAACTGATAGTGGCACGTGGAGGCTACTCACTTGATCACTTCTGACCTATCCCTATTGGTCTACTCCCTCCTAGGACAAAACTCTTGTATCAAACTTATGCAAAGTACAAGAATGGGGGCATAGCGCTAAAGGTGACCTACCCTCCCTCTCCCTATGCTATTTTAGTTAAAGCTTCCATGATAGCACAACATAAGGCTACCTCTACCACTCAAAAAATGGAGGAAGAGAAGTTTGCTCAGGGTCCTTATTCCTCTATAGTTCCACCTGCCTATGCCTCTTTCCCTACTGCGATGCCTTGAAATTTTTCCCCTATGCATCTCTTGGGGAGTCTGATGGTGCTTGCTTGGTGGACGCCCAAGCATCAGGTGTTCGACCTTCCTATCTTTCCCACAGTGCCTCGAACCATTGTATATGGTAAGGAGAAGGGTCCCCATGGAGTTTCCTCTACATCTCAGCCTCCGTAGCTTCCTACTATTCCTGCCCCTAGGATAGCAAATGGGAAGAGGCTTGCCGCTAAGGTGCTTGAGTTTTCTTCTCCACCAATTGTTGTCTTTACTCCTACATCTCTTCCTCTTGTTCCTATCTAGGAGTCATTCCCTTTGCCAGAAATGACTATGATGGACACTCCAATGGTTAAACAAGAGCCCCCCCTCCTCCTCAAGTTGTAGCCTCTAGCTCCTAGAGCCAAAGAAACTACCTTGCACATGAGTGTAAGCATCACAAGAAGGCTCTGGCTATTGAGCAGGTTTCTTTATAGAAGGAGGAAGGGGATCCAACAACTCTTGTTTTAGTGGCTTCTACTGTGTCCTACTCTTTCACACCTTTTGATTCAGTTCCCTCCACCTTCATCTTGCTTCGGGCTCCCACTACAAGCGTGGATGATCCTCACCCTAAAAGGGTGCAAGTGTTCATTGCTCCTTCAGTTGAGCCTCCTTTTCTAATGTCCCTTTCAGACATCTCACCTTTTTCCAAACCTATGGATATGCCAAATACCTCAGTGGTGTCTGCTATGAGTTTCTCCTCTCCCTCCTTGCCTTCTCCTTCATCTATGTGGATCTCACATTCTTCGATGAAGGACAAGTTGGAGGACGACCTTGCTTCTAATAGGGGTTGTCCTAGCGATGGAGGCAACCTCAGCATCCTCAAAGTTCGTCACTTCCCACAAGTCTCTCGGTGAGGTCGATAGTGGATCCCAAGAACCTTCTTCATCACCCACTCAGTTGACATGTGAAACTCCTATCAAGTTCATGTTCAACTCGGTAGATGATGTCTCGGCTCTGTAGGAGATTTTTGCAAAATTGCTGATGTTTACCTCACAAGAGTGTATTGAAGAAGACCTTGAGGGTCCCTCTTCCTTGGCTCTTATTGTAGGAGAGTTGGAGGTTGCTCCCCTTGCTATCCCACCCTTGCAAGATCATCCACTTCCCCTTAAAATGATATAGATTGGGAGAACGATGACCTCTTGGTTGATGAGGACTAGGAGGGAACCTCTTCTTTATCTATATATTAGATTTGTATGTTGTGTTTCCCCCATGCTTGTTTTATGTGTTCCCGAAGGACCCTTGTCACCCTTGTAGGTTCTTGGATACAAGAGTGTTTTGTGTTGTAAAACTTCTTCTATTTGTTACACCGCTCTTCTCTTTGTTGTGCCTTAATTTTAGACAATTGGGGATGATGCAAAGTGTTGGGGGCATTTAGGCCTCCCTTCCATATTGACCCAATTTTTTATTTTTATTTTCTTTTCACATGCCCTTCTTCACATGGTCTGATATAGTAGGGGGTTGATGGAAGTTCATTTATATATTATTATATCTATCTATTTATATTTATGAGTATCTTTAACCCCGAAATATCAAATCCCCATGTCTCTTGATGTATGTGTTTTTATTTATGATGTATTTTTATCTTTCTCTCTTCTTTTCTTGCTTTGTGATGTTGTGGTACTTATGTGTTATCCCTCACATGCATGACAATATTACCACGGTTACATCTTGTCATGTTCCTTGAGCCACAACATCAATTTCATTCTTGCTTTTCTCTCCTTAGGATGCCACATGTCTTTGTGTCTAGCATGCACCATCCTAAAGGGGGGCTATCATACTACCTCGATTTTCAAAAAGGTGTATTCAGTGGCCAATGAATCCCTCCTTGAAAATATCTTATTTTTCAAAAATCACATTCTTCAACAAGAATCCCTAGTAGAATATTTCTTTCATCATAGATTCGTAAGATAGAATCTGAAAACTTTCCTTTTGGAAGGGAGCATTTTTTCTGATGAATAATTATGAAAACTTGCCCTTGTGAGGGAGCATTTTTTCTTTCAAATTCCTTGATAAAAGAAATATTTTAGAAGGATTCCTTGATGCTAGAATCATTGGAAAAGAATGTTATTTCCTTTCAAACAAAGAGTCACTTGAGCAAATCCCCTTTTATTTTGAAGGGTTCTCGAGGGATCGTTGTGAAATATTCTCCTTCAATCATTGACTATCTGTGTGACTATATGTCTATGTTCCTACGTGGCTTTTAGTTATCTAACATGTTTTGTGTATGGATTAACATGCTGCTTTGTAGGGGAACCTGTGAAGTTTCTTTTCAATCAACCTTGTAGGACCGAGCACCTGTAAGGTCCGATCAAAATCTACAGAGCTTCTCACATCTGGCTTCCCTTAGGAATGAGCACCTGGGTACCTCCTTTGCAAGTACAAGGACTTGTAAAGCACTTTCATCCTAAAAAATCCCTTTGTTCAACTCTGTAGGAATGAGCACCTGTAGAGCCTTTTGTTCAACTCTCTTCAGGACCGAGTACCTGTGGATCCATCTCCCCTTCCTATGCTTTCAAGTGTGTCATATTGCAGTTTGCTTCCTCAACGATTTAGGTATTCTTTCTTTAAACTCTTTTGATCTACTTTACCTCGCATTTGGTAGCACATATGCTCACTAAATTGTGGGAAAAATGTAATGGCATGAATTTTCACGCCTTGGAAATTCCCCATTTACACCCCTTTACCTTAGAAAAATCAAACCCAAAAATGCTATTCCATGTCCTTCATCCGCTCTCCATCCACTTGGTGGTTGTCTATAGTGTTGGTGGGGGAATTTTTGTTGTGGACGCTAGCGTGGTGCATGGATTTTTGTGCGACATGTTAGTGTCCTAACATGATTCTTTCCTCTAGAATCTATAAGGGCATTACAATTCTACATTGGTGATGAAGCGTAACATCCTTGCGCCCTTGACCGGCCTCGAACAACTCCTTTGGTCTCCCTTTCACCTTCAAATATCTATCTTCTTCATTATCACTACACACTTCTTCACACTTATTGAGCATTCTAACACTTCATTCACAACATTCTCACCATTTTTAAAGCTCCAAGTTGGGACTCTGTTGGTTTTTTCTCCTCTCATTGTTATGACAATGTTAGCACTCACAAGCTTGCAAGCTCACATCTTCCTTCATGTTCTCGAGGGAATCTTGTTGGGAGGTGATATCCATTTGTTTAGCATCATTATTTGATTTAGTAGCATATTGTTAGCATTTCTTAGTCTCCCTTTCAATGCTTTCTTTATCATATTTTCTCTATCATGGCTATTTTGGTTGTTTGTGGAGGTGAGAACATTGAAATGGGGTTTTGAGTGCAGCGAGCCTCGAAACAACCCCAACATTTTTCCTTGTTTGGCTATATGTAGGTGTTTGTTCGTGTGGAGCTTGTGGGAGGCTAGACTAATTGTAAGTTGGATTTATACCACCCTTGTTCATTACTATGTTCTTAATTAGTTTATCTTTCAAGTTAAAGCATTATTCTTGCTATCTTAGTCATTTAGTGGTTTTCAGCTTTCCATCATCATATAAAACTGCATTTATCAGGTTGTCAGTAAGTTCCCTATTAGTCTTGATTATACTTTGTACTCCTTATCTATATGAATGCTAGTTCCCGACTGGGATGCTAGTGCACCACGTTGGTGTTCATCTTCTGCATTGGAGTCCTTTGGCAAAGAGTTTCCTAGGTTATAGTACATACTTGGGAGCTTACTCACCCGATTTCTGAAGCTCTCGGGTTGAAAAACGAATAGTGGCAGATCAATTTTCCTTCCTTTTCACCCCCTCAAACATCAAATCTATCTTAAACAATCCTTTAGTGTGAGGTAGATTAGGACTCTCGATTGTTCGAGACCCTCCCGTGACCTGGGGTCCTGAGCAGTTGGTCCCTCTCCTCTATAGGTATGCATGATAATATGTATTCCTATGAGATGGAAGGTCATGTCTGCCCATGAAAATCCTTCGTAAAAAATGGAAATTAGTTATATGAGTTGTACTCCTCTCACGTTCATGTTATCTTATTTTCCCAACAATGTTCATTGACCATAGAAGCTCAAATGTGCAACCCTTGGTTCGAAAAAGTAAACTAAATGGGGACTAATTTGATAGATCCTATGTCTCTCAATTGACATCCTTTTAGTTACTAGGTGAATGAATGCATAAATGGGAGAAGATATGTTTGTTCTATCTTCTAGTGCTTAAGCCTATGGTAGCAAGTGTCATAACTAGGATTGGTCTGAGTGATGATTGCATTATCACCAAAAATCACGTTTTATGTGTTATGTTGTTAAAATAATTAACTATTTAAAACATAGGAATCATGAGCTACAACTATATTGTAGAATTGCCCTTCCTTTCAAATTGCTCTATAGTCAGAACCTACAAGTCTACAAGCATAGTCTAAAGTAGTATGTAATGATTTATCTAAAACATTTGTCTTGCAACACACCAACTTTTGCTTGACAATGCAGGGGTAGTTAATAGGGTAACATGAATTTTAGGCATGGTCAACATGAAAGTGTGTGTTATGGGTATGGGGGTCTAGTTCAAAAAAACATTAAATTTCTATTAGCAGTGCCATGTTTTGGGCATGTAAATAACCTTCTACCACTATTTTTTTAGGTGAAGAAGCTAGCCGACTGAACTTATTCATAAGGTGAATAAGACTTGTGACGTCATGCCAAGGAGAACAAAATGGAATTCAAAATTTCTCCTTGTAATTTGAATTAAGACTCTTTTTTTCTTGTCTAGAACATTATTGATATTGAGAATTCCCAATGAATAAGTTATGATGATGGTTTCCAACATAACAATAATTACGTTGAGAGGCATTCTACAGTGGGAGCAAGATATGCATGTATATAAAAAACTCCTTGGGATATATTTTGAGGAGCATTATTGACACTAAGCACTCCCAACGAATAAGTTATGATGATGGTTTCTAATATAATAATAATTATGTTGAGAGGTGTTCTACAGTGGGAACAAGATATGCATGTATATAAAAACTCCTTGGAATATATTTTGAAGAACATTATTGACACTGAGCACTCTCGATGAATAAGTTATGATGATGGTTTCCAACATAATAATAATAATTATGTTGAGAAGCATTCTACAGTGGAAACAAGATATGCGTGTATAAAAAACTCCTTAGAATATATTTTGAGGTGCATTGTTGGCAGTGAGACGTTAGAAATGGATGAGAATGTAACGGATGGAAGTCAAAGAGTCAAATATGTTTCAAAATTTTGTATATACACAATTCCTCTTTCTTTTCAAATCATCGCTGGAGGGGATTAGAATCAGAGTTTTTTCAATTACATGTATTCTTGCTCTACATTCATTTTGAAAGTTACATTGAAAGCGTGAAAGAAGTATATTCTGAATTACAAGAGAATTCAGAGAAAGTGGAAAAGAAGAGAATTGAATTGTGAATGAATGGTAAAGCAACAGGAGATGGTGATGTGGTTAGATCAGGTGGTAGCACCTCCACCATTGCATTAGGTATGTGAATGATCTGGTATACAGTTTGTCATATCGTCTATGATTTCATGCAACACCAACAATGATATGCACTTCATTGCGATATGATATTGTAGTTTGCCCACCCTGCCATCATTTTTTATAGTTTCCTTAAAGGAATGAATTGCGCTCAACTTCACTCTAAATGTACAAATAAATTACCATTATAGATGACTCGACCCCATCTCTAGGCGCCCTGGAAAATCTCCTTATCATGTGAATCTGGCTTTTTTCGGTTTAAACATAAATATTGCAAATATTTTCCAGCTTTTTGTGCTTCTCAGTATGAAATTTTTATCTATATTTTTATGATGAATCATAGAGTATGATGAGAAATGTTCATTCAATCAATTTCATAAATTTCAAGTTAATTGCTTATATTTTTGAATAGGTGTGAAATTATTTTTTATTGTCAAAAGTTTTACATTTTTCATAGTCTATGATGATCAATATACGAGTCTTTTTGGATTTAATCAAGTACAAATTTTTATCATTAACGTTAAGATCTCAATTCATGAAGAAGATATATAAACATTTTTTAAGATAAGGAAATTAAAATAATATGTCTAACATAAACTTTAAGCAAAGATTATTATAATTTATGATCTTATTTAGATTTCATTAGTTTTTGTGTTTTGATATAACAATAATTTATTTAAATTATTTTTGTATGTAGATGATGAAAGTGCAAACATAACATTTTTTATATTTATTTTTAATGTTGTTTTGTGTGGGTGATGTAGATGTATGGTTGTAATAGTTATTTTTTTTGTTTTGGTATATTATACTAAATCCATCATTGTGAAATATGACTAGTCCAATTATGAATGGTATTGCCTCCCTACACTAGGTTTCCTCTATAGTCTAATCCTCCTTATTTCAAATTTAAAATATTTCACTTCTTAAGATTACCTTTTAGGAATATGATGGTTTACTTGTTGGTTTAGGTGCCAAATGTCCCGAGTTGTGAGTAAGACTATAATTAAAGACAATATGGTTATTTTTCTAATCAAAACAAAAAATCTTTTGCTAATCAAAATCATTTTAGATTTGAATTTAGAAAATAAATCATATTTAGTCTCAATTGCATCAAAACCAACATTACTTTTTTTTGTATTCATTCTTGTTATTTATCAAACATGGGGTTTGATTGTTATTAAGGAAATCAACTATCTTCCATATTTTTATACCAAAAATTTAAACATGCTCTTTAACACCACTCATTTCTCGAGTGCAAGTATAAGAATAGATAAATATGTTGCATATCTTGAAGGTAAAATTCATAAGTGGTTATAAGTGCACAAGGTTGAAGTTATCTACAACTAGACTGTAGGTGCAACCAAGTCACAATCCTTAGGAGGTTCATAATATTTTTCATGTCATATTTTCCAATACCACTAAAATTCTACCTTGTATGAGGATTAATTTATTGGATGCCATTATAATGCCATGAAAATTATAGGGCCATAAACACCTTGAAATCACAACATATTCTTTGGATCACGATCCTAATCACTATAATTTTACATTTTCCATTTTACAATCATGTGGAATTCGCTACATATTTACTCCACCATCTTACAATTTGTTAGGTATTGCCAAATTTAAATTTATTTAAATATATTAGCATTCAAAATAGGTTAAGGTTAGGGTTAGGGTTCACTTAGGGCTAGAGTTAGGTCTCACTTAAGGTTTAATTAGGGTTAGGGTTATCATTATAATTCAATTAGAGTTATAGTTAGTGTTAAAATTAGGATTAGGGTTCAAATAGGGTTAGGGTCAAGGTAAGGTTAAGGTTAGGGTTTAATTAGGGGTCAAGGAGGTTTAGGGTTCATTTAGATTAAGGGTTATGGTTATGGTTAGCTTTTAGATTAGGTTTAGTGTTGAATTAGCATTATGATTGATTTACAATTCAAGGCTAGGATGGGTTACAATTAAGGTTTGGGTTTAATTAGGGATATGCTTAGGGTCAGGGTTCAATTATAGTATGGTTTTATTAGGGTTAGGGTTAGGGTGCTAGGATAAAGCTTGGGGTCAAGATTAGGGTTAGCGTAATCATTAGGTTAAGGTAAGGTTAGGGTTAATGTTCAATTACCATTATAGTTCAACTAGGATTAGGCTTCTAGGATAAAGATTTGGATCAATGTTAGGGTTAGGGTTGAGATCAAGGTTTCAGTAGGGTAAGGGTTAGGATTAAGGTTAGGTTAGGGTAAGGGTTTAATTATGGTTAAAGTTAGGTCAAGGCTAAGGTTCAAATAGGGTTCTAAGATAAAGCTTTGGGTCAACGTTATAACTAGGGTTAGGGTTAGGGTTAAGGTCAAGATTAGGATTCAATTAGGGTTAGGGTTAGGGTTCTAGATAAAGCTTCAAGATAGGGTTAGGGTTAGGGTTTAGGTTCAATAAGGTTTAGAGTTAGGGTTAGGGTTCTAGAATAAAGCTTCGGGTCAAGGTTAGGGTTAGGGTTAGGGTTAGGGTTAAGGTTAAGGTAAGGTTAAGGTTAAGGTTCAATTAGTGTTATGGTTGAACTAGAGTCGGGGTTTGAGGATAAATCTTTGGGTCAATATTAGGGTTAGGGTTAGGGTTTACTTAGGTTTAGATTTATATCTTTATTGGGTTTAGGGTTGGGTTCTAGGATAAATATTTGGGTCAAGGTTAGGGTTAGGGTTCAATTAGGGTTAGGATTATCATTAGGGTTAAGGTAAGGTTAAGGTTAAGGTTCAATTAGTGTTATCGTTCAATTAGGGTTAAGGTTCTAAGATAATTTGTTGGGTCAATTTTAAGGTTAGGGTTAGGGTTAGGGTTCAATTAGGGTTAGAGTTAGGGTTGAGATTAAGGTTTCATTAGGGTTAAGGTTAGGATTATGATTAGGTTAGGGTTGAGGTTAGGTTTTAATTAGGGTTAGGTTTAAGGTTAAATTAGGTTAAGGTTAGGGATAGGTCAAGGATAAGTTTCAAATATGGTTCAATTACCTAGTTAGGATTTAATTAGGGTTAGGGTTCAATTAGGGTTAGGGTTAGGGTTTAATTAGGGTTATAATTAGGGTTCTAAGATAAAGCTTGGGATCAGGGTTGGGGTTAGGGTTAGGGTTAAAATTAGGATTCAATTAAGGTTGGGGTTTAAATAGGGTTAGGTTTCTAGGATAAAACTTCAAGTTAGGGTTAGGGTAATGGTTCAAGTTCAATAAGGATTTGGGTTGGGGTTAGGTTTAAGTTTCCACTAGAGTTAGGGTTATAGTTTAATTATGTTTAGGGCTAGGGTCAGGGTGAAGGTTAGGGTGAAGGTTAATGTTAGGGTTAGGGTGGGTAAGGGTAAGGGTTAGGATTGAATTCTAGTGCTAGAGTTAGGGTTATAAGACAAAATTTGGGGTCAAGATTAGTGTTATGGTTGGGGATAGGGTTACAATTAGGGTTCAACTATAGTTAGGGTTCAGGTTAAGGTTAGGGTTAAAATAAAATTAGGGTTAGGGTTAAATTAAATATTATTTTAATTATCTTAAAAATATGTATATTTATATATCTTCATCTTGAATTGAGATCTTAACATTAATGATAAAAACATATAATTTATTAAATCCAAAAAGACTCTTATATTGATCATCATAAACTATGAAAATGTAATACTTTTGAAAAGAAAAATTAATTTCACACCTATTAAAAAATATAGGAAATTAAATCGAAATTTATGGAATTAGTTGAATGCATATTTCTTATCATACTCTATGATTCATCATAAAAAAATATATAACAATTTTTATTGAGAAGCAAAAAAAGCTCTAGTACAAGTAGGGTTAGTGTTCAATTATGGTTAGGGCTACAATTATTTTAAGGTTATAGTTAAATTAGGGTTCAAGTAGGGTTAGGGTTTAGTTAAGGTTAGATTTAGGGTTAAGGTTAGGTTAGGGTTAAAAACTTAATTTCATTTCAATTATGGTTAGGATTACAGTTGTAAGATAAAACTTGGGTCAAGGTTAGGGTTAAAGTTTTAGTTCAATCAAGATTATGATTCAATTAGGGTTAGCATTAAGGTTAGATAATGCTTGGGGTCGGGGTTAGGGTTAAGGTTATGTTTAAGGTTATGGTTTTGTTTTAGGTTATATTAGGGTTAGGATTAAGGTTGGGTTAGGGTTAGGGCTCAAATAGGGTTAAGGTTCTAGGATAAAGCTTAGGGTTAGGGTTATTCATGTGGCTTGTTCATAAATGTTAGATCAATGTTATGAGTTCTTAACATGTATTATAATTACTTTGAAATATATAAATATTTGTAACTCATATTATTAAACTATAAATGTATTGAATGTTGGGATATTTTGTGTATCTTATTAGTTTACAATTTTGTGAATATTAAAATTAAAATCATAAGTGAATAATTCTTCAACAACCACTTACACTATTATAGAAGATGAATTGATAAGATAATAATGTGGACCATTCTTTCTTTACTAGTAATATTTTAGTTAGACCAAGTTAGTGTTGACCTACTCATTATGGAATCAAGGGCTCACATGTTGATATTATGCATTGGTGTTAGATGTGGCTTATAGGGGGGCCTATTCAATTCCAATTGTTCCTAGTCAACCTATATTTATCTCAATAAGAGACCGACCATTTTGATTCATGTATGGGGAGAGTTTGAGTGGTATTAAGTATTGTTTATATATAAGAAAGTTGTTTTTGCAATAAGAGTTAGTGCTTTAGTAATTATAATGGTGAAATAATATATTCATGTTAATTTTCATTTAGTTTTGTCTCATTCAAAGATAATAGTTTTACCATGCTTGTTATGTTTATTCAAAATCATATATAGTGTTTAAAAATAAGTTACATTATGGATCCATAAACCATAGGTCCTTGGATCCACATCTTAATAAAAAATATAAAATGGCACTATGTTTGGAATAAGTTGGTGAAAACAACATAACATGTTTAAAGGATATGAAACCAAATAGGATCTTTTAGGTTCAAACATGGGGCATGTTAAATTTTTACAAGGAGTAAACTTCCAAAATTTCCTTAAATAAGAATTAAATATTTGTGCAAACATATTATGAATAAATTTAGAAGTGTTCAAGAAATATACCAATAAGTGATAATTGTTTACTATTATTCTATTATGGTTAAGATGTCTAGTAAGATTACCATGTTTTATTTTATTGTTTTTTGTTATTGGACTTGATCAACCTAATAACTTTGTACATGTTTTAATCCTTGGATGTTATATCATGTCATTTACCTATGAGTCTATGACAAAACTTGATATGTGTTAAAAAAATATTTTTAAGGTATTATAAACATTCTATTAATAGTAATAAGATATTTTATATTACATTCTTATTAGATTCAAAATTTCTTGAAAATTTTATTTGAATACTTATGTGAAACGATATATTCTTTATTTGAAGGTTGTAGATACCTAAAAAATTTCTTGAATACATCACACATTTCAATTTCACTTACTAACATCATTTTCCTCATGTTCATATAATTCCTCTATTTAATTAAATGTATAGGAGAAAATTTGTACCCCTTGTGTAAATTCCCCTTTTTCATACTCTCACCTTAGAAAATCAAATCTGAAGGCAAAATTCCACATCATTCACCTACCTTCCATCCACTTGGCGCATGTGTTTGTGTGTTGATAGGGGAATTTTCGTTAGGGATGTGAGTGTGGCACACAAATGTCTGCACAACGCGCTATCATCCCTAAAGATTCCTGCCCATTAGTCCATAGGGACGTTACACTCCTCATTGGGGACGATTTGTAAAGCCTTTATGCAACCAAATGACCCAAAAGCAGTTCATTTTGGCCTTCAAAGACATTCATTTCACACCCACTTAGGGATAAATTTAAGAAACCCCCCCCCTTGGCAAAGGTGTAAAATCCTAGCGAATCTTTCCTTTTATTTGAAAAAAAATATTAATTTTCCTAGCGAATCTTATGCACAGTATTAATTTTTTTATAAAATCCTAGTGAATCTTAATGAATAATTGGTAAAAATAATAATCACAGTGGCAAATCCTAGTGAATAATCACTAAAAAAGATTAATTACAATGGTGAATCTCTCCTTTAAAAATTTTCATACTTGGTCAACGTAGTTGCCCCATATATTTTTTTATTTTTTTTAATATTGAAGTAGGAGCTCGGGGGTGGCAACCACCGGTGGGGTCAAGGGGCAGCGCCCCTTGTGGGGGTTAAGGGGGTAGATCTCCCTTTTGGGGGTCGAGGGGGCAACACACATATGAAGTGTTTTTAAAAAATCTCACTTGAAAAGTAAGACTAAATGAAACTTGAAAATTTTACCATCAATTAGCTTTTAAATCGGATGGCCGCAAGTTCATTTCGTGAGCGAATATCAATGTGAGTGAACATCATCGGTGGGACACTTAGGGATATCCTGCCGATACAATGATGATGACGTATGTCATGAAATATTGGCAATAGTGAATGGTGGAGATCAAACAAAGCTTTGATCGGATGTCTTTCCGGGAGCTTGGCACGAACATTGTAGATTCCCTTCATGATTCTTAGGAATTACACAAGTGGTGTAACTGTGCCTTGGTGGACCCCAGGTGGAGTATGGAAGAGTTATCAGCGTGAGTGAACATCATCGGTGGGACACTTAGGGATGTCCCACTGATACAATGATGATGATGTATGTCATGAACTATTGGAAATAGTGAATGGTGGAGATCAAACAAAGCTTTGATCAGACATCTTTTCGGGAACTTGGTGTGAATATAATAGATTCCCTTCTTGATTCTCTAGAATTACACAATATTATTGGTGAATATTATTAATATTTTTAAATTTTATTGTATAAACTACTGGCGAATCAGTGTTAATGATGCATCGTTTACATGACAAATTAATCGAGACAAAATTATTTTTTTATAAAAACTTGGCAATTCAGTCTCCGTTTTAGCTTGTACTATTTGCCATTTTTGGAGCTCCTGATTCCTATTATTCATCAATTGGCGAAGATTCGCCACTAAAGTTTTCCCTACACCCACTTCATCCTTTTCACATTCAATCAATCTCTTTAGCAATTTCACTCCATTTTCTTCACAATTTTGGGATCTCTTGAGCATATTCTTGAAGCATTCCACAAAAGTTTTCAATTCATTAAGCATTGTAGTAACTGGTTACTCTGTCAACTTCATCCTTCCACATGTTGCTCTACCATAGAAGTTGTGATCTTGGAGTCTTGTGAGACCTCCCTTCGTCACCGCTACAGCTGTGGTGGCTTTTCCAAGTTCGTTACCATGCATTCTCCCTTCATTGGCCTTGAGTTCCTTCGGGTGGAGGTGGTATCTAGCATCACTTTACTTTCAAATCATGATTTGATAGAGTAGCTTTTATCTTTTGTAGTGTTTGGTGCATTTATTTCTATTTCCTTTATCATACTCTCTACTCTATTGTTTTTCTATTTGTTTGTGAAGGTGGAAACACCAAAGCAGGGGTTTGACTAAGGAAAACACCTATATAGCCCCAATTTTCCCCCCCTCTTTCTTGTGTGTATGTGGACATGTGTGTGGAGCTCACTGGTGAATTGGCGCTTCAGTGAGTTGATATTCGTCACCCTCATTTTTATCTACTTACTTTATCATTTCTATACTTACTTTTTATACTTTATCATTCTATTTACTTCATTAAAATTAGTTAGCTAGGCTATTAGTAGGCTTTGGGTTTTCTCCTCACTACATTTTACATTTTATGGCCGTATAGACGCCAGTGTGCCGCACTATCATCCCATACCTGTGTTGTTGTCCTCAGACAAAGAGCTGCTTGAGGTGTAGTTTGGACTCCATAAACTAGTTCATCTAGCACCAATTGGATGTTTAGGTTTGTAGAGTGATAGAAGCACTTGAGAGTGATTTTCATTCTCGATCCTCATCCCAAGGCACTCATTAGAGTGAGGTAAATTAGGGAAAACCTTCGCTGTCAAATCTTTGTGACTTGAAGCCTTGTCGTGGTTGGTCCCCCTCTCTTACATTTTTGGTGAACTTGATGTGAACAACGTCTATCCATTCACATGTGTTGAAAATTTTCCCCCGCACCTGGAGATTGTTGTAACCCTGAGTGTTGTGAAGGTTTATGAGAATCACAACATAGTCCATGAATTTTGGGTACATTGTTAGGAGAAGTGTGTGACACCTACCGATGGAAAAGATGAAGGTCACTTCTTGTTTTTCCTCCAATGTTTTCACTAGTTTGGAAATCAAATTTATCATTGATTTTCTTACAAATTATGCTGACGAGATGGGTTTCATAGAAGAGACCACTCATGTTCATACCCCTCCAACATCCCCTACAGCTTTGTCTATGGAAGAGGATGAGGCTATGTATATCCCTACGGAAAACCTTTTGGCATTATATAAAATATTGCTAGACCTTGTATACCATTTAGAAAAAGCACCAAGCATGGAAAGAGCTGCTAGGATTACTAGTGAGGTGAGAAATTTGCTAGGGAAGGATAAGATGGGTATAGAATTCTTATGTGGCCTTGCTGATCTAATCGAAGCTTATATCCCATAGTATAAGCCTAGGTCAGGTACTACCTGAGGATAAGTGCTCGATACCTATGAAATAAAAATAGGTGTTTCAATGCCCAACACATTTGTATGCATGGCCGAAATAGGCCCTTCGATCAGTGTTTCCTCTACTTCTCTGAAACCCCCTACTCTGAAGGTGAGTAGAATACCCCTTGGGTTCAGTTTCACCCCTCCTACTACCTCTAGTGGTGGGGGCTCTGGTGGAATGAGTGGTGGTGATTTTGGTAGTGGGGGAAACACTAGAAGAGGTGGATTTGGTGGAGGCCATGGCAATGGCTTCGGTAGTGGGGGTGGCTTTGGTGGAGGCCCCACTGGTGGTGGTGGCCCCGAAGGTGGTTCTGGTAGTGGTGGTTTTTGTGGCTCCACTAGGTATTTGTCATCCTCTAACCTTGTTCTGAATGCCCTTCTAGAATAATGGGTTAGATGCAAAACTAGTTGGTGAGACTTTCCTAGGCCTCTTCCCAGCCTATTTTTTAACCCTTCTTCCGACATAGCCCATTGTCGATAGCAATTTTGAGTACTCCCTTCCCACAAGGAATGAAGATTCCATAGTTTGAGAAATATGGTGGCAAAGGGGATCCACAAACAAATGTGTCAGCCTTTTAATTCCATGTGTACAGATTTATTCCATCACGATGCTTTGATGGAAAAATTATTTCCTTGATCTCTCAAGGATACGACACTCAAGTGGTACTGTCCCTTGCTTGAAAATTCTATATTTTCATTTGATCAACTTGTAAATCAGTTTCTCCATCATTTCCAAGCTAACATAGGTCCGAAGATGACCTTCTTGGATCTCGTTGGTGTAAGTAGGGGGATAACAAGAAGATAACTAATTTCATAGCATGATACCAATTGCTCTTTTTATAGGTCTCATATATGTTGCCCGACTTTGATGTGCAGAAGGGTTCATAGGTAACCTACAGAGAGCTTGGTAGGAAAAAAATGCCCTAATGAAATACCCTTCCTTTGAACATTTGCGTGCCGCATTGCAGGAATATTAGAAAATGGTAGTTCAACTTGGGGGATCTTCCTCACACTCCAATTTAAAAGAAAATTCTATTGTATCCATTTTAGGTAAAGGAAAAGCTATTGCGAATGTAGTCACCATGCCCAATGATAACGACCTCAGATGCAATAGGAGGTTTACAAAGCTAGCGGAATATTATTCTTCCATCTTGAAAAAGTTTTTGAAGGACAAGATTATAACTTTGGAAAACGCTCAATCTCTCAAGGAACCTTATCTTGATTGGTATGATGAAAATTTTTTCTATTAGTACCATTAGGTTAATAGGCATGATACCAAGTGTTGTATGCACACATGTCACAAGATACAAGATCACATCGATGAAAGTACCATTCATCTCGATGGGACAAAAAAAAGTGAATAAATCGATGGCGAAGGCCAATAGTGAGTTGCAGATCAACAGGAACCTATTTTTGTCTCACTCTGCTAACTTGATTATTTAACCCTCTAATTCTTCTACTCAACCCTCAACATACATTAATATGGTCATGGTTACTCCTTCCCCGCAACCTACGACTAGTTTTCTAGATGTGACATTCACCTCGCAAGGCATGCCCTTGAATAACAAGCCCTCTCCCCTCTTCATTCCCACTCACCTCAATGGAAACATTGTGACGAGGGTCCTAGTTAATCCCACAAGTTGAGTAAATGTTATTATAGAGGAGACATTTTGGTTAAATTCATTGCAACAAGAGGAGTATGAGGAAATGAAGTCTACCATTCATACGCATGATGACCTCTCTCTTAAGCCATATGGCTCAATAACTCTTTCCATCCCTAGTTGGACCTAGGGCTATGGATACTACCTTTGATGCTATTCCAAAATCTGATTTGTTTAGGGTGAAGTTAGGCATCCCGTGGCTAGCTTCCATGTATGGAATTTCTTCCATCATTCATAAGTGTTTAAAATTATCCCATGAAAGTGTTGTGCACATCATGCATGACACTGAATATCAAACTTTGGTATCTCGTGGGAGCTATTCATTGGATCTTTTTTTGCCCACCTCGGTCGGTCTGCTTCCCCCTAGAATGAACCTACTTTACCAAAACTATGTGAAGTATAAGATCGAGGGTAAAGGGCAGCCAAAATTGATCCCTCCAATAGTGCAACAACAAGCTACCTCCTCTTCTCGAAAGGGAAAGGAAAGGCCTGCCCATCCTTGAGGTGCCTCTTCTGCTCCCCTCTCTAAAGAATATTTTTGGATGTCTACTCTTGGATTCTGCCTAAGAAGTCCAATGGTGCTTGCTTGGCGTAAAGCCAATATTAGGATATCAGACATTCCTACTATGCCTCCTGGACCTTGGCCCTACCTGTATGGTAGAGGAAAAGGTCCATGTGGTGAATACTCTATGTCTCGGCCTCTACGGTCTCTTACCACTAATAATCCTAAAGTAGTGAATGGGAAGAGGCCCGCCATCGAGGCGCTAGATCCAACTCCCCCCATTGTCTCTTAACCTCTTCCTCCTACTCCCATTTAGGAGTTTGTCCCTCTGCCAGAGATAGCTGTGGTGGAAACTCTTATGGCTGAGAAGGAGCCTTCTACCCCATCCCAACTCTCGGCCTATAGCTCCAAGAGTCGCAGAAACTGCCTTGCGCATGGGTGCAAGCATCGATGAAAGGCTCTAGCGGCTGAGTAGGCCGCTTTGTAGAGGAAGGAAGGGGAGTTGAATACCCATATTTCAAGGCCCCCTACTGTGTCCTCCTCTCCCATCCTCTCTACTTCCATTCAATTTAATTTGATCCTACTTTTGGCTCTTGCTGTGAGCATGAGCACCTTAGACCCTAAAAGGGTGTAGGTGTTTATTGCTCCTTCGGTCGAGTCACCTCTTTTGATGCCCTTTTCAAAAATCCCACCCTTCCCTCAACCCATGGACATTCTGAACACTTCTATGGTGTTAGATATGGTTTTCTCCTCCTCCTCTATGGGGAGTTCACATCCTCCGATGAAGCAGAAGGTGGAGGTTGGCCCTTCTAGCAATGGGGGGTGTAGGAGGAGCTCAACTTCTTTAGAGGGTGGTCTTGCGCTAGCTTGTGTCATTCTAGTGACAGAGCAAGTTATGGCTTCTCCTAAGTTCATCACTACTCCCAAGTCGCTCGGTGAGCCTAATAGTGAATCTCAAGAACCACCTCCCTCACCCATTGTGGTAACATATGACACTCCCATGAAGTGCATTATCAACTCTTTAAATGAGGTCCTGATCTTGTTAGTGATCTTCGAGGAAATCATTGACCATAGCTCCACAAGAGCTGAGTGGATAAGACCTTGCAGGGCCTTCTTCCTTGGCCCTTGTTTGGGGAGGGTCAGAAGCTCCCCCCTTTAATATTCCACCACTATAGGCTCGTCCGCCTTCCCCATATAATGATCTAGATTGGGAAGCAGATGACCTCTTGTTCAATGAGTGTTAGGGGGCGCCTTTTCTTTACCTTTAGATTAGGTGTGTGTTTATTGTGATTTGTTCCCCTGTGCTTGCATTATGTGTTCCTGGATGACCCTTGTCACCCTTGTAGGTGTAGACATGTAAAATTGACTTGACACCTATCACTCAACCTCAAACAACATCAAACAACATCAAACAAAAATAAACAATATCGAACAACCTCAAACAACATCAAATGATATGGAACATCATCTCAAATCACTTCGAAGTGTATCAAAATTATCCTGTAATACTTTAGAATGACTCAGAATAATCTTGTAACACTTTAGAATGACTCGGAATAATCTTGTAACACTTCAGAATAACTCGGAATCATCCCGTAACAATTCAAAATGACTCAGAATTATCTTGTAACACTTCATAATGACTCAAAATCATCTCGTAACACTTCAAAATAACTCAAAATCATCCTGTAACACTTCAGAATGACTCAAAATCATCCTGTAACACCTCATAATAACTTAGAATCATTCATAATGTCTTGAATCATCTCAGAATCACCCTGAAATAGTTTGGAATTATCCTATACTGTCTCAGATCGTCTCGCATCATGCTCGAAATCATACTACAACGTTCTTGCATCACACCACATCACATCACATAAAAATGACGTCAAAAACCTAAATTCCTCTATTAATTGAATAATATAACATTATTTATTTTATTCACTTTTTCATCATTTTGACCAATTAAATAAATCTCATTTATTTAATAAAGTCCTAATCCAACCTTATTTCATCTTGATTAATTAAATAACGCCAATTATTTAATTATGTTGCTAACTCACCTTATTCCCCTAAGTGGATTAAATTATTAAATAATAATTTAATTACAACACTTTCCCTCCAAAAATTTGAATTAAATCAAACTATTCAAATCAATTATCAAAAATGAAATCAAAATAATGCAACTTTGTTTACAAAAGTCAAACTTGATTTGCACATTCAAACCCCAAAAAGGAATTAATTAATTAAATCAATTAATTCATATTCCTCACCCACTTTCTGATTGAGCAAATTATGATTGTTGACTAAGAAATCTAATTTGTTAACTAATCAATCTATTTTGTTAACTAAACAATCTATTCAGTGAACTAAAACATCACATTCCTAACTAAGCCATCACAAAGTTGACTAATCAATCTATTGTGTTAACTAATCAATCACATTCTTAACTATCCAATCTATTTCCCAATCACACAAATTATGCAATGAACTTTGCACAATTATCTCAAGTCTAAATCATCTCAACACACTCCAACCGTTGATCTACATATTCTTTAAAACGATCTTGATCGTCCATTTCAAATCTCATTTTCTATATAAAAAACCCCTTTCCTCACAAATAAGGATTGGAGAATTAACATACATTGAGCAACAAAGTGATGTCAAGATCATCCTTAAGATATCTTCATCCATTGTATTCAATCAACCAAACACAACAAGCATTCATCCACACTTTGCACACGAACTTTGGAGGCTTCGTTGTGATAAGAGCAATCCAACATCAAGCGAATACGATCCACTATGGGATGGTGAAATCATTTTTTTCTTTCAATTCATATGATAATCAATAGGTTTCTTATTATGTTTCCTTTAGTATATTTCAATTGTGTATTGTAGGAGTTTCTAGATCTTAGATTTAAGCTTTTTGGTTGTAGATTAGATTTCTTCTTTAGATTGCTTCCATGTCCCTCTTGGATCATTAATCTAATGCCCTTCTTCCCCCTCACACATTCTAGCATGCCCAGTGGGACCCTTGTTCCCTCCTCTAACATTCATTTGAGCCATTTTTCAAGTTGTAGGTCCCATAAATGCTTCTGTCATAGTTTTCACGCTCGTCTTGAAGACCTGAGCATTTGTCCGAAAAGTTTGAGCATTTGTTTGTCAATAAAACTATGCATTTTTTAGAAAATTGACACATTTGTCAGAAGAACTACACATTTGTCATGGGAATGACACATTTGTCATGGGAATGGCACATTTTTTAGAAGACTGACACATTTTTCAGAAGAACTATGCATTTGTCATGGGAATGGTGCATTTTTCTTAAACTGGTGCATTTGTAATTTCTTAAGTTAGCATTTGTCTGATAGGGTTTTTAGAATTTGTTTCTAAATCTATGCAATTGTCTGAAACTTATGCATTTGTATTTTATGTTTTGAGCAATTGTTCAGATGGATAAATGCACCAATCCTTCACTCTTGTAATAGGTTTTCACTAACAGGTGTTTTGTTTTTGGATGTTTAGGAAGGAATTAATAGATTTGATGTAGGATTATAACAAATTTAACATGTTTATTGTAGGGAAGATGATCAGTCCCAATTATCAAAATAATTTTTAATTAAACTTAAGAGTTTTTATTTTAGCGCTCTAAAAATGAACAACAACAAACTCACACTTTGATTTTGGTGTTGTTAGAAAGAACAAATTTAAAGCTTTTTTAACTTAGGAATTTTCATTTTAGTGCTCTAATAATGAACAACAACAAACTCACACTTGATTTTGGTGTTGATAAAATGAAAAAAATTTAAGCTTTTTAACTTAGGAACTTTCATTTGGTGCTCGTAAAAAGAACAAAAACACTTCATTCTTGGGCTCTAAAAATGAACACATTTAATGTTTTCATAAGTAGGAACGTTTAATTTTGGTGCATAAAAAGAGTGAAATCATTTTTCATTTTGTTGATGCACACACGTTTTTACATTTGTTGACCAAAATAGGACAAGGTTTGCCTTTCTTAGAAACACCTCATTTGGAGCTCATAAAAATGAACAAATGTTTCTTTATGATGTTTCACCATTGCTATCTTAATTGCTTGATGTCTTGAACACTTTATATTGGTCCAAGTTAAAAAGAACTTTGTTTTGTTTATTCACAAATTTTTGGGGATAACATTGCTCAAGGTGTTTAAAATGAAGTAAATTGCCATGGATTATTCATTGTGCATTCATTGATTGACAAAGAGAAAGTGTTTTATCTTCTCCCCTCACACCTTTTGGAGATCTTGGGTGAGTGAAAGAACATTTTTGAGTATTGCACTTTATTTTTAAGTTTACCTTAAAGAGGGGGCTTAACTTGAGATACATCCTATGCTGGAGAACTCATTGCAAGGTCTCGAAGCACGTTTACTGGCGGGCTAGATATTAAAGGTTGCGAACTCGTAAGAAAGTAGCTTCAATTCATGCTGACAATCGAATGCACCTAATCCCATACCTTAAGTGGAATGGGAATGATTAAAGAGCCTTAAGTGGCCAATGGGTGAGTGTCATATTTCCGCATTCACAGTTATCACTAAGAACCAAATTGTTTTAGAAGCCACCCTATTATCTAAAAACATTCTCTAAAAGTGGTGCATCAAAATTTACTTATGAGAAGTTAGTTTCCATGTACGACTATAGGCCCATGCCATAAGTTTCATATAAAATATTCTCTTCAGAGCATGAGGCAGGCCTACCTAAGAGAATGGTGTCTATCCCCTAGGGTTGTAATTGATAGTTTATGTTAAACTTGGACCATTACATTCAAAACAATTTGACATCAAATTTTGTGTTTGATTTAAAGAAAAATAACACATTCAAAACAAACACTGAACGAGATGGTTAAACCACAAACCCTTTGATTTAGTGCACATTTGTGAGAGAAGCCTTATGTTTGCACCCCTTTGAAACGACCTTTCCTTAAAGGTTTCTGAACATTCTGGCTTCAATTTCAGGGTACATTAATCAAAGTAAACATTTGGAAACTATGGCTTGGGTGTTGTGATTTCACAACCTAAGTTATAGACATGAAGGTCCCATAAGTCCATGCTTGTTGAGTCAGTCCAAGTGTTGTCTTATCACTTGCCATACTTCAAAACATGAAAGAAAATTTGAAAAAGAGTTGTTCACAAGATCATTGTTCAAACCAAAAAAAATTGGAAAGACAAAAGGTAAGATAGTCCCACATCCATTATTGCCATCCTACCTATTTGAAATCAAAATCAAACAAACCATTAAGGTCATTCCTCCACTAAGTCATCCATGATATTAACAGTTACTTGGGACTCACAGATAGTACAAGTAGACTTTCCCACAACATATCCTCTGGACAAGGAAGTGGAATACAAACTTTAGTTCTTCAACATTTTTATTTCCAAGAAGTAGTGTCATCCAAAACATCACTCAAACCCTAGGGTATTGAGCTTCACAACAACCATCCCTTAAAACACCATCAAAATTTATGACCATTTGGCGACCAACTGCCCTAGTTCAACAACCAGATCTTGTAGCACTGATCCTTCAACCTAGTCTCAAATATATTGAAGGTGAAAAAATAAACATCATAAGAAGCTTAAGAACCTTCATTATTTCAAAAGAATGAAACACCCTGCTAGTTTCTCACCGCATCAATTGTCCTAGACGAAGAGGAAGAGAAATATGATATAGCAGTAGAGAGATCCATATTACCACCACCCACGTGGCAATAATTATCCCATTCATGATCTCATGCCATATCAAGATCCCCAAGATAAAGACCACAGGTCATCATTTTAGACTCAGGAATCTAAGTTTGAAAGCTCTCAAGAAACACCTTTGGGCACTTCATGAAACCAAAACTAGGTTGGTATATAAATTCTACAAACAAGCTTCTGGGAACAATCCGAACTTGTATTCCTTCTACTATTGTTAGAATCCAGGTATATTCCAACAGTTCCAATATCTTACATAATCTGTAGGGAAACATCAGGTGTTAGAATTTGTGTCAACTAGTTATTCCCTTCATGATCTCACACAAGGTCAAGATTCCTAAGGTAAAATTCATAGTTTTTCATTTCAGACTTAGACATCTGAGTCCAAAGGCTCTTAAGAAACATCTCTGAGTGCTACATAAAAACATAAACAAATTGGTAGCAAAATTCTATAGACACGCTTCTAAGGACAATGTAGAGTTATATATGTTCTTCTTTGGTCAAAATCCTAGTCTTTTCCATGATACTGAACTTCTCTAGAGGAAAGAACCAGACAACATCAGGTCTCTAGAATTGGATTCAAACTAGAGAGTATACCACTTTCCCATAGGATACCCAAGTTATTTATGACAACCACAAGATCACAACATAGAAAAAAGATGGAATCCAACAAAAATACCACCAGTATCCCACCAATGAATGCCATGAATGATGAGAGTATCCCATGGGGCTATAGGCCAAGTGACCTTGAAACTCCCCAGAAGAGACCAATATACATAGACACTTTCACTAAGGAGGAAATAATCCGCAAACAAAAGGAGGTTATGGAACAAGGTAACCATGACCCAAACCAAGTGATTATAGAGGAGTAAATGATGACGAAGAGATAAACAAGGAAGAAATGTTTGAACATTATAATAACCCCAAGGTTCTCAAACTAATGGATAGGTTGTTAAGAAAAGACCCAAACTCCTATTTCTTCAAACTAGAATAAAGTGGTGCCAAGTTACCTGTGTATTTCAACATAGAAGCTCTCAAAGACACCAGTCTTATTCGCTTAGGGGACAACTCAGTTGTGAGACAAATAACATAACCATTGAAAAGACCAAATATTCCACCAATGTTCTCACAAAATAATGATCAACCCAAAGAGAACCCCTTGTTCAAAAAACCAACCCAGGTTGAACAAGTAGCAATAGCACAAATGTACCAAGAGGGGGCATCTCAATACATACCTCAAAACACATCCAATGTTGACCCTTCCCAGAATAACCAGTATCTTCAACAAGGTGGAACACAAGCCCCCCCTCAAAATAACCAATATCTCCAACAAGGTGGAACACAAAATCCTCCTCAGAACAACCAGCAATATCAACAACAAGGTGTCTCGCCAATGCATCATCGGGGTAACCTTTATTTTAGTCCTACCCAACAGGGTGTGCCACAAAGAACCCTCCATCAATCATCCCAATAATAAGGTTTCCCACCAACACATCATCAAGGTAACCTTTATTTTAGTCCTATCCAACAGGGGTGCCACAGAGCACCCTCAATCAATCATCCCAACAATAAGGTGTCCCACCAACACATCATCAGGGCAACCTTCATTTTAGTCCTACCCAACAAGGTGTGCCATAGAGTGCCCTCGATCAGTCATCCTAACAACAAGGTATCCTGCCAACACATCACCAGGGTAACCTTTATTTTTGTCCTACCCAATAAAGTGTGCCACCGAGTGCCCTCAATCAGTCACCCCAACAATAAGGTGTCCCACCAACGCATCAAAAGGGAGACCTTCTGTATGTTCCACCCCCACAACAAGGAATTAACCCTCCTTATACATAGCAAGGAATTAACCCTCCTTACATCCCATATAGCTATCAAGGTCCTGTACCTTCACAATACCCAAACTATAACCAAAACCCGATAGGACAACAAGATTATTACAGATAGGGTTTACAAACACATGTACCAAAAAAGAAGATGGAACTAAAGCTAGATGCGATCACCCAATAAATAGAAGATATGAAAATAGGAAAACAAAAGAAGACCTACACCATGTAGGAAATTTGTCCGTTCCTATTTGATTGATTCATTACAACACTACCCTTTCCAAAAAACTTTGAGATACCCAGGTTTGAAAGAAAGTACAAAGGAGTAGGAGATCTAGTAGAGCATGTATGAGACTTCTCAGTATCATGTATGGAGATGAAAAACAATGATTCCTATCTTATGAGGCTCTTTCCATGTAGCCTTACAGGTCATGCTATGGAGTGGTTCACTCGTCTGCAACTTGGAATCAAAACTTTTGATGAGTTGTCTAGAAAATTTATAACCCACTTTTCATTTCACATAGAACAAGATGTCACAATCATGAGTCTGTCCATGATAAAATATAACCCAAGAGAGTCCTTCAACTCCTACTTGCAAAGATGGAGACACAAAGCAAGTCGATGCAAATGGCCCATTTCAGACAAGGAGTTGGTGGATATATTCATCACAAATGTTTTGCCCAAAATAAACTATCGGATAACTATGCTATGTCTTGTATAATTTGAAGAAACAATAAAAAATGGGTTACATATTGAGAGATATCTCATAGCAAGAGTAACTTTAAAGACAAACAACTCAAAGGACAATCCCTCTAGCTCAAATGAAAAACCCAAAATCTAGGCTAAAAACAAGAACGTTACAAATGATGGAGTGGTAGATGCTAGAGAAATATGGAACACACAAAACACAAATCAGAATAAACCACAAGTAGCACACACAAACTATGGTCGTAAAAATGCACAAATCAACCAAACTACCTATCCCAAGAACAATCAGGTTGTAAACCAACAGAAAAATCAGGGAGGGCAACAAAGGCAATATGATCAACCTAGAAGGAAATGTACTGTATTAGGTGAGTCACTTGAGACCGTCATGCACAAACTAGTACAAAAAAACCTCATAAAAATAAACAAACACCCAAATTATGAGGAACCTATCTTTAAGACACCAAGGTATAATGATAAAGACTTGGGTGATTTCCATATGATCAAAGGACATACGACTAATAATTATATGCACCTCAAACATATCATTTAAGACTTAATAGACAAAGGGGAAGTAGATGTTGATCATCATCTTGGAAATAAGGACCTACAAATATACTCAAACCCAATCCCAAACCATACTAAGAGGAACGACAAAGGAAAGGGATAAGATTACCATTTTGCTAATTACACATAGGTGACATAGTTTTGGGAACCCTCTCACAAGTTGATGACAATAGGGAAAATGTAGTAACAATTAGAGGAGGAGATAACAATTGCAATGTAACTACCCGTTGTGGAAGAGTTACAATACAAGGATCACCTCCCAAACCCACAATCAAGTCACCAAATGACTACATGTCATGTACTAATTTTTATCAATTATTTTATTGCGATCATTAACCATGAGAATTTCAATGTTTATGTTAGATGATTATATAAATTGAAATTGAAATTGAAATTGATGATTAGTGAAATTTAAATTTAAATGCAAATGAAATGATTTGAAATTCACTATTATGAAATTCGGGGATTGTCATTGCTAATGAGAACTTGTGTGCAAGTGAACACAGGAACAAGTAAACGAGAATGAAGGCGAGAACATTGACCAGGTAGAGTCATTTTAGCCATTAGACGTTAATAAGGATGATGGAATCTCACACACCACTTAGTTATAATGTGTTTTCGTGATGATTCTTGTTTGGAAATTTTTAACAAGTTTGTTTGATTGTTCAAATTTATGTGAAAATGAACATGTTTTCTTTTGAAGTGGAAAGATTGCTTATTTGCGAAAAGATAGTCAGATTGATTTTTGTTAAAGAATTACTTCCTTATGTAAACCTTTTATTTTTCAGTTGAAAATAATAATGCATTTTATTCTAAATTATTGGAATAAACTTTTAATGGTGAAAATATATATAGTGATCTTGTTATTATATATATTTATATTAAAGAAAATCCATACATTGAATTCTATGTTTGAAGAAATAGATATTAAATTTAGTATTTAATGAAATTAGAAAATTGAAATATGTTCAAAATTGAATTTGAAAACAAAACAATAGTAAAAAATTTGAAAAGGGGTACCTTCACAATTAATTAAGCATGCAATCAAAAAATTTGAACTTGGAGTAATGGCCAAATTGCCTGGAGATCAAAGCTATGAAAGTGGATCTGGCTTTGTGAATAACTCCAACATTTTTGCATGAGAATGGGCAGTCAAAGAGAAATTGAAATTGAAGAAGAGAGTGAAAATCCATTTTTGGGAATTGGAAAAAAAAAAAAAAGTATTATTGATATTTGGATGGGATTCATCTAACTTTGGAGCGAAGGAGGAAGGGAGATTTATTCTGATTTATGTTGGTTTTTTTATAAGTTACCTTCTAAACCTCACGTGCGGTCAAGACAGGGGAGTTAATAAGAAATTATGCTATTTTATTTGGGATGGCACTGCTCATGGCATGCGCAGCCTGAAGGAAGCAACCTACAAATTGTCCTTGATTTATTTGGTGACTGCTTACCTTCCAAGTGTGCAAGGAGAAGGGGCGGCCAGAGAAGGGAGGGTGTTGTTTAGTAAATCATACAGTGCATTCCCCTATTCACCACAAGGAAGGTAAAGTGCATGAGACATGGAGAGAAAGGGCGCGACAAGGAAGAAAGGAGGGAGGAATAGTAGGGAGAAGACAAGGCACGTGGGAGAATAAATAAGGAAGCGTACGACCTGTTCAAACAGGTAAACAAAAAAAAAAAATAGAATTTGTCTCTCTCCCAAACGCATAAGATAAGGAAGCAGAACATCAGGGTGAAAATTAGAAAGGAGAGGCATGTAGGTAAAGACATAAGGCAAAAAGAAAGACAAAGGATAGGTGCAACCAACAGACAAAGGTAAGAACAAAAAGGAGAGTTCTATTGCTTGATATACATGCACAAACACAAAGGGAATTCATAGCAAAAGAATAGAACAACAAATTGACAGAGGAAGTAAAACAAATAATCATTTCCAGATTCAGGAAATTACCAGGTAGATTCAACAAAAACAATATTCACCAGATTCACAGTCAATTTGTATTTGAGTTTAATTCTTTCTCTTTTAAATCTTGTATTTTAATTTGAATAGAAAATAAATCCCTGTTTTAATCAAATTTAGAAGAAAGATCTTACACCAAACTGTGTTTTTATGGAAAATCAAAGAATAACTTAAACAGAAAATTGTTGAGCAGTTTGAACAGAAAAATATAAAGAAACAGTAGATTTATTTATTTTAGGAAATTCTGATTTAATATATGGAAACGATGCACACAAGAAAGAAAATAGGCTTTAGATCTATTTAGATTTATAAAAGCTTCAGAAAAAGCAAAATTGTCAGATAGATTTAATTTTCAAAATGAAAAGAAACAGAAAAGATAGTGTTTTGATTTAAATAGAATTGCTGAACGTTTTCCAGAATGATAAGATTAAATAATTTTATGTAAGATTTATGCTTGAAAGTAAGAATGAAACTTGATAATTCTCTAGAAATGAAACTAAAATTACCACGAAACAAAAGTAATATGAGGTGTTTTTATGATTTTGAAAATATAACATTTTAAGAGAAATAGAAAAAAGAAAAAAGAAAAGGAAATAGAATTTTAAATATAATTACTTGAAAATTAAACGAATTAGAAGAGGATTATATTGAATTGTGATTGAATTTTTTGAGTAAATGAACTGAAAGAATGTGTGCTCATTTAATTCTTGTTTAAATATGTACTTAGATTACATACTTGAGATATACCTTCTTTAATTTTATTCTATTTTATTTATTTGGAATATAAACATTATGTTATTTATGATTTAAACTGTGAAATCACTACTTATAACCATATTTGCTTAAAAATAAAAGTGCAGTTAAGATGTTTGTGAAAGATCATATTTTATCTATTTTTGAATGGAACCATGTATACTTAATGTGGAATGCGCATGACATGTGTTGGGAAAGATAATTTATTTATTTTGAATGGAACCATGCATGCTTGATAATTGAATGTGCATGTCATGTGTTTGGAAAGTTACCTTCCGGGACGGGTGCTGAATATGGGTTATTAGAGAGCATAGTTTTGCTTTTTCAAAACTACTATTATTTTTCGTGCATGACATTTTACTTGGCCAAGTAACTTAAGTACCATTGAAATAGATGGAATATTTATAACTCTCTACTATATCCTAGTATCGAACTTGGTTGTTTCTTAAATGAATTAGAAAAATGAAAATGCTTATGGAATTACTAGTTATACTAGGCACGCATCATATTCCATCCTGCTTGTCGACTTCTTTTTGCTAAGCGATTCGTGCAGGGTCGGGTATTCTTTGAATGACTAAAGAATTTTGGGGAAGCGTAAGCTTCGAGGTTGGGCGAAAAAAGTGCCTAAACCTTGTTCTCGTCTTCATGTTTGAATATTGTCTATTGGATTGAAGATCAAATGAGGATTTCTTCAAATATTTATTATATTTCATTATTGTATTATCATTGTAGAACTTAAGGTGACATAATGCCTAAGTCTTGAATTGTAAATTTCTTTTACAATGTTTTGTATTATAAATGTCATGAAAGATGACACGTATTTATGAATATAATTGGATGTTTTATGAATCTTTTTGTAGACTTTAATTCGATATTTTGGAATCATTTGGATTAAATAATTTTTTTGAATGGAGTTATGATATATATGGAATGGAAAAGAACTTATAAAAGGAATTATAAGATTTATTTGGAATTAAAGACTTTCGCTATTTACACTACAACATTGTGGAACAATTAAAGAAGACACCTACCCTTATCTCAATCGTACAATTGTTAAAACTATCACCCACACATAGGGAGACATCAAAAAAATCTTTGGAAATGTTAGTCCCTAATGAACTTGATCCTAGTCAATTCCAAGCCATGATTGGAAAAATTACTACAAGTAATCACTTAGTCTTTTCAAGAAAGATTTACCACAAAGAACATTCTACAATCAAGCTCTATACATAGAGGTTGGTGTTCATAAAACCATGGTCAAAAGAGTGTTGATAGATAATGGTGCAGGTTTAAACATTTTTACCTTAAAATTCATAAAAAAACTGGGGTATTCTGATGACGTGATTGACAAAGGAAAGATTATCACCATAAGGGCTTATGATGACTTAGAAATTCTGAAGGAATAGTCAGGTTGTCGGTGCAGATATGACTAGCAGTAACAAAAAATAATTGTCAAGTACTGGATCTTGAGTTACCATACAACCTACTCTGAGGACACCCTTGGATCCGTGCATTACAAGAAGTCCCTTCCACTTTCCATCAATGCCTAAAGTTTCCCCATGAAAGAAAGGAACTAACACAATACATTGATCCTAAACCTTTCCATTTTTGTGTGAAGTTGGAGGAAAAATACAATAAAATCCAACATGTTCCTAGTAATGATATAGCCTTCCATTCATTTTCTTATATCGACCCTTCCATGCTACCATCAACCTCCACTAAAAACAAACCAACTGAACAACCAAAAGCAGAAAACAAGATCCAAGCACTTGACAAGGGCAATGGGCACTTCCATTTTAACCAAGCATTCTGCATTAGCATGCTCCCACCAACACCTAGAGTGTATGGAGGTCCAAAAGAGATCTAGATAGTACAAATGATAGCCAAACCCACTATTTTTACTAGATGGGGAGACATGAAAGATGAAGAAATATTTAAGGAGGACCTTTCATCTATGATCTACAAGGAGGACCAAATAGAACCCTAAAAGCCACAACCCATTTTAATTGATCCTAACACTAAGGGGTATCAATTAGTCAAAGAAATGGGATACAAAACAAGGCCAATTAGAGCCTATCATAGTGGAACAAAGACAAAAGAATATGGGGCTAGGTTATAAACCAAAAGATGTGGTCATCCCAAAAATCAGATGAACCTCTTGGAAGAAATGAGAAAATTCTGCTAGTGTTAAGGCAATGGATATCTACCATGTCATGGACATTGAATTACCCATTGAAGATTTATTAGACAACTTTAGAATTGATAGGTTCCCTCTCCAGTACATGGAAAACATTCCCAACATCTATTACCATTCTGAAACAAACTCTAACAAATACGAATGGGATTCTCCTTCCTTCGTCATAGGATATGATTCCACTGACTCTAGTAATGATGACCTAGATACCCAGTGGGAAAAAGATACCAGAGCCATATCGACCCTTTCACCTACTTCTGTAAGCTTTGTAGACCAAGATGATAGTCTCCCACTATGTTATCCTCAACTCATAGATTGGGATCAACAACATGCACCTATTTTAGATCAATTCTAGAATGATGAGGCCATCACAGAGTTCATGGGACTTCGAATAGACATACTAGCAGAAGATCACAAAGCAGGGTTCATCACAGAACTAGAACACAAGGCATACTTAGTTGGAGAGATTGAATTTCCAGTCACAAAAATAAAAGAAAAAACATAAAGATATGATCCCCTAGAGAAAACCACACTGTGGCTCTATTGGATCCATAAAAGAGAAAAATAAAGGATGCATCTGAAGGTGAAAACCTCCTAGAGGCACCCAAAGATGGATGATTCAATCTCCCCTATCCGAATATCAAGAAAGATCAACACTCCTAGTAGAAGAAACAAAATCCATAAATGTTGGTACAGTAGAGGACCCAAAGATAACATACCATGCAACATCACTTGATCCTGAGGAGAAACATAAACTTTGCCTGGACCTATGCCAACATGCCTGGACTAGATCCAATAGTAGTGGTGCATCATCTAGCCATCATCCCTAGAGTGAAGCCTAACAAACAAAAACTCAGAAAGATGCATCCCTAGATAGCATTATTGGTGAAGGTAGAACTAAAGAAGTTACTAGATGTGGGTTTCATTAGACCCATTGACTATCCATAATGGATATCGAACCTAGCACTAGTGTCCAAACCTATTGGGGGCATAAGGATATGTACAAACTTCAAGGACTTGAATAAAGCTTGTCCGAAAGATGAATTTCCATTACCGAGCATTGAAATAATAATAGATATAACAACAGGGCATGAGATGCTTTCCTTAATGGATGGTTTCTCAGGATACAACCTGATAAAGATCTCTCCATATGACCAACACAAAACAACATTCACTTGTGCTTAGGGAAATTTTTGTTGGAATGTAATGGCTTTTGGTCTGAAGAATGAAGGAGCAACCTATCAAAGAGAAATGATGACCATATTCCATGACATGCTACACACAATCATGTAGGACTATGTGGACGACATCCTAGCAAAATCAATCAAAAGGGAAGATCACTTGACAAACCTAGCAAAGGTATTTGATTGAATAGACCAATACAATATGAGACTCAACCCTAATAAATGTGTGTTCGAAGTAACTTGTGGAAAGCTACTAGGGTATATAGTGTCAAGAAGAGGGATAGAGGTGGATCCTACCAAGGTAAAAGCTATAATGGATATGCCTCCACCAAAGACACTCAAACATATGAGGAGCCTACAAGGGAAGCTATAGTCAATCATGCGATTTATTGCACAAATAGCAGACAAATGTCATCCTTTCACTCATCTCCTATACAAGAAAATCACCTTCAAATGGGATGGGAGATGTGACTAGACATTTTATCAAGTCAAGGAGTACCTACTTACTCCTCCAATATTCTTGCCACCAATTCCAGAAAAGGAGATGATACTTTATGTTTCTACCACACAAGCAGCATTGGGAGCTCTCTTGGCACAATTAGATGATATCAATAAAGAAAGGGAAGTATACTATATCAACAAAACACTAGTGGGATATGAATTGAACTATTCACCCATTGAAAGAGATTTTATCTTAGTCATGTTTTCTATACAAAATCTGAGACATTACATCTTAAACAGAAAAGTGAAACTGGTATCAAAGGTGGACCCACTCAAGTATTTACTAGCAAAAGCAACCTTAGTAGGTTGAATAGAAAAATGGGTGATGATCTTGAGTGAATTTGATATAGAGTACATAGATAGGAGAGCTATAAATGGATAAGTCATATCAGATCGATTGGCCGAAGCACCCATAGATGATCATAAACCTCTCACAGTGGATTTTCTAGATGAGAGCATCTTGATGACAAAACAAATAGGCCAGTGGACTCTATACTTTGACAGGTCCCGTACTCAACATGGTTCAGGAGTAGGAATATTATTTCTCACACCATAGGGAGATAGTATACCCAAAGCCTATAGGATTATATTCCCCTATACAAACAACATATTAGAATATGAAGCTCTTATCACAGGGCTCAAAAAGGCGATTGAATGGAGAATAAAAGAGCTACATGTCTTTGGAGGCTCCTAGCTAGTAATCAGATAGGTGAATGACGAGTACCAAACAAAAGATGAAAAATTACTACCATACAAAAGAATGGTGGATAGATTCAAGGAGTACTTTGTCAAAATAAACTTTGAACAGATTCCTCGGGTTAATAGTAGAGCTGCTGATGCAATGGCCACAATAGGCTCGCTGCTAGATATTCCTCAGAACGTGCCTAAATATGAATTCCTCATGGAACAAATATTGGTGCCTACATTTGACATCCAAAAATTAGAAATTGTATGTGTTATTATTGATCCTAACTCCCCATGGTACGAAGCTACTTTTGACTATGTCTAGAATGATATCATACCACCTGACTTAACGACTACTTAGAAGAAAACCTTCACCCGTAGGACCTCCCATTTTATGATCTTAAGAGAAACCCTATACCGTCATAGCCTAGATGGTATGTTACTCTAGTGACTTAATTTAGAAGAAGTACAAATGACCTTACAAGAGGTCCACGAAGGTATTTGCGGATCCCACTCTAGCGGACCTAACCTAGTCCAAAAGCTACTCAAAGCATTATACTATTGGCCTTCCATGGAGCAAGATTGTATTCAACATTCTAGAAGGTGTCGACAATGTCAACAACATAGTGATCTAGTTCATGCACCAACACAATAGTTGAGACCCATCACAACACCATGGCATTTTTCACAAGGGGATTAGACTTGGTAGGTAAGATATCACCTGCTTCATCCAACAAGCATAAATTCATTATCACCGCAATAAAATACTTCATAAAATGGATAGAGGAAATTTCATTGACGTATATCACTAGCAAACAGATATCAAAATTCATTTTGAATTATATCATTTGTAGGTATAGAATACCACAAACAATTGTAATAGACAATGGGACCCCATTCAAGAATCAGGATTTCTAGGAACTCTATTCCAAATTCTCTATCCAATATAGATTTTCTATGACCTACTATCCTCAAGGAAATGATCAGGTAGAAGCATCCAATAAAAAAATCCTAAAAATATTGAAAAAGACTGTCAATGATGCCGACCGTGATTGGAATTTGCAACTAAATCTAGCCTTATGGGATTACAGAACTAGCATCTGCACACCTACTGGTGCCACAAATTTTTCCTTGGTCTACGGATCATAAGTAGTGTTACCTATCGAAGTCAAAATACCCTCACTATGAGTCTCACTAAAAGTCATGGTAAGCAATGAAGAATACAGGGTATCCAAATTGAATGAATTAGAGCTCCTAGATGAAAGACGTTTGAGTGCATTAAACCATTTGTAGGTTTATTAGATTTGGCTCAAACAAAGCTATGAAAAGAGAATCAAAGATATAAACTTTCAAGTTGGTGACTTGGTCCTCAAGGAGAATCAGAAGATACAATTGAATCAAGATGGCAAGGGTAAATTTAAACCTAACTAGTTAGGTCCATTCATCATAACAACAAGTTATGGCTCTAGGGCATATCAGTTGGCTAATCCTGAAGGAGAACCTCTAGTTGAATTGCTGAATAAAAACCACCTCAAAAAGTTCTATACATGAAATGCGTCAGAATACCCTAGGCAAAAGGGTAAAAATCCAAAAAAAAAATGAAAAAAAAGAAAAAAAATTAAAAAAAATTAAAAAAAGCAAGAAAAATAGTAAAGAGAAATAAACTGCTCTTTGAGTGAAAACCACTTTGTGGTGCTCCTAGAATAGGCACATAGTGAAAATCTGGTAAATAGGCGCTATGTATGAATAAAATATACATTATTATCTATCAACACTTTTTCACAACATTCACCTATCCATTTCATGAATCATGTGTCCAATCATGAATTGTCACTGATTAGGGTAAGTTGTTTGATTGGGGGAAAATTCTTGAAGCTAATCATGATTTAGATATGATAAAATTCAATCAAGGTCATAAAACAACAAAAGGTCAAAAGCACTACAAAATAACAAAAGTCAAAAACATGTAGAAAATATCAAAACAAAACAACATAGTTGGGTTATTCCTTCACTCAAACAGTCTAAGGTATCACCATTTTCTTGAACCTCACAGCTAGTTCAAGTGAATTTCACACAACATATCCTCTAGACACATAAACAAGATATCATCCATGCTATCGATGTTGTTTACCCAAAAACAGTTCATGCTTTGAGTCCAATGGTCAAACTATGTGGTCTCTATGTGTACAATGTAGGCAAGGCTTTTTAGCCTCCAAGATCCTAGGTCACTCCCCTTAGGTTTCCAACATGCTTTATTTCACTTAGTCAAAAAATATAAAATCCAAACAAATTCAAAATACAAAATCCCAAAAACATTCACAAAATAGAAAAGGTCAAACCAAGTGAACTACGAGCCTCTGCGTGGACAACGTAGGCAAGGATTATGTTTGATGAGCCCCTGAGGCCCTAGGTTAGTCCCCTAAAAACAAAAAAAAAACATCATAAAAATTTAGAAAAAAACAAAAGGCCCGTCCCATCATCAACATCCACAATAAACATTTCAACCATAATAAACAAATCGTCCCAATCACCCTTTGACAAAACAAACAAACAAAGAAAGAAAATATCAACAACTAGAGCTTTCAAGCAAAAAAATTGCATAAGAGTTGACTATAAATAGAAAAAAACAATGCCAAAGTATCGAATACCTATCTTTTAAAAAAAGTCCCAACAACATCCTAAGATAGTCCTTAATGGATCCGCTCCTATGATAGACATGATCAACAACGGATAATAGCCCCACCCTAAATAGATATGGCAAGTGATATGGCAAGTATGGAGGTTGTATTAAAATAGTTTGTGAAGCAGTTACATGTTAGGTATTCTATACCTCTCTATGTGATTGGTTTGAAACGTATTTTACGCAATCCCCCCTATACTTTAAACAAAGTTTTTGTATGTTTGGTATGAACAAAGATACTCTTTGTTTGTAGAGTCAAAGGCCACGCAATGGATACAAAGTCACCTTGGTAATTCATACCTTGGTGCATCGTATTTTTTTTTCTACATCAAAAAGGATTGTTCAAACAACGAAGTATCTAAAGAGAAGAAAAGTCACATCATCAATTCTATCCATCATCATGTTTCTACTAACTAACACACCATCATCATACTTCTTCTAATTAACATCATTTTTTCTATCTATCATCATAATTCTTCTAAATTAATGATCATCTTGCATAACACATCATCAGTACCATATCCATTATATATCCAAAAATGCTATCAATACATATCATGATGATAATAAACCAATTAAAAACATCATGTATCGTGTATAGGGAATTCATCTATCAACATCCATCATCATAAAATGAGAAAAAGTATGATTCCTACATCTACGTCATATCCATACATTAGAAAAGCATAAAAACACAAATAAACATACATCATCATATATCACCATCACATAAACATACAATGAGGCTGAAACAAAGACGGTATATCTCATATATATATCATTATCATCAAAAAAGAGTATGTCATAAATACATCCGCAATGACACAAGTGTGATAGGAAAGTACAAAAATCATAATATATATAAGAGGTCTCAACTGGACCAATGAATATGTATAACACACATGTCTACAAAATGCCTCTACGCCATGAAACGACATGAAGAAAAGGTATCAAAAATGGTAAAACCCCAACAGGATGGATAAAACACTACTGAAAACCAAAATGATCAGGTTGTCTCACAAAATGATCACCTACACCAGCACCTACATTACCACCACCATCTCTCGTAGAACTAGGCTCCCCAAACCATGGATGCCGAGAGGCCCTAGGAATGGTAGCATCATATAAAGTCTAATAATAGGTAGATTCCTGTAGATACCTATCTTTCTCTGCTCGCATACCATCATGCTCTGTCTAGAGAGTATCTATCTTTGCTATCAGTAACAATACTTGAGCCTCTACAACATGTCATCTACCAATATAACTCTCCTAATCTGTCTGAAGAGAATCTCTCTCTACTATCAGTAATACTACCTAAGCCTTTACCACATGCAGTCTACCAAACACACTATCTCACTCAACCCTCATAGTATCTCATTCAACCCTCAAAGTATCTACCAAATCCTCTATGGCTTGTCACCGTGCAACCTCTACATCTCTATCCAAATTCATCTAAGCTAGAAACAAATCAACATCCCTAGTTGGTGGAGGAGAATTTGGAACATATCTCTTACCCTGTGCGCAAGGCACCTGCTCATCCTGAATATCATCTGCCTCATCACATCGAGCTCAACCCAGCTGCTTTGCCAGAACCTCAACATGCTATCGCTCACCATGATGACCTATGATGCCAAATCTTCCCACAATAGGACCAACTGTAGGATTATTAAGAATCAAAGGCCTATGTCATGTCCACCACTCCTCATAATCGTGAGTAGTACCCGGATTTTCCACTCCAACTAACCAACCCCAACCAACTGGGGCAAGTACTACAAACTCGATAGTAACAATATCTACATCAACCTAGATACCCCATATATGGACCTCCCGACGAGTCTGACCAAATCAAGCCTCATAGGCATCAAGAATCTTCCCTTGTCTCTCACCAAGTTGATGAAAAACTCAATTGGGTAGATAATTCTCTATCATGGATGATGAATGACCAAGCAACCAACGAGTCTATCGGTAATACACAAGTTGATCGACATCCTCTGGCCAAACCTCATAGCTCATGTAAGGTCTCATCAAACACACGACACCAATAAGGAAAATCTCTAGGCAAAGTGTAGTACATAAAATCCCCATACTGATAATAGTATGGATCACTCGAAGAACGATCCTGAATCCCATGCGTAAAATCCAAATACTAATAATAGTATGGATCACTCGAAGAACAATCTTGAATCCCATTAGGATGAGTCATTGCAATATTCTCCCATGCCCAAACATGCAAAAGGGATACACCTATAGATAATGACCTCCCGCCCCGATACACCACCTCATGCATATCTTGGTAAAAGTGGGCAAGCAAATAGGCACCCCAGGCATATCTTGTACCATGCTTGAGCATACTCTCAATACATACTGGATCCACTACAAACTGTCGACCTCATCTATCGAGAACAAGTAATATTGATACCAACTCACAAAGGACAAGAATGATAGGGTTCATGCTATCTGCAAAATTAAATAAATCATTCTCCACATCATGAGCATCTACACCTAGAAATCGTTGTATGGCATGGGAACCTCGATGAATCTGGTACATAACAATCTCACCATGAATAGAAAGATGAAGAATTCTCCACACATCCTCTAGATTAATGGTTGCCTCCCCTATAGGAAAATGAAACGAGGATTTCTCAAAGTGCCACCTCTCTATGAGAGTGGTCAACATTTTCGTATGGGTCTTAATAGGAGGCATATAAAAATTATGATACAAACCCACCCCATTTAGAAAATCCCACTCTAATATATCAAACTGGGTAATAGGATCAAACAAGTGATGAGGATGTCTCTCTCTTGTCATGAGCGGTTGAAGATTTTCCTACAAGCGAAATAAACCATGACGTTAGGGTTTCACTCTAAACAAGTGAAGAAACATAAAATGACACATGCTAGATGAAAAATGACATGTATGATGCTAAACAGGCACAAGCTAGGGTTTACAACACAAGCATGGTAACAAAATGATGCTTAATGAAAAAAAAACTTAAGCTAGGGTTTCACTCCAAACAAGCAAAGAAACATAAAACAACACATGCTAGATGAAAAATGACATGTATGATGCTAAATAGACACAAGCTAGGGTTTACAACACATGTATGGTAAAAAAATGATGCTTAAACGAAAAACAAACACAAACTAGGGTTTCACTCTAAACAAGCAAATCAACATAAAATGACAATTGCTAGGTAACAAATGACAATTGAGATGATAAACAAACACAAGATAGGGTTTTAGAACATAAACATGATGAAAAATGACATTCATGACGGTAATCAGATACATGCTAGGGTTTAGAACAAAGCTAAGAGAAAAAGGACAAACAAAGAGTCAATTACTAGATTCTGAGAGAAATGCTCAACAAGAGACAGGCAAATGTGCAAGTTTTGAACAAATGCGCAGTTTTAGGATAATTGCACAAGATTTTGGGTGCAATTTCCTAACAAGTGCACAGTTTTAGGACAAGTATGCAGTTTCTAGACAACTGCACAGTTTCTGAACAAGTGCTCAAAACAAATCCGCTAGTTTTGAACAAATGCGCCAGTTTTGGATAGAAACACCAAAAGCACCTAAAAAATGTGCTAAAACTAAGATAGATGCACCAAAACTTCAAAACCAGTGCATTTGTCTGATAGGACTTTGCACACGCAAAATGAGAATGAAAACACAACAAAAGCAAAGGGAAAAAAGGTACATACCAGGGCACCGATGTCTGAAGGCCGTTTATACTCTCAAACGAGCTCAGAACGATGTGGGGAAACCTCAAATCTTGGCATTCTCCCTCAACAACAACAAAATGTGGGATCGAGACACAAGAATTAGTAAATGGAACCAAACACAAATGATCCATTTGAAGACAAATTTCCTATATAAAACCTCAAGGAAACCCTAATTTCATCTAAGAAACCCTAATTACACTTAGGAAATATTCCTACTTACAAATTAGAAGCTTTGAATGAGAAATGATGCACATTAACATAGCATATTCCATACAAAAACATCAAAATGACAATACAATAGTGTCAAGAGCTTGACCTCAAAGCTTGAAATTTTTGGTTAACCTCTCAAGGGGGCAGCACAAAGTCTTACCATCATTCCACTGAACACTGGAGTATAGTGAGCCATAATTTTTTTTCAAAAACTTAATCTTAAAAACAAAATATTTGAAACAAAGCAACCAATACTTTGTATCAAAGAGGGGGAAAATGTAGACATGTAAAATTGACTTGACACCTATCACACAACCTCGAATGACATCAAACAACACTGAACAACATCAAACAACGTTGAACAACATTGAACAACCTCAAACAATGTTAAATAATATGGAACATCATCTCACATCACTTTAGAATGACTCAAAATCATCCCGTAACACTTCAAAATGACTTAGAATCATCCCATAATACTTCAAAATGACTTGAAATTATCCTGTGACACTTTAGAATGACTCAAAATCATCCCGTGACACTTTGGAATGACTTAAAATCATCTCATTACACTTCAAAATGACTCATAATCATCTTGTAACACTTTGGAATGACTTAGAATCATCCTTCAACACTTCATAATGAATCAGAATCATCTTGTAACACTTCAAAATAACTTAGAATCATCCCATAACACTTCATAATGACTTGGAATCATCCCGCAACACTTCAGAATGACTTGGAATCATCCCTCAACACTTCAGAATGACTTGGAATCATCCCTCAACACTTTAGAATGACTTGGAATCATCTTGTAACACTTTAGAATGAATCAAAATCATCTTGTAACACTTCAGAATGACTCAGAATCATCCCATAACACCTCATAATAACTCAAAATCATTCGTAATGTCTCAAATCATCTCAGAATCACCCCGAAATAGTTTAGAATCATCCCGTAATGTCTCAAATCGTCCCACATCATGCTCGAAATCATACCACAATGTTCCTGCATCAGACCACATTGCATCACATCAAAATGATGTCAAAAACCTAAATTCCTCTATTAATTGAATAATACAACATTATTTAATTAATTAACTTTTTCATCATTTCAACCAATTAAATAAATCTCATTTATTTAATAAAGTCTTTATCCCACCTTATTTCACCTGATTAATTAAATAACGCCAATTATGTAATTACGTCACTAAATCACCTTATTCCCCTAAGTGGATTAAATTATTAAATAATAATTTAATTACAACACTTTCCCTCCAAAATTTGAATTGAATCAAACTATTCAAATCAATTATCAAAAATCAAATCAAACTAATGCAACTTTTTTTGCAAAAGTCAAACTTGATTTGCACATTCAAACCCCAAAAAGGAATTAATTAATTAAATCAATTAATTCATATTCCTCACCCACTTTCTGATTGAGAAAATTATGATTGTTGACTAAGCAATCTAATTTTTTAACTAATCAATCTATTATGTTAACTAAACAATCTATTCAGTTAACAAAAACATCACATTCCTAACTACGCCATCACAAAGTTGATTGATAAATCTATTTTGTTAACTTATCAATCACATTCCTGACTGGCCAATCTATTTCCCAATCACACAAATTGTGCAATCAACTTTGTACAATTATCTCATGTCTAAATCCTCTCAACACACTCCGATCGTTGATCTAGATATTCTTCAAAACGATCTTGATCATCCATTTCAAATCTCATTTTCTATATAACAAACCCCTTTCCTCACAAATAAGGATTGGAGAATTAACATGCATTGAGCAATGAAATGTTTCCAAGATCATCCTTGAGAGAGCTTCATCCATTGTCTTCAATCAACCAAACACAACAAGCATTCATCCACACTTTGCACACGAACTTTGGAGGCTTCATTGTGATAAGAGCAATCCAACATCAAACGAATACATGCCACTACGGGATGGTAAAATTATCTTTTTCTTTAAATTCATATGATAATCAATAGGTTTATTATTATGTTTGCATTAGTATAGTTCAATTTCATATGCATAGGAGTTTCTAGATCTTAGATTTAAGCTTTTTGATTATATATTAGATTTCTTCGTCAGATTGCTTCCATGTCCCTCTTGGATCATTAATCTAACATCCTTCTTCCCCCTCACACAATAGGTGCTTGGATACATGAGTGATTATGTTTCGTAAACTTCCTCTATTTTTGGCATCATTCTTCCTTTGTTATGTGTCTTGATTTTTGATAAATTGGGGACGACACAAAGTGTTGGGGGAATTTAGGCTTCCCTTCCATGTTGAACCAATTTTTTATTTTTACTTTGTCTTCTCATGCATTCTTCATATGGTCTGATATAGTAGGGGGTTGATGAAAATTCATCTATATACTACTACTATACTTATATATATTTATGAACATCTCTGAACCCAAAATATCAGATTGCCCTTGTGCCTTTTGTCTGTGATGTTATTGTTTCTTTTTTCAATATTTTTATCTTTCTCTCTTCTTTTCTTGAGTTCTAATGTTGTGGTGCCTATGTGTTGTCCCTTGTATGTGTGACAACATTACCATGGTGATATCTCGCTATGTTCTGCTAGCCACAACATCACCTTTTTTTCATTCTTTCTTTTCTCTCCTTAGGTTGTTGCATGCCTCTGCAATCAACATGCACCACCCTAAGGTGGGATACCATGCCGACTTCAATTTTTACATTTAACAAATTCGTTGCCAATGAATATTTTCTTGAAAATATTTGCAAAATTTTTCAAAAATTGCATTCTCAACTTGAACCTCCTAGTGGACCGTATTTCCTTTGTCATGGGTTCACAAAAAAAGAATTTGGAGAACTTTCCTTTGAGGAGGGAGCAAATTTTCTTATGGGAAAATCCTTGACCTTCCTCTCGTGAGGGGGAATTTTCTTCTGTTCAAATTCCTTGATGAAGTGAACATATTTCAAAAGGATTCCTTGATGTTGAATCAATTTGCGAAAAATATTATATCACTTTCAAACAACACATCCCTTGAGTGGAACCCTCTTAGTTTGAAGGATTCCTGAGGGACCCCTTGGAAAGTCTTTCAATTTCTTGACTATCTGTGTGACTGTCTACTTGTTTTCTTGCATGGATTCTTTTTGTTTTCTAACATGTTTTATCTACGAATTAACATGTTGCTTTGTAGGTACACCTGCGAAGTTGCTTTCCAGTCCAACTCTGCGGAGTCCCCCTACACTGGGATTCCTTCATGAGAGAGAAATAGGGGGAATACCTTCTTTGAAGGTTTGAGGGTTTGTGAAGTGCTTGCATCCTGCAGGATTTATCCATCGTTGGTCTACGGGCCTTCGGTGTACTTTGTAGTTCTACGGAGCTACAACATCCTTTTGTTCGAGCCTCCTTAGGAGAGAGTACATATGGATTGCTTTTCTTGCCCTACGCTTTTGAGTTCACTAGATTGTAGTCTACATCCTCGATGGTTCAGGTATACATTTATAACTCTTCGATCTACTTTATTGACTAGTCATTGACATTCGTGCTCGCTAAAGTGAGGGAAAAATATATAGGAGAAAATTTTCACCCCTTGTGTAGCTTCTCCTTTTACATACCCTCACCTTAGAAAATCAAATCTAAAGGAAAAATTCCACATCATTCACCTACCTTCCATCCACTTGGCATGTGTTTTGTGTGTTAGTGGGGGATTTTTTGTCAGGGACACGAGCACGACACATAGACATTTGTGTGGCACACTATTGTCCCCGATAGGTTCCTTCCCTTGAGTCCATAGGGGTGTTACACTCCTCATTGGGGATGAAAATTTAATGCCTCTGTGCGACCAACCAACCTAAAAAATGGTTCAGTTTAGCCTTCAAAGACATTCATTTCAAACTCACTTCATCTTTTTCACATTCAATCAATCTCTCTAACAATTTCACTCCATTTTCATCACACTTTTGGGATCTCTTGAGCATACTCTTGAAGCATTCCACCAAAATTTTCACTTCATTGAGCATTGTAGTAGTTGGTTACTCTGAAAAATTTGTCCTTGCATGTGTTGCTCTACCATAGAAGCTATGAGCTTGGAGTCTCATGAGACCTCCCTTCGTCACCACTGTGGATGTGGCAACTTTTCCAATTTTGTTACCTTGCATTCTCCCTTCATTGGCCTTGAGTGCCTTTGGGTGGAGGTGGTATAGCATCACTTTACTTTCACATTGTGATTTGATAGAGTAGCTTTTATCTTTTGTAGTGTTCGATGCATTTCTTTCTATTTCCTTTATCATACTTTCTACTCTACTATTTTTCTGGTTGTCCATGGAGGTGGAAACACCAAAGTAGGAAAACCCCTATAAAACCCCAAATTTTTTCCCTTCTTTCTTGTTTGTATGTGGACGTGTGTGTGGAGCTCGCTGGTGAACTAGCGCTTCAATGAGTTGATATTTTCTACCCTTATTTTTATCTACTTACTTTATCATTTTTGTACTTACTTTTCATACTTTATCATTCTATTTATTTCATTAAAATTAGTTAGCTAGGTTGTTAGTATGCTTTTGGTTTTCTCCTCACTACATTTTACGTTTTCTGGCCATATGACTGCTACCATTCTAGAGAGATTCCAACACATCATGTTGTCATCCCAGACCCATGTTGTCATCCTCAGACAAAGAGCTATTTGAGGTATAGTTTGGACTCCAAAAACTGGATTGTCTAGCCCCAATTGGATTTTTAGGTATGTAGAGTGACAAAAGCACTTGAGAGTGCTCTTCATTCTCGATCCTCATCCCAAGGCACCCATTAGAGTGAGGTAAGTTAGGGAAACCCTCTACTCTTGGCTCTACATGACTTGGAGCCTTGACGTGGTTGGTCCCCCTCTCTTACATTAAATAATATTCAATTATTTGGTTAAATCCACTTTATTCCGCTATTTATTGAATAATTAAGCTTATTTGATTAATTCATCATAATTCATGCTAATTTCCCCCTTTAATTAAATAATTACAATTATTTAATTAAAATCCTAATTCCTCTCATCCTCACAACTAAATAATTTTTATAATTATTTAATTGACTAATTTTTCTCCAACCCTCCAACTAGCAAAAATAATATTCCTTTTTCAAAAAGGGAATATTCCCAATTCAAATTCAAATATTTTCTTCCCTCCAATTCAAAATATCTTCAACCATTTTTCTATGAAAATGGGGATATTTTGGGCTCTCATGAATTCTCAACCCTTGATCTTCCCTCATCTCCTTGATTTCCTCTCATCCATTGATCCTTAGAATGAATCTTGATCATTGATAAGAATTCCTAAAATCTATAAAAAGAAGCCTCTCCAACATGAAAATCAATCACAATCTTCATAAACATAGGCACTCTCTAAAATTCTTGAGGCAATCTTAAGCATTTTAGAACACCTATTTTGTGAATCACATCTTATAAAGCTTTTGCAACATGGATTATGCATAATTTGAGTAATCCATATCACAATTTTGCATCAATCCACAATGGGATTGAAGGTTTTTATTTGCTTTTGAATTAATTGCTTTGAATTATGTGTTTTCATGCTTTTAAATTGAATCTTTTTGACATTGTTTACTAATTTCATTGAATATGGGTTTGTATGATCTCAATGTTGTAATTTCTTAGTGCTTTTAGACTCTGATTACTTGAATTATGATTTCATTTGATCAAAATATTTTCCCTTATGACATTTTGGTATGCCTGGTGGGACCCATATCCTAGATTTAACCTTTTTGTGAAGTTTTTATTAGCCTACATGTTACAAAGATGCATTTGAAGAAGTTTGATGCTTCTATTAGAAATGGTGCATTTCTTTTGTTAAAGCCCAAAGCATATGCAGAGAATAACTGGAACTTTTGAAAAACTTGATGCTTTTGACTGACACATTGTTTGTATTTGTTTGTATGGATTTCAATGCTTTTATCAAAGGGTGATGCTTTTGTATAATCATGACACTTTTGACTATGCAAAGTTTGATGCATTTGCAGATTTCAATGCTTCTATTTCAGCTATCTTTTTTGTCTATAGATAAAGTTCAATGCTTTTGTTCAAATGTTGATGCTTTGGTAGAAGATTGACACATTTCATTGTGTAAAGTATGATGCTTTTGCAGAAGCTTGACACTTCTATCAAGTATCAACACTTTTGTTCTAATAGGGTTTACAATTTATCAATTTCATGTCATTCATTTGTCTAACCCTAACCATTCTCTATTTTTGATATTTTTAGTCTTAGCTAATAGTTTACAACATGTGGCAATCAATGGAAGAAGAATAAATACAAAGGACTACTAACATTTTTGTGTTGTAGATTTTTTATTAGTGTAGAACTCACATTTCATTTTGGTGTACCTAATATTTACTTCACATTTCATTTAGTGCACTTAAAATTGAACAATCAACTTTCACACTTCATTTTGGTGTAATTAAAATGAACAATACAAATTTCATTTCTATTTGGTGTACCTAAAAATAACAATACAACTTGCACACCTCAATTTGGGTTTTAAAATTGAACCAATAACTTGCACATTTGAATTTGGTGCTTTAAAATTGAACCACATACTTTAGTTTTAGTGCACTTAAAATAAACTTTATGATGTGTTTGGTATGTTAGTGTTGTGTATGCACTTTCCTTACACTTTGTGTAATTTTGAAAATAAAAAACATCACTAACTTGTAATCTATTTGTACACCTTGAGGTGTGTTAATCTATGTATGCTCTCCCCTTTCAACTCCTAAAAATGATCTTGGGGATCAAAAGAAACACCATTATCATTTATTTCAAGTAGGGGACTTGTTTGTGAGCCTCATCACTCCAGGGTTTGATCTTAGGCACGTTTCTTGGTGGGCTATATAAATGGGGAAAATGAAAGTTGTACCCCAAGGAGTAGCTAGCATCCTTCAAGCCAAATCCCATGACCCTCGATCTACCAAGACAAAGAGGTGATGAGTAGAGAGGATACCCCTCTTGACTCGGGCATAATAGATGACATCTATGTTCACAATAGACCCCCACTACCAACTTGTTCATCTATAAGACTTTAAGACATTTTAGCCATCATCTTAAAGTGGTGCAATGTCCAAATATCAATATGTGAAGTTACTCACCATGTGCCAACCTTTGTTGAGGTGACTGATATTCCTTGTTAGGATCTTTTCTTTTCAAGGTGAGAAGTGTCAAGGTGGTACATGACCTTGGCATACTCTAGTCACTCATTCATTAGATGATATTCTGGGGTGGAAGTCGATAATCCTGATCTACCACTATAATAGGTTGTGTATCTATGGCATGTATTCATTTTTAAAACTACTTGTGATACCAATTAATGTGGTCTTGTTGAAGAATACAAATGAAAATCTACCAAAAAATCCTTTTGAGTCAATCCTATATGCGATTATTTATTGTTTTTTTAATTTTTCTAGAGAAAACAAATATAAATCAGTCCTAAAACAGTCAAGAATTATCAAAACCCTAGACGTACTTAGGATAAAATTTCAAAATTTTGGCTTTGATTCAAAAGCAACGCTTTTGAAAATCATCTTGCACTGCTTTTGTTTGCATCCTAATGCTTCTATTTTTATAAAAAACAATGCTTTTGTATGTAAATCGACGCTTGTGTGCATTTCAATGCTTTTGTTTATAGTACATTTTGTCAATAAAAAACTAGTAACATAGTAATTTGACACCTTTGATTGATACAGTGCAACACTTTTGTAGTTAAACTAACACTTTTGAAATATTTTAACACTTTTGTTAGGGGGCAATGCAATGCTTTTAATTGTAACTCAACACTTTTTTCTGTCAGTCTAGAAAACAAAGAACCCTAAAAATTCCAAATTCCTATTTTTAACTAGAAAATAGTAGAAAACTAGAGGCTTATGAAGAATAGATTTGTAGTCATCTTTTTCATTCAAAAAGATAGCAAATAACCTTGGTCATTTTGATCACATGCACCACTAGTTCATTTTGGACTTGTCTAAACATATCTTAGTTATCCTTTGATCAAATCAACCCAATCAAGAACACAAAACCAATCCACTCAAAATAACAACCTAAATTTGACATGGCTCATTTTGGTTAGATCTTCATCTCATCCCCTAGTTTAGCTTTTTGCTTGAAAAATAACCTCCTTTCAAGTATTTAGTTAGATTAGTGTCAAAATATTATGAGCTACCTTTCTTTGGAATCATTAGTCTACTCCTAAGTTTGGGATATCATCATCATATTCTTTAGCTTACACTCATTTGTCTAGTACAAGCAAGGATTATCCCCAAAAACACTTTAACAAGAGATCTAGTCAAAACAAACTTTTCATAAATTGAAGGTTTCACATCCTCCATTCACCCAAATATCATTCAACATTGGTCCAAAATCACTTAAGGTGTCCCTATTAGCCCGATTTGAAGCAACTCAAACATATCAACAAAACCATCTTCATCCAAGTCCGGCCACATCTCCTAGGGTTACTACAAGTTTTATGGTCACAATGAGATATCAACATAAGAAAAACATGAAGAAAAATCCTAGTGGTTCTAGGGTACCAACCACCACGAATGCTAGTGACACAATTCTAGGAATGCTAAAAGGTTTAGTATTCTAAAGAAAACTCAAACACAACCCCAAAAAACTCAAGTTGAAACAATCTACATGAAAGACACCAACAACAAACCTCATGAATTTACTCCTAAAGAGATATTAGAAATATCACAAGACCCTTCTCTTTCTAGGGAAATGAATGTTATGTTAAGGATTGGCCCAAGTCAATACATGTTGAAACTCACAAAAAATGGTGCTAAAATCCCCATAAACTTTGTTGTTGATCAACTTAGAGAACAAAGCTTTTCATGTATAACAACAAGAAATGATCCACGTGAAAATGAACCCTTGATACATCGTTTTCTACAACAAATTCCACAACCTCCTTTCCCAAATGTACCAAATAATCCTATGGTCAATCTATTAGGAATAGATCAAACAAACATTACCAACCAATATGTAAACCTATTGTATAGTAATCAAAGTCTAGGAGATCAAACAAACCTAGGCTTTCAAAACATGAACAATCCACCCATATACATAAACCAACCTAATCTTAATATTCCAAATCCAAACATGATGAACTATGGGACAAATCCATTTACGACACAACCTTCACAAAACATACACTCAAATATCCTCCACCTCAATCTCAACAACCTCAACGAACACCACACCATCAACAATCTTCTTAGCAAAATGACATTCCACAACACCATCAACAATCTCCTCAAAAAAAAAATTAATCCACAACACCATTACATCAATCCTCAACAAAAAAATATCACCCCGCAATAATAAAAAAATATTTCTTATCAACAAAATTTACTTAACACAACAATAGTTACAAGAACAACAATTACATCCACAAAAAAAATTATATGCACAACAACAACAAATATTTAAACAAAATCCTCAACATCGGTAATATACCCAATACCAACCACAAAACCCACAACAAAACATCATTCCCCAATAAAAATATGGTTCATATAATGCACCTCCTCCACCACAAGACAATCCACAATATCAAACCAATCCTCAACCTCAACATACTCCATATAATCCATACAACATGAACATACCATCTTATCAAAATCCAACATACAAATCATTTATCATCCTATTGGCCTCCTACAATGATTTAACAACTAAGCCCTTACAGTTGCGATTTAGAGATTGGACATCTAACCTGAATAGCTATTTCAATCATCATGAAGGTGCATTTAACTTGTCAATCCAGGGATGCAAACTTGAAATGGGTCAGTACAGTATGTGCACTAGGAATCCAAAGTAGTCATATTCATCCTATAGCTAAGAAAGACCCAATGCTAAAAGTAAATTGCTTGGAAGGAAATAACATAAGTTTTGAGCATCAACCAATAACTAAATTGAGTGGAAATGCATGAAAAAAATGAAAATATGAGCGAACAAATAGGAAATTAGTCTATCTTCTTTGGCTACAGGAACAATCACAGAATGGAATTCTAGTGGCTACAAGAACAAACAATGCCAGATTCTTAACTAATTACTGGAAAAAAAATAATAACTAACTAAACTAAGGGATGAAATACTGACCAAGTGGGCCCCCTTGGATGAGTATCCCTTAAAACAAATGTAAAATCAGATGCACGAACTTATAACTTCATTTCATTCATTGGAAAACATGAGTACAATCAAGCAACATGACTATATTACTGAAAAACTAAGAATGCAAGTACATCATCAAATTAAGCAACCTCCTAAGAAGGAGAATCTGAGTCTTATTTATAGGAAAAGAAGATACTGACTAATCACGTAGCAAGGCGGTCAACTCCCACAGATCAAGAGGACATCACTTTAGGGAAAGCATAAAAAGCAGAGAGGCAGTTACTCATGCGCATAATTTGGTCAAGCATGTTTTCCTAAACACAAACTTAGCACAACAATAACTCCTATATTCGCTCAACATACAATTAAGAACATTTACAAGGCGATTACAATTTTGATTTGAATGAGGAATCTCCCACTGTTGAGAGACTTCCCTCCTTGAATGATCACCTTGATGACTGTTATGGTGAATGAATAGCTGGCAGAAACTTCCTCAATTGTAGATCTCTAATTATATCTGCATGATAATATTAGTACACACAACAACTGCATATCTGTAACTATCTTAAAGTGACATTCAATAATCCACATGCAAAATTAACATAGATAGTTCATATAGCATGTGAATGTCATTTAAAGGTTATGAAAATAATTTTATTCCCAATGTCTATGGTTTTGGGGAAATATCATAAAAAAGGTCAACATCCAAGCATCAAAGTCTATGACAACTGAAGAAAATGGATAAAAAACTCTATCAAAATTGAACCATAAACTGGACTCATCACTCCCCCCAACTAAGGTTTTGTTGGTCCTCCAGTAGAGGAAGAGTTGTTCTTTTCCTTGGTTAATGCCCTAAAATTTGCAACTTCCAGCTGTCCTACATCGGTTTCTGCTGTGCGTGAATTAGGGTCCCAATAGAACCCTTGATGTCTATCCAAATTTCTCCATCTCTATCTCTTTGTAGCTATATTGTATCACTAATACGTAAAATTTGGCACATGCCACAATAGGATAGGTGGCTGAAAAGTAAGTGTAAGCCAAAATTATCCCTTCATCCTTCCAATCTATATATATCTATCAACTCACTTGAGTGCTACAACATAGTTCTGCATAGAGTGAGGCTCAACTTGTTTCAATTCATCAGTTAGGTTGTTCCACCTTTGTGACAAGTATCCCATTAGAGATTCCCCTATGGTTTTTGCTACCTCATATTCTTTATAAATTGATTCTCTCTCAGACAAGATCCTATTGCCATAGCTTGTTCAGTAAATAATTATGTGCCAATCCCTTAAAATGTCTCTTGGGTTTCTAGATTTAGCCTTGATGTACAGGGGAGTGTTGTATTCATTTATCTTATAAGTCCTGAACTATTTTCACTAACTAACTTCATTCTGTATCCAAGACATAAATGCCCTTAATTGGAAATCTCCAACATACAACAGTGGACTCCAATCATGGTCTTGTGTCACAACATAATTATGCAAGTAGAATTCACAAAACAAATTCTTCATTTCAGGAGGAGCAATCCAATAAGCATTAAAAAATTCAAGAGTCTCAATGGAAGGATTCAAACCTGAAAAAATCCTTGCTAGTTTAAAATAAATATGTTTCTCTTTAAAATACAGAGCATAGACCCTTGGAGGAGTCTTGCACACTAAGATTTGAGGTACTAAGGCTGCCATATTATCCACCTTTTTCTTTAAAGTGACAATTACTTCATTCTTATCTTCAATCTCTTCATCTCTCTTTTGAATTTCCCTCTTTAGCCTACATTTCTCCTCCTTCCATTCTTCTTCCCTCCTTTGCACTTCTTTCCATAAGTTCATGGCTACCATGTGCATTGAAGAATCAAAGGGCCTATGTATTCCTAACAAAAAATTTCCTGACACTTTTGCTTGCTCTTCATATAGTACTAGCTATAGGGATTTTGATTGTTCAGCCAATTCTGGCTACAGGGGTATTGTCTGTTCTCCCAGTTCTTGTTCTTGCTCTTTATGTAGGAACTCTTTCTTTTTCTCTTACTGTAGGAGCTCCGAGTTTTCCTCATACTCTTGGCTTTAAACTTATTTTGTGATGTCAACAAGATCTTCCAACATTACATTCGTTGCTTCCTCAAATATGTCATTTTTCTTGAAATTCACCTGCCCCATTGGAGCTTATGTATCCTCCCATGATTTTTCTCTAGGCTTAGGGATTCCCTCGAGAGATACACCAAAGGCTGGCCCAACTGGTCTTGATTTTATAGGAGGGCTTTCATGTTTTTCTTTTTTTGCAAGAAGAACATTGCCAGCCTTCCATTTCTTAGAGCTTGGCACTTCTTTTTCTATCATTTTCTTTTTAGATTTTCCCTTTCTTATTTCTGCCTCCTTCTTCTGTGCCCTAGTTCTCATTAGGATTCCAAGAGGAACATCATCATCAGAATATGGAGAGGAAATTTCTTTATCTGAATGTTCAGTCTCAGAATAACTAATCTCTATGGTTTGCTTGGCTGCAAGAGGGTTTACACGAGGGATCGCGCCAGAAGTTGAGGCTCCAAGAGTGGCTCAAACATTACTCACTCTCCTACTAACCCTACGAGGTTAAGGAAAAAAACTAGGTTGTAAATACTCTAGTCTAATTTGATCAATATTGAAGAATTCTTCCCAAGTCATATCAGACACATCATGCAAAGACTTCTCAACTAATAATTTGATCAGACAATGGTGGGAAATGGAATTGTCCCTACCTTTTTGGGTCTCAACCACCATGATTTAAAGAAGGTGGTATAACACATTTTACACATTCATTCTTCTCCCATGCCTCATGTGATTTAGGATTTTTAAATGCACAAAATGTAGATTCGACTGATGACCTTCATAAGTAATGTACTTCACAACATAAACATATACTTGCTTCCATGGCTTGGGAAAAGAGATTCTCTTCGCACCTTGTTTTTCCACACTCAATGGAGGATTTCCAGGTTCTATAAATTAAGCCCTAGCTGACCTGACATCTCTAGTAGTAGGGTAATGTTCACCATCGGTAGGCAACCCTGTAACTTCTGCAATCCTCACTTCAGTGGCTATGATCTCCAACCCTTTTACCATGGCCTTTCCTTCAGACAATGTCTGGGAAAATTCCAACACAACATCTTCATTAAAACCATTTAGCTTCAAGAAATAATCTAACCATCCACAATTTATAAACTCGGTTAGGCAAGGTGCATCCTGCAGTAATACATCATGAACCATGGTTTGATTTTGAATTAACCGACCTCCCATTGTTCAGTTCTCTGCAATCAAAAAATTTCTCTACAAAGTTTCCCTTCCTATAATCTTCATCTGAAAGCTAAAATCCTCCTTCCTACAATGCTACTAAATTTCCAACGCCAGTGCCATCTAAATTCTACCTTTTTGGCTTAAGATTATGATATGAGCAATAAATGTAGTAAATGAGTAATAAATGAAGGCTATGGTCAAGGAAAATGGGAGTGATTGATATCGTTTCACACATGCGAGCCATCATCTCACTCAAAATTCAAATTGGCTCAATAATTTAAACTTGTTGACGTGAACCAATATGGATAGACACGCGACCCCCAACCTAAATTTGCACATGTGTCCTCACACGTGAGGTGGTAATGACAATTTGACAGGGGCAAGGAATAATTACATGCTATGGAGGACGTCCATATTAATGTACAACAATTAAATGAATGTACTAAAAGACAATTAAGATATAACAAATTGATGCACACGTACCTAAATTCATTGAAGATTTGCAAATATTATGGAGAAAGTACTGGTCACTTTTTAAGAAATTAGTTGAGAAGTTAATGAAAGTGGAGTGGAATGAGGTGGAATGGAATGAAGTGAAAGGATGGTGGCATGATGGAAGAGAGAGAAAGGTGGAGATGGATGGGCGTATGGGTGAAGAAGTGGACCCCCACAAAATTGGAAGTCTTTATTATGACAAACTACATACCTTAGTTAGCCAGAAGGAGGGACACTAGGTCTGCTTCCTTCGGTTGTAGGAAGTTAAGGTATTGCATGTTGAGTGAATTGTTGTAGGAATTCCTCCTTGGAAGTTGGCTTGTGATACAACCTGAGCTGATGACCATTGACAAGTAGTTTAAATCTAACAGGGTCAATGGTAGTGAGCTGAACAACTCCATTGGAAAAGACTTTAGCAATCTCATATGGTCCTAGGCACCTTGACTGTAATTTTCCTGCATTGTCTTGATACCTTGAGTCATAGAGAAGTGCCAAGTCACCTGGCTGGAATTTCTTTTCCTTTATGAATTTTTCATACCACTTTACTCTCTGATTCTGCACTACCTCTGTGTGATGCAAGGCTACCTTCCTCATCTCATCCAAAGCATTCAACTGCATGATTCTATCCCTTTGTGCCTCAGAGATATCCATCCCCAAGTCTACTGTGGTCCTAAGAGTCTTATGCTCAAATTCAATGGGCATCATAGTTGTCTTTCCATACAACAACTCAAATGGAATGAATCCTTTAGTTGTTTTCCAAGTAGTTCTATAGGCCCAAACAAATTTTGGTAGTCTGTTTTCCCAATCCTTTCTATGGGTAGCCACTACTTTGGCCAGAATGTCTTCAATTTATTTGTTGGTCACCTCAACTTGGTCATTGGTCTGAGGGTGATAAGGAGTAAACTTCCTATGCCTAATGTTGTACTCATTGACCAGTGTTATAACAAGGGTTGAAGTGAATTGAGCCCCTTGATCAGTCACTATCTCTCTTGGAACCCCATACCATGTGGAAATTTCCTTATAAAGAAATTATGCAACCTTATTATATCTTGCATGCTTCATGGCCTTAACTTCTACCCACTTGGTTACATAATCAGTGCATACCAAGATATAGGATTTACCATTTGAGGGAGGATCAATGGTTCCTACAAAATCCAATCCTCACTTATCAAATGGAGTGATTACTACCTATGGTTAAAGTGCTATCTCATCAGATTTGGTTGGCCAGCCCATCCTCTGGCATCTGTCACACTTCATTGTATATCTCCCTACATTCTTGTGGAGTGTGGACCAGTAATATCCCATTTTCAAAATATTCATTGTTGTCCTCTTAGCTGCAAAATGCCCTCCACAAGGTTCATTGTGACATGCATGAAAAATATCATGTCTCATATTCCCTCACACATCTCCTCATGACATGGTTTGATCTAGTGTAGAAAAAACATCCAACAATCCATGAGAAAGGAAAACAAATTTCAATGAGCACCCTCTTATCTTTTGGAGAGAAGTCAGGAGGAACTCTCCCTGTGACCAAATAATTAGCTATGTCGACATACCAGGGTGTTTACACACTGATGGAGAATAAATTATCATCAGGGAAAGAGTCATCTATGAATTTATTGTCCTATGATGTAGTCAACCTCAAAATAGGTTGCAACAACATTAGCCTTCCTTGGTTTATCCACAATGGTTATGTCAAACTCCTGCATCAATAATAACCATCTTGCTAGCCTACCTGAGATCAAGGATTTATTCATGAGGTATCTAATGGCTTCATGATTAGTGTGCAAAAATATCTGGTATCCTATTATGTAGTGCCTGAATTTGTTTAGGGCATAGATCACTGCCAACATTTCTTTTTTTGTCACTGTATAGTTGAATTCAGCGCCCTGCAAATTTTTGCTGATAAAATAAATAGCATTTTCAATAGCTCCTCTTTCTATTCTAAGACTGATCCTATAGCATAGTTTGATGCATTTGTATGGATGTGAAAAGGAAGCTCCCAATTATGACCCTTGAGTATAGGAGAATGAGTTAAAGTTGCTTTCAATTCAGAAAATTCCTTGTCACAGTCTTCTATCCATTAGAATTCGACATCTTTAGTTCGGAGATTATACAAAGGTGTTTCCATTTTGCTGAAGTCTTTGATGAACCTCCCATAATAACCTGCATGTCCTAAGAAACTCCTAACATCTTTTTGTTTTGCAGGGATAGGAAGATCTGTGATCACCTCAATCTTTGCAGGATCTACTTGAATTCCTTTGTGAGAGATGTAGTGGCCAAGAACTACACCTTCTTGCATCATCATGAAGCACTTTTCACTATTTAAAGATAGATTGTGGTCTACACATCTCTATAGGATTCTCCTGAAATTTTCCAATGCTTCATTGAAATCAACACCATAAGTAGTGAAGTCATCAATATAGATTTCCATGCAATCAAGAGAGATATCTGAAAATATGCTAATGACTGCCCTCTGAAAAGTTGCAGATGCATTGCATAAGCCAAATGGAAGTACTAAGTAGGAATAGGTCCCCCATGGATAGGTAAAGGTGTTCTTCTCCTAGTTATAGCCGTTGAATCCATCTAGGAAATAAAAGTATTGCTTTCCTACAAGTGAGTCCAAAACTTGATCTATGAAAGGTAAGGGAAAATGGTCCTTTTTGGTGGCAGCATTAAGTTGCTTTTTTTGGAACAATCACCAATGGGGACACCCACTAGCTATTTGAAATGGGGTATATAAATCTCGCATCTAGCAATTTCTATAGTTCCCCTTTTAAAATTTCTCTCAAAGTAGGGTTGATTCTTCTTTGAGGCTACCTCACTGGTGTACAATCATTTCTTATGTATATCCTATGAGTGCAAAGGTTAGGGTCCAATCCATCTATATCATGATAGTTCCACGCAAATGTACACTATTGGGCCCTTAGTAAGTTTTCTAGTGACAATTGTCGTTCTTCACTTAGTTTGCTATTAATATTTAGACATTTTTCTTCTGACACCTGCACTTGTGTAGCTAACTATACCATAGCTGCTCCACTAATTCTTGGTACCTTGAGTTCATGTGGCAGCAATGTATGAGACATACATGTTGCTGCAAGAAATTCGGCTATAGGAAAAGTGGCTCTAGGAAGAGAGGTTGCAGGAAGAGTGGGTAGGAGTGTCTTCACTAGATCAACAAAATCAAATGCATTAGAGGATGATGCTTCCTCTACCTCATAATAGTTATGAATTATATCAGACAACACTTCATCTTCATCTTGAAGCTGCATGAAAGAACTTATGCCTAACATCATAAGTTGTGCCACATAATTAACTTCCTCGGCCTCTTCACCTACATGTGGCCATACGAGATCATTCCTATCATGGGATGGATGAGAAGAAGGCTAGAGAACAATATTTTTGGTGATATTTCCATCAAAAATGGTCATGTCTCCTATCCGAAATCCAATATAGGCGTCTACTATTGCTAACAATGGCCTTCCAAGAATAATGGGGTACTCGCCTAGTGTGGCCTTAGGAGAAAGAATCATAAAATATGTTGTGTGCTCTCAAGATTCTAGAGTTACCATAATATCCTATACTATCCCATTAGGCTTAACAATAGAACTATTAGCAAGTTGTAGGAGAGTAGGAGTAGGTCTCATGCTTGCAACATTTAGTTGTTGCAGGATGTCCTTAGTCATTACATTTATTGTTTCTCCCAAATCAATCAGAGCATTCTTTATCTGGATCCTATTTATAGAAAATCCTACCACAGGACTCCTTGGGTCACTATATTTGGGAACAATCACTTTCCCAAGCATGATGTCAACCAGTTGTCCCACCACATGAACCATAGTGGGGTATTTCTTCTTCCTACCTGGCTTCTTAAGGCATGCTTCCTTGATTGCTTTTCCATATATGGTAACATCTTTTATGGCCTAAAATAGAGGTTTTGGAAACATATATGCTTCAGTTGATCTAAAATGTCAAAAGTTGTGTCCTCCTCTTCCTTTTGTTTCACAGTTTCCAACCTCTAGGGAAATGGTGGTTTTGGTTCAGTTTGATTGACTAGGACTGGTTCAAGATTTTTAGGTGCACTTGGCTGAATGGGGACATTCAGAGGCTCCTCTTCTTCTACATGAAGCTCAGTGATAATGGGTGTGGAAGGATTTGGAAAAGTAGTTCCTGAACGCAAGCGGATGTCACTTACACTCACAGATATGTAGGGAATTGATTTGGATTAATAGAGTATACCGGTTGTTGTTGTGGTTTACTATTTGGGTTAGGTGTGAGCTGAGTTGGTAGCTAAGTAGGTTTAGGTGTATTTGAACGCAAACTAGAAGGAGGAGGCATTATAGAAGGCTTTTGGGGTTGAGAAGGTGGTTTCATGTAATTGGTTGTCTGGTTTGGCCATTGTTGTCCTCCCCTCCATTGAGATGTTTGTTGCTAGTTTCCTAGAGGTGGTTGTCAATTTCCTTGAAACTGCTACCAATTCCCTTGAGGTTGCTGCCAATGGGGTGGAGATTTTTGGTGATTGGGCTAGGAATTTGGAGGGTTATTCCAAGGATGTGGTGGATATCCTCCATAATTGGATGGATATGGGGGTTGCCATTGATTACCAGATGAATAAGAATTGAAATATGGCCCAACAAAAGATAGCGGATCTGGTGGCATGCCTTGTCTTGGATCCCATGGCCTCCTTTTTGAAACATAGTACACTTGATCATCTTCACCCTGGATTGGATTGAACTCGGGTGCCATCTGCTTGCTATCAATATTAGCTATCATCTTGCATCTGTAGTCCTTCTTCTTTTTTCTACAATGAGGGCGATATTCTGCCAACATTGCCTCTGCCTCTTGTTTCTTCTTGGACTAAAGTGTATCTAGCTGAGTAGCTAGATTTTTTATGATGTCTTGCTTGAAGTTTTCCAGTAAGTGAGTAATATCCATCCTTGAAACTCCACTGGTAGATGACTTACCCATGGAGGATTGGTAAGCTCTCCCTTTCTTTGAAGCTACCCTAGAATAGTTTTGGCATATTTTCTTGATTTCCTCCCAAGGAACTTGGGTGATATCTCCTCCTCCCATAAGGTCCAAGGAATCTGTGTAGCTATCATTAATTACTCTTAATAAAAGTAGCTTCTATGATTCTTCATTGAGTGTATGGTGTGGATATTTCTATAAGCAAAACAAAAACCTTGAAATATAATCTTCCAGGCTCTCATCTTCCTTTTGCTACATCTTAAAAATGTCATCTCCTCTCATGTCACTACCCTTGCAATACTCCTTGTATTTCTCAAGGAACTTTGTCTTCATGTCCTCCAAAGTCTCCATAGTATTTCCGCCTAGGCTCATGAACCATCTTAATGCAACTTCTTTCAAGGTGGAAGGGAATAGCTTAATCCTATGGGCATCAATGGTATAGTCATAACTCCTATAGAGTATATCAAAATCAAACAAAAATGTATCAAGATCTTCTGTGACAAGTCCATAGAACTTAGGAAGGACTGAAGCAATGATATTTTTGAGGTTGTCTACTTCATTCTAATGAGCAATGGGGAAAGGAAAAGATGGTTGGTTAGGTCTATTTCTATTTGCATCAGCCATGCTTGCCTGATGAAGTTCCAAAGCAAGGAGGTTCTTAATTAGATTCTGATCTTCAAAGGAAACTTCAGAATTGGTCATATCCGGAAATGCATCAGCAAAGGGGTGTGTATCTTCTTCTTCATCATCTCTTGGTAGGTTCTAATACTCAATTATCTCGAATAGATCAGGATTGTTAGGAAGGAATCTCCCACGAGCATCTCTCCTCCTTCCTCTCTGCATATAGTATCGACTCACTATCAACCAACTTACACAAAGAATTGGAAAAAGAATAGGGGGGTCATTACTTTCCTAAATGAGGGGTATACTAAGAACAACATCCAAAAATAATACAACAAGAAAAAATATCAATGACTCCAAAGAACTCCCTAGTTTGACACCATCCCCAACAAAGACACCAAAAATATTGGCCTCCTACAATGATTTAACAACTAAGCCATTACAACTGTGATTCAAAGATTGGAAATCTAACCTGAATAGCTATTTCAATCATCATGAAGGTGCGTTTAACTTGTCAACCCAGGGACTTAATTTGAAATGGGTCAACACAATATTTGAACTAGGAATCCAAAGTAGCCATATTCATCCTACAACTAAGAAAGACCCAATGCTGAAAGTAAATTGCTTGGAAGGAAATAACATAAGTGTTGAGCATCAACCAATAACTAAATTGAGTTGAAATACATGACATAAATGAAAATATGAGCGAAAAAAAAGGAAACTACTCTGTTTGCTTTGGCTGTAGGAATAGTCATAGAATGGAATTCTAGTGGCTGCAAGAATAGACAATGCCAAATTCTTAACTAATTACTGAACAAAAAATAATAACTAACTAAACTAAGGGATGGAATACTCACCAATTGGGCCCCCTTGGATGAGTATCCCTTAAAACAAATGTAAAATCAGATGCACGAACTTATAACTTCATTTCATTCATTGGAAAACATGAGTACAATCAAGCAACATGACTATATTACTGAAAAACTAAGAATGCAAGTACATCATCAAATTAAGCAACCTCCTAAGAAGGAGAATCTGAGTCTTATTTATAGGAAAATAAGCTACTGACTAATCGTGTAGCAAGGCGGTCAACTCCCACAGATCAAGAGGACATCACTTTAGGGAAAGCATAAAAAGCAGAGAGGCAGTTACTCATGCGCATAATTTGGTCAAGCATGTTTTCCTAAACACAAACTTAGCACAACAATAACTCCTATATTCGCTCAACATACAATTAAGAACATTTACAAGGCGGTTACAATTTTGATTTGAATGAGGAATCTCCTACCGTCAAGAGTATTCCCTCCTTGAATGATCACCTTGTCGACTGTTATGGCGAATGACTTGTTGGTAGAATCTTCCTCAATTACAAGCCTCTAATTATATCTGCATGACAATATTAGTATGCACAAAAATTGCATATATGTAACTATCTTAAAGTGGCATTCATTAATCCACATGTAAAATTAACATACATAGTTCATATAGCATGTGACTGTCATTTAAAGGTTATGAAAATAAGCTTATGGCCAATGTCTATGGTTTTGGGGAAATATCATAAAAAGGTCAACATCCAACATCAAAGTCTATGACAACTACAACAAATGGATAACAAACTCTATCAAAATTGAACCATAAACTGGACTCATCACATCCCACAATATAACACCTATAATCCACTACCAAATAATCCTCTTGTAGTTATATCCTTGTAAATTCAAACTTTGACACAAAAAATCTAGGATATTCAAATGGGAAAGACTAAGAAATCATATGTTGTTCAAGAATTATGTCCTTATCCATTTGATAGGAGCATAATGATGTTACCCTTTCCCCAAAACTTCAAAATTCTAAAGTTTGACAAATATAAAGGACATGGTAATCTTGAAGAGCATATACGAGAATTCTATGTAGCTTGCATGGAGGTATCCTTTAATGACACATATCTTATACACCTCTTTCCACGTAGCTTAGGTGGAGAAGCTATTGAATGGTTTTCACATCTACCCTCTAGAATCAAAATATTTCGAGAAATCATAGATCAATTTTTTGCTCACTTCTTATACAACATTAATGTGTAAGTCACCTCAAATGAACTATACATTGTTAAACAAAAAAAGGGAGAAATATTTACTTCCTTCCTACAAAGATGGCGACATAGGGCAAGCAAGTTCAAATGGCCTATTCTTGAAAAATGACAAGTAGAAATCATCACAAATAATCTTAACACAAACCTTGCCTTTCGACTACACATGCAATGCATGAAAACCTTCAAACAACTCATCTCAAAGGGTCTTAACATTGAAAGAACTCATCGCTAAAGGCTTAGTGCAAATCTATAAAGACAACAACCAACTATCTAGTTCAAGTGACAAACCTCGCATATGGGATAAAAACAAGAATGTAACTAATGATGGTGTGGTGGATGTAAAAGTTGTGATAAACACTCAATCTCAACCAAACACACAAAAAAAAATCAACAAAATGTTCAAAACAATAATCCTCCAAGAGCACTATCACCAAGACAAAATAACTACCCACTAAGATGCAAATACACTCACTTAGGGGAACCACTTGAAATAGACCAACATAAATTGATTTAAACAAACTTGATTAAACTTCCTAATTTTTTTCAATATGAAGAACTCCAATTCAAACCCTCATGGTACAATGATAATAATTACTGTGAGTATCATCAAATGAAAGGGCATAAAACTTAAAAACATTATCCAAGACCTCATAGATCATGGTGAGGTAGACATTGATCAATGACATGGGAACTTTGGAAATATTAAATTGGGTATATATAAGAATCTAATTCTTGACCATGGAAAGGCTAAAACCTAAAATAATGTCAATCATAACTATGACAATGTCATAGGCAGTACACGAGGTGATGACTATTATATATCTGATGTCACTATACAAGGACCAAATCTTGAGTGTGGAGTCACCACACAAAGAGGGAGAGTTTCCATTCAAGGAGCCCCTATGCCAACAAAATTTCAATAAAAAGTGAATTGTATAGATTATAACCTACTAAACCATCTCAAGAAAACACTAATACAAATCTCTATCCTAGAACTCTTGAGAATTTCACCCCTCCAAAAAGAAATCTTGGACAAAGCGCTTTTATCATCTATACCTACAGATATAGATACCAAAAAATTCCAAGCCAGGGTGGGGCATATTGCATCCACTCGTTGCCGGGTATTCACAGAGCAAGACCTCCCATCCCAAAAATTTCACAATCGTGCATACATCTTGAATTATATGTCCATAAACATAAGGTGAAAAGAGTCTTGATTAATGGAGGTGTGGGCATAAACATTTATACCCTTTAGTTGATCAAACACTCAGGATAATCTAAGGAAGTTATTCAAAGGAAACAAGGAATAACCATCAAGGCATATAATGATAATGAATGGGATTCAAGAGAAATAAATACTACCTATTGTAGTGTAGGAAATTGTATACCTTTACAATTTCACATTATGTTTGGGTCCCTTAATTTATTGGACTTAATTAAGCTTCTAATTTTCCAAATACTGCATTCCAGAGACTTTTCTTTCTATTTTCTGAAAGGAAAGTTGACATTTAATTAATGCAATAAATATTTTAATCACCTTGGAATGTGTGTGTCCTAGACTTATAGGCCAAGACCCATTAACCCAAGAGTGAATGGGTCCCCTTCAAGTCCTAAGACCCATTTCTAAATATGTTTTTGATGGAATTTTAATGATTCAAATTCAATTTGTAATTGTTGGATTTTAGAATTTAATTTTTGGGAAATTAGATAAACACCTATAAATACAGTCTTTTTATCGATTCAAATCTAAGAACACTTAATGAGAAAATTTCATAAGAAAATATCATTATCAAGAGAATTCAAGAGTAGATTTATCAATCATTTGTTGCAAGCAATCAAGATCCTAACATCATGTTCAAGATTATGTGTGTTCATGTCATCTTGTAAAGGATAACATGCATTGTTGATCCTAAAACATCCAAGCATTTTCAAGTGTCCAAATCAATTAAGCAAAGCAAGATAAAGTTCCTTTGAGTGATGTGTTTGTCTTCAATCCTCTAAGGGAAGCCATCAAAGGTTTGGTGAGTTATAGAAAACATTGTTAATTCATCATTTCCTTCTCCATTGTCATTATCTTTCTATCAAGGTTTAATTACCAAAATTTGGGTTTGACTAAGACAAACCCCCATTTAAACTAAATATTTTTTTCTCTTTGTGTATGTATAGATTATAGATTAAAGAAGGATTGAAGAGCTCTCAAAAGAGAAATTTTTCATTGTTACACAAGTTGTCAAGTCATAGAAACTAAGTTGCAAAATTTATTGGCATCACTCCGACAGTCGAACTTGTGTCAAATAGAAGCTCAAATCTTGCACCAGAGTACCCATTAAGTTGATCTAGACACCTGTACAAAGACCCATTCACCCATGGGTTAATGAGTCCTTGTAGGCACCTTAAAACCAATTTTTCTATGCATATTTGTCATCCTTTGCACTTCCCAGATCCACTAGTAAAATTATGTTTCCATCAGTCAGTCTTCGGGATCTTGCATTTTTCATACTAGGGCATATAAGATCATTAGTTTAATCATTCCAAAATATTTACATTCCATTCTTATCCCCCTTTAGATGTAGATCTAGGTCTGATTGGCTCACCTTTGAGAATGAAAGTCAATCTTTTACACCTTGTGATCTACATCTCAATGAAATTTATAAAAATATGGAAATGGCCCTAGGTTATGGACACTAATATGAGAGTCACCACATTTTTATGTTTCACCTATACAAGTGGGTCTTGTAATATCTGAGATGACATGTCAAGTCTCGGACCTTGACTTTCGATATAACATCCTTTTGGGCCGCCCAAAGATCCATGCCATGCAGGTCGTTGCATCTAGTTATCATCAATTTTTAAAGTTTCCATAAAATGAAAAGGAGGTTACCATCCATGGTGATCCTGAACCTTTCTAATAATGTAAGAGTATGAAAGAGAAATATTACAAATTGCTCCAAGGTCCAAATAATGATGCAGTTACACTCTCCTCTTATGTCAATCCATCAACACTTGCATCTACATCAAATTATCAACAAACACTTCCTGAAGTCAAGGTACAGATAAAAGGAAATGGTTGTGGTGACTACAACCTCAAGGAATCCTTCTATGTGGGAAAACTACCACTTTATCCTAAAACATATGGTAAACCCCATCATATCAAGAAAATGTCTAAAATAATCAAGGTCAAAACAACTACCTTTGCAATATGGGGGGAACTAAATTTTGAGGTCATAGATGAAGGAGATTTCTTGAAATGGGTATATAAAGAGGAACAAGAAGAGTCTCCTCTTCCTGTTGATCCAAGCAACAAAGGATATCAGTTGATCAAGAATAAGGGCTATACAGGCACCAATGGACTTGTTTTGAAACAACAAGGTATCTATGAACCTATAATCTTAGAAAAGTGACCAAAGAAAAAAGGTCTTGGGTATGGCTCAAACAAAAATGTGACCCCTCTTGTTGACAATTTTTTTACTAAGTTGAAGCTTCTCCTTGATTAAATCCATTTGATGACAAGGATATCAGAGACTTACCCATGTGTATAATAGACTTATTTGAAAATGCTTCTATATACACCATCACTATCACCTCATTTACATTCCCAATCCAAGACAATGAAATCAAACTCATTTATCCCCAACTGATAGATTGGGACCAACAACAAGCATTGGTTCTTGATTTATTCGAAAATGATGATGCTATCGTAGAATTCATGGGGCTCTAAGACTACATACCATTTGGTGATCAGAAAGAATGGTTTGATATTGAACTTGATACACAAGCAGACTATGGGGACATGATTGAATCCTTTAGTTGAAAAATGGCAAATCTAAAAATCAAAACAAGATCCCCATGTGAAAACCACAAAGTGGGCATTTTGGATTGTGAAAAAGTAAAAACAAAAGACGTATACAAAGGTGAAAAACTCTTTGAGGTGCCTAAGGATGACTGATTCAATCTCCCTATTGTTGCTATGGATCAAGAGAAACTAATAGTTCTTGTAGAAGATGGGAAACCCATAAATTTTGGAACATCCATTCAACCATAGGCGACATACTATGCTACATCCTTGGATGAGGAAGAACAACACAATCTAGCAAAATTATTGAAATAAAGAAATATCAACTTTGCTTGGTCATATTTGGATATGCCAAGACTTGATACTTCATTGGTATTACATAATTTGATAGTGCATCCGAATGCAAAACCTGTGAAGCAAAATCTAAGGAAAATGCATCCCCAAATGGTACTATTGGTCAAGGTAGAACCATAGAAGTTACTTGGAATGGGTTTCATAAGACCTATCAATTATATTGAGCGGGTTTAAAACCTCTTATCAATATTAAAACCCACTGGGGGAATCCAAATATACACATACTTCATGTAATTGAATAAGGTGTGTACTAAAGATGATTTTCCACTACCTAACATTGACATCATCACAAATCTTAAAACTAGACATGAGATGTCTCTCGGGGATGAATTTTTAGGGTATAAACAAATAATGATAGCACATGAATATCAACATAAAATGGCATTTACATGTCCTTGGGGAACCTATTGCTAGAATGCCATGCCCTTTGGTCTCAAGAATGTTGGAGCAACATATTAGAGAGCGGTGATCGTAATATTCCATGACATGTTTCATAAGATTTTGGAAGATTATGTACATGATATACTAGCATAAACTATCACAAGAAAAGGTCATCTTGAAGTATTAGCTCATATCTTTGACAAATTGGAGAAATATCAAGTGAGACTAAATTCAAAGAAATGTGTCTTTGGAGTCACTTCATGTAAGCTTTTGGGGTACATAGTATCTCGAAGGGGAATCAAAGTGGACCCTACCAAAGTAAAATCCATCATTGAGATGCAACCACCTAAAATACTTAAGCAACTTCACAGTCTACAGGGGAAGCTGCAATCCATCAAGATATTCATTGCATAGTTGGTTGATAAATTCCACCCATTCACACACCTTCTTCACAAGGAGGTAGCATTCAAATGGTATCATAATTTCCAACAAGCCTTTCGGAACTTGAAAGATTACTTTACATCACCACTAGTATTGATGCCACTAGTTACAGATAAACCATTGATATTGTATATCTCAACAACATCAACAATGTTAGGATCTCTCTTAGCACAACATGATGAATAAAGAAAATAGAGAGCTATCTATTACATTAACAAGACCGGTTGGATACGAGCTTAACTACACCCCTATTGAATGAGCTTGTCTAGCAGTAGTTTTTGCTTCACAAAAGCTACGAAACTACATACTTAGTCATCAATTAAGCTTATCTCTAAGGTTGATCCATTGAAATACTTATTATCAAAGGAAACTCTCACATGATGTATGGCTAAGTGGGTAATGATCCTAAGTGAGTTCAACATTGAGTATGTGGACTGAAAGGCTATCAAAGTCATACCAGATCAATTAGCAGAAGCTCCCATATATGTTGAAAACCCTTTGGAATTTGAGTTTCCGAATGAAACAATATTTGCCATAACATAGAAAAGCTTATAGAAGCTATATTATGATGGCTCCCATGCACAACATGTATCAAGAGCAATTATCTTACTTATCACCCCTCAAGGTGATTGCATTTTGAAGTCCTATAGGCTATCTTTTACATGCCTCAATAACATAGCTAAATAGTAAGCTCTCATCACAGAGTTAATAATGGCTATTTAATGATAAATTCAGGAACTCGAGGTTTATGGTGATTCCCAACTAGTGGTAAGACAAGTGAATGATGACTACCAAAATAAGGATGATAAGTTGATGCCATATAAAAGAATGGTTGATAGATTTAAAGAATATTTCATAGTCATCACCTTTGAGAAGATTCCAAGAGTTAACAACAAAGCAAAAAATGCAATGGAAAACATTGGGTCCTTACTAGACATGCCACATAACAACTCAAAATGTGAATTTCTTATGGAGTCACTTCTCATACTAGCTTTCGACATCCTTGAATTAGAATTCATGTGTGAAGTTATCGGTCTCGATTCCCCTTGGCACCATAATATTTACCTATACCTTCATGATGGTATATTTCCACCCAACCTTACTAGCAACCTCCATAAAACATTTATCTGAAGATCCTCTCGCTTCATCATCATTGGAAATACCCTTTACCAAAAAAGTCTTGATGGAACGTTAATCAAATGTCTTAACCAAGAAGAAGCTTCAACTTCCTTGAAAGAGATCCATGAAGGAGTTTTTGCATTACATTTGAGTGACACTACCTTAGTAAATAAGGTGCTTAGAACAATTCATTATTGTCCTACCATAGAACAAGAGGCTAATGAGTTCATTAAAAAGTGCTTATAATATTAGTAGCATGGTGATCCCATCCACACTCTAGCTTAGGAACTACGAACTATCATGACACCATGGCACTTGATTAATGATGAAGAGTATAGGACATCTAGGTTGAATGAGATTGAATTTTTGGATGAGTGTTTTCTAGAAGTACTGAATCACTTACACACTTATCAGAATTGGCTACATAGAATCTACAACAAGAAGATCAAGGGCCAACACTTTCAGGTAGGAGATCTTGTTCTTAAAGAGAATAAAAAATTAGTTGGATCAAGACAACAAAAGAAAATTTGTGCCTAAATGATTGGGACCTTTTGTCATTACCACAAGCAATGGATCTAGAGCATATCTGCTAGCAACATATGAATGGGATCCCTTGCAGGAACCTATCAACAAATATCATCTCAAGAGGTTTTATGCCTAACCCATAAAGGGAATCTTAATCCAGAATCCAAAAAAAAAATTTAAAAATAAATAAATCCAAAAGAGTATAAAATAGTAAAGAGAAAATCATCCTCAAGTAATAACCACTTGATGACGCTTTGAGAAATTACCTTGGTGAGAACCTGGCAAGCAAGTGCCATGTGTAAATAAGCACCATCTACCATTTATCAAGTACTCTTTTCATCCTTCCATAAAAATATTTCATCCACTCAAATTCATCCATCATTCATCCATCCATCTGCATCCCTATCATGGCTTGGTGTTCAACGAGTATCTATCACTATTAGTATTACTTGGCATTATCCTAAGGTCAAATTGTCCTACCTATAACGAAATAGTCTAACACATGACTAAAGGAATATTCCTACACCTAGTCATTAGCATGAATTCTTGTATATCACCTAAGCCGGTGAAAATCCCAAAAACATTCAAATATGTGAAAATCCCAAAAACATTCAAATATGTGAAAATCCCAAAATAATTCAAATATGTTAAAATTCAAAAAAATTCAAATATGTGAAAATCCCTAAAACATCCAAATATGTGAAATCTCAAAAACATTCAAATATGTGAAATCCTAAAAACATCCAAAACATTCAAAACAAAAAAACATTAGAAAATATAAAATTCCAAAAACAATCTCAAAAAATTTCAAAAGTCAAAAACATTTGAAATTTTTCCAAAAACAAAACAATAATCCACCCAAATGCACATATATGCCTACAAAACCCTAGGGTTTCGCCTTGCAACTCATTTTCAAAAAATGAGATCTTAATCACTTCTCGGGCTTCCTAGGACTTAATTTTTGTTCTCTTTTTAGCAGACCTAGTGTTGTCATCCTGTCATGATCTTGACCCAAAAATTAATTTTTTCAGTCGATCTCTCAAGGGGGCAACCTACCATCATTCCTTCATCAGTTGGAGCCCGGTGGGGCATCAAGGATTTTTTTTAAAAATTTTTGAACAACATCAGGTCTTTGAAACAACATAACAAGTACTTTGCTTCAAATAGGGGCAAAATGTAGACACCTAAAATTGTAGACACATTTTGATTTCACTTACTAACATCATTTTCCTCATGTTCACCTAATTCTTCTATTTAATTAAAAATAATGTCCAATTATTTAATTAAAACCCTAATTCGTCTCATCTTCACAATTACATAATTTTCATAGTTATTTAATTGACTAATTTTTCTCCAACCCTCTAACTTGCACAAAGAATATTCCTTTTCAAAAAGAAAATATTCTTGATTCAAATTCAAAAATCTCCTTCCCTCCAATTCAAAATATCTTTAACAAATTTTTCATGAAAATAGGGATATTTTGGGTTCTCATGAATTATCAACCCTTGATCTTCCCTCATCTCCTTGATTTCCTCTCATCCATTGATCCTAAGATCAAATCATGACTGTTGATCAAAATTCCTAAAATCTATAAAACAAAGCCTCTCCAACATGAAACTCATTCACAATCCTCATAAGCATGGGCACTCTCTAGAATTCTTGAGCCAATCTTAAGCATTTTAGAACACCTATTTTGTGAATCACATCTTATCAAGTTTTTGCAACGTGGATTATGCACAACTTGAGAAATCCACATCATAAATTTGCATCAATCTACAATGGGATTGGAGGTTTGCATGTCCTTTTGATTTAGTCTCTTTGCATTATGTGTTTTCATGCTTTTAAATTGAATCTTTTTGACATTGTTTACTAATTTCATTGAGTATAGGTTTGTATGATCTCAATTTTGTAAGTTCTTAGTGTTCTTAGACTCTAATTAATTAAATTATGCTTTCATTTGATCACCATACTTTCCTCTACGACAAAGGTAATTGTGTCTTGTTTCCTTTTGATTATTTAGGAAAAGAGGATACTCATGTAGTCTAGAATGCATAATTATCATTTTGGAATATTTTTGAATGTTAGCAATAGGTGCCTTAATAACATGTTATGCATATCATTAACTAATTATCTTCTATGTAATAATATGATAATATTTTTTTCATTTTTTTGAAAAAGAATAAAACATTTATTTTTTCAATAAGAGTTTATGTGGATGATTTTTTTTAAAAGTTATGAGATATTTATATAAACTTGCATTAGTTCCTTGTAAAATCATGATTTACTTCATATAGTTTTTATTATTAGCAAATTGAATTAAAAGAATTGATAAGTTCTAGAATTTACAAAATAAAACAATATATAAATTAGAGTGATACGTTTACTAACATGTATTTTTTTGGTGAGTCATGATGTAGATTCAACTGAAGCTATTGAGGACAACAACTAAATTACAAGGGGATAAATGTTATGAAACTTGTTCTCCAAAATGAAAATAAAGTCATAAAAGCATTAAAAGGAGAGAATAAAAATAAAAGAAAATATATTCATTTGGTTAAAATGGAGATTAATAAAAAATGTTTATGAAAACTCTTTGAAAAGAGAGGAATAATTATAATTATTAAATAATAATTAAAGGAAACCTTTGTGAAAGGTTGTGATGGTTTGAAAATCAACCCTTAAGGCTTATATAAGTCATTTACGTGAGACTTGGAAAGGACAAGAAGAACACTCAAGGAAGAAGAAGGTGGTTTGATGGGCTACAAGCACTAGAGGAGGGGGCACACAAAGTGTGTCCAACTCAGGGTATGGAGTACAGTCAGGTTTGTTCTAACCAGATCTTTGATGCATTTGCATGGTGCGTAAGCACACACATTTTTACACAAGTTCTCCAAAGTGTGTCAAAGTGAGATCCAATACCACTAAAATCTTTCTAGGGTGAGAGTGGCCTTTCCAAGCACTATGATTTAGATAAGTATTGAACTTATTCAAATATATTTCAATTATAAATGAGATGGAGTTGATTCGACTAAATTATTTTAAGATATTATTTATTTATTTTGATCATATTCATATTGTTAGATGTCAATTTGTACATAGATGGTGAAATTTTAATGTGCTTAAGTCTTAAGTTATTTAACACTGACAAATAAACATTTTATGCATTTGTATTTGAATCATAGATAGACCTTATAATATTTAAAATTGGATAATAACACTAATAAATTCGTTGCCATACAAAACCAACTCTGATATATCAAATCTATCCAATTTTATATTTAGAGAAAAGTAGTGTTATATTTCCAATTCTAAGCCAGTACAAGATGGATTATCATCATGCTATTGAATGTGTTACATAAAATTACCACCCTTAGCCTTAAAGATATGAATCTCCTACACCTTCTTATTGTTAGGCTAGAGGAGACTAGCTCTAGTCACAACTTTTTTATATTGGTTAGTGTTAATTTTGAAGGCATGGGAGTTGCTAAAACATCCAATCAACTTTCAATTTCAATTAAAAATTTATGACATGTTTTAACAAGCTAGAATTTATTAAGGTTTTATAGTTGTCTCATTACTCAACAACCTTTCAAACCAATTTTTTTACTTGGGCTAATAGTTTTTCTTAAAGATGACACTTTGAACCTACAAGATTCACATAGTTTTGGCATAAATCCAAATTAATATTCATTCAAATTCAGAAATATTAAAAATATAACTACTTTAAAGTTCACTAGCATTGCATACAAATTTGATATTAATAACAAACTCTTGAATACTATGGCATATATTCAAGTTCAAGCAAAAGTGATTCAAGAGGTAGAGCATCTCTAAATTCTTAAATCATGCTAGGGTAATGTCCATTGTGTGTTCAATGGCCCTGAAGTTGATGAATGTTTATGAATTATGTATACCAATTTACAATGAAAAGTAAGAAATAAATTTCAACTCACTTCAATAGGGTAGTGAATCCTTTGTCTGATCAACCAAATAGTGACTTGATTTCTAATAATATTAATGTGCATGCCAGTTTTGAGGTTCTACTTGCACCCGATTTGAACACGGGTGTCTTCGTTGCTTGCTTGATGGAGTTTTTGATGTTGTTATCAACATCCTTGACAACACTTTAGATGGGATGAGAGCCAACGCAATAGGAGTATGTTCCACATGGAGGTGAAGGAGTTGGATAGGGTTTTCCTAGACTTACATTAGGCTATCTTCTCTCCTCTCTTTGAAGGGATGATAGATCCTCCCAATTAACCCTTATTAACACACCAGGGTCTATGCATTCCAACAACTTAAAATATGCATAGAACCTCATCTAAGATGTAGAGTGGAATGATGCACAACAAGGTTGGTTTCCATGTTGATAATACAAATCTTTGTTAAGGAGATAACCTAAATGATATCCCATGTTTTTTGTTACTCAAGTGACTTGATATGTATTTTATAAATTGTTAATATTAAGATTATTTGAGGGTATGATGTCATTACACATATTTTTAGTATAATAATTTTTGATTCTTTTTAAATAAATAAATACTTTTAAAATTAATTTTCTTTTTATGGAAAATATTTAATATAGAATCACAAAAATAATTTATATACTATTCATAAAAAGGTGGATAGAATGGAATTACATTGTAAAGCCATGCAAACCAAGTCAAACCTAGGAAAACCAAAGGATCAATTTTTCATATAACCCCCAAAAGGAAATAATTGCTAAAAAAACACATGGGCCCAAAAAGAAAAGAATCAATTAAATGGCACACTCATAACAATAAAAAGAACTTAAGCATCAAGAGCAATAAACCTAGTAGATGGAGGCAAATCTCCATCATCTAGTTTGTAACTTCCCCCAAACCCCCGCCTCCACCCCTACATCCCGCCATATAGCAAGTCATGGTGGTCCCCAATATCTCCCAACTAATGCAAGCAATGTTGTCTTAATTATGTTCCTCTTACATATGAGATTGAATTCCTAGAATTTTTATTGAGAAATGAACAAAGCCAAATAAGGGAACTTGTTTTGCTTGATAGAAGGAACCCATCAATGCCACTATAAAGACATGGAGGTTTGCTAACCAATTTGTGGGGGGTGACCACCCATTTTTCTATCTAGCTTATGGGGGAAGAGACCAACCAATCTGGCTCTAAGAATGCTACTAGTATTTTCCACTACGCCCATGTCTTTGGTCTAATGTAGAGACTAACCATGCAGTGGAAAATATAGAAGAACTTGAGCCACTATGCAAGGAGCAATACACCAATGATCTAATAGGGTTTAAAAGTGGGAAAATTCTAAAGCCACCTTCTTGGCTTGTATGTGAATCTACATAAAACACATTAGATATAACCAAAAATTTGGAGTAAGTAGAAAAATATTTATCAATTGAATTTTTAGCAAATAAAGCAACATTTCTATTTTCCAATAATAAACTGATCTCCACACTACAAGTATACCAAATTTGCGCAAATTTAGCTAGAAAAAGCCTATGTAATGAGCCTAACCGAATTGACTCAAAACACTTCAATTTTTTGCCTTTGTAATTTCATCAAACATTTGGTGTGCAAAGTCTTTACTTGTTGTTTTGATTTTTGATTTTCAATTTGATGTTGTTTGCTTGAAATGACGTTCAAAGATGATTTAAATGCCTTCAAAGGACTTCTATGTAATGTCCCCTTTCAAATTGTTACCATCTAACAACAATAAATGAAGAAATAAAGCAACGAGTTTATAAAGAGTTTTCTTAATCAATGATGATATACTGCTTTATATTTTCACTGAGTACTAGTTCTTAGAAGTGGTGGTTCTCGACTGTCATGCCTACTTGGCGTAGTATATGTATTGGACTCAATATGGATTTCCATTTAGTGCTCATCTTAGTTCAGTCCTGAACATTATACTTCATGAAGACTATCAACAACAACTCTACTTCTCTATACTGTTTCTGTACATGTCATGATGAGTCTATGCGACAATGTATTCCATTAAGTGTTTGTGTTCATTCCATATTGTTTAATGCTGTTGAGTTTGGCACCTCCAGTGAGTACATCAACCTTGTACAAGAAAGCAACTCTTGCGGTTCCTTTATTTCTTGATGAATCACGATTGTTAATGATAAAGCAAGCATATCCACCGCACTTAGTCTTTTGTATTGATCTGGTAATGGGATTCATTCTTGACTCTACCAACCTTTTATCCTCCCCGCGATTCTTTCTCAGCCACGATGATTTATTTCTCCACCCACGATGCTTTTCTTTTCCCTGAACGAGGCCCCTCTTAAATGCCGATGAGAGCTATTCCTCAGGACGTGTCTCCTCTTAGGAACGTTGCCTTCTTGGAATAAAAGCGATGCCCTTTGAAAGCTCTAATCGCTGCAGGCTTGATAACGGGGTACAATAATCTTTTAGATAATAATAATAACCACATTATATGATGGCTGTGCGTAATTCGAGGTTGCTTTAGTATTATTTCTGTTGATAGTTTGCCGCCCCTTGATCTTAATTTATATTTTGCTTAAGTGTGTTTAATATGCAATATATTTTATTATTGTTAAAGTATTATATTATTATAAATATTTACATCGTTTATTTATTCCATTTAGTTTTTTATAAGATAAGCATTATTTACAAGGTGCTATACCTTTTACACAGAGAGTCCAAAGGCAAAAAAAAAACATAGTTCAAACAAAACTTGAACTAGAGGAACAAACAGAAACAACTGACTGACAGCTGCAGAACAACCAAAAATTAAACAACACCCAAACTAAAGGGGTCCAAACTGGCTCCACGAACTCGAGGCCATGAAGAGGCAACGAATTTGGGGAGACCATTCTTCTTCCGTAGCACAACCGACCAGAAAGGTTCATAATCGAGAACCAATGAGCGAGGTGAAGGGAGCGGATCCACAATAGCCACCCCGGGAGAGGAGCCACCATGCAGTGAGGGCGAAGCAACGGAGACCAAAGCAAACAAAGCACCAGCAAAGTTGTTCAATGAAGAACGGGTAGTAACTGGCAGAACAACAATAGTAGAAGGTTCAGACGGGACAAAGACAACAAAGGGTTCCGCGACAAGGATAGCCGAAAGAGGATCTTGAGTACGCTTGTGAGGGTCACCCTCCTCAAAGGAACTATCCGAAGGGGGAGAACCAAGAGTGAGATGGTCCGTGAGAGCATTCTTCCACCAAGTAGTCGCACTCTTGCGGCGAGCAATAGAGCAGCCAGAAGCCAAATGACCAACAAAGAAACAACACCTGCAACGAAAAGGGAGCCTCTCATAGTCCAGAAGTTGCTTCCAAGGTTGGTTCGCCACCATCAAGACCACATCACCATGGAGTGGTTTGGAGATATCCAAATCGATTAAAATACGAGCCACTGTAGTATGCCCAAGATCTTGAGACGTAAAATCCACTTTCAAAAAGCTACCAATGACATTGCCAATAGCTTCAAAGTAGGAATCCTCCCAAAATTGGAGAGGGAGATTCGGTAAACGAACCCAAACAGGTTTGTTATTCAGAGGCTTCGTAAGAGGATTGAAAGAGCGAGACCACGACCGGATGGACAACGAATGAACACCCCACATCCACACTCGATCCAACGCTTTGTCATGAGACTTAGGGGTAGAGAAGGTAGCAAAGAAAAAATCTCTAGCACTGGGATAGAGGTCAATTTGTCCAAAAACCAAAGGCTTCCAAGAACTAGTCACCCACTTATGGAGTTCAGGCAGGGAGGGCCGCAAGTTGTTAAACCTGCAAACCACACCCTGCCACACGTAGAAATCTTCATTTTTAGCAATCTCAAGCCCACAAACCACAATAGGGGAGTCTCAGGCACAAGGCAAAGGACAAACCCTAGCTAGGACCTGGCACGAGCAACAACAACAAAGGACTTTCGAGAGCCAACTGGAGTAATAGGAGGAGGGCCCCCAGCCACACCCCGCACAACATCCATAAAAGAAGGAGAAACCGCCAACTAGTCCAATGGAGGAACACAACCACCACATGCATGACAACCCAAAACTTGCAACAAATCGGGGGGGACAAGGGGAGCCCCTGCACCCACAAACCGATCCTCCACGCCAAGGCCCTGCGACAACAAATTTGAACCGCTCCTGCCCAATGCAACAAGCATCTTCGCAATGAGCATCTTCTCGTTCATAGCCTACTTTAATTGTTATCCACATATTTATTCCATTTAGTTATTTGGTGTTTTATTTTAATATTTAATTTATGATCATTGCGATTGTTTATATTTTAATATTTATAATATAATAATTACAATATTGCCTTTGATAATTATGATAGTATAATATAAATGAATTTCATTGTGTATTGACGATAAATGTATTTATAATTACAATATTATCTTGCGATAATTGTAATTATAAAAGTATTAGATCGATAATATTTTCTTTCATAATTTTAAATGTATTTTGTTATTCATTTTTACTTATTTGAAGGTTCTCTAATTTCGGGGACATGACAACCTAGGCCCATCCCCCAATAATACATTATGCCAAGTAAATAATTGTTGCTAAAGAAGCTTGAAGCAATCATGTATCAATGACCAAACTGAGTTTGAAAGGAAAGCAAAAATAAATGCTTGAAATTCAAATTGTTTACAAAAGAGACACTTAGGATAAGAAACTCATGGATGAACAAGACATTGCCAATATACAGACCTTGGTTTAAAATATGCCACACAAGATGGGCAAGCTAAGTTTTTGCAATAACTTTCCAAATTGTATGAAATCTCCTACACCCCACAAATGAACATAAGAATGAAGAGGTCATCTCTCATTCAACTTTTGAACCATCAGCAAGAGTAAAGCCAACTATAGCCTTTGTTGAGAGAATATTTGCATGCAAGATAGAAATGGTATATTGGTAAAATGCATTTCTAAATATGACCATATATACTCCCAATGAAGTAAGAATCTTGTCAATCTTGGCTAGACTTAGAATCTAAAATCTAATTAAATAATAGAAATTGACCCTATTAATGCAATTCAAATGGTTAGGCCTACATAATATTTACACAAAATTGGAGTTCAATCTCTACCTTGATAGTGGAAAGACTGAAAATGACCAATTGATATGTCCTTTCCATTGATACAAACCTTGGCTTGGCTATCAACTTTTGTCTCCACAAGTTCAAAATGAAGTGATGAATTCTCAATGGAATTTACAATCCTCTTCTTCCACTTGGACTCACTATTTCTTCAAGATATGAAAAGTTGCAATACTCACTAGAATTGTCATGGTGGCACCATTTCTAGCGGTATCATTGGGCAAATTTCTAAGGTTGACTTTGACAATTTTACTAATTCAATAGGGGATTAAAAAAAAAAATGCAAAATAAAAACAGTTAAGAGTCCATATTTGATACCAATGACTTTGTCGGAGGGAGTGGTTGCCCCTATGGCTAAAATGGTTTCCTTTTACATTGATGTGCTCAATGTGCTTGCAAACTTTCATATTTATAGTTTTTTTATAGATGTTTATTGAAGTTATCATTGATATTTTGGAAAGGCAATATAATTATACTTTCTTTTGATTCATCTTATAGCTATAATTTTGATGGTGATTAAAAGTTGAATATTTGCACCTTTTTGAAGAGATTGGGTCCAATATAATTATAATTTCTTGTTTTTTTTTTTATCAGTATGATTTCATTCCACCCACACTTTTGCATGATTAACAATCACGAACTCCTTGTGTGGATTAATAGACAGAGTTTTCAATAATAAAAAAATTGTGATGATTTTTAATTCTACAGTAATACTTCTTTTTGGAAAAATACACTAGTTGCCAGCTAGAAAGAAACAAAAATATCCTAAAATATTATCCTCCTGCTGAAACCCACCAGAAATCTAAACCCAAACGTTCAGCAAAACTTCCTATTGCTTTGTAGAGTTTGCAAGAATTATCCAAGGAATATTTAATCAATGCTAATGGCGGAGATTTTTGCTACATATTTTTCTTTTGATTGTATTGGTAAAACATATTCCCTCTAGTTTTGATCAGCAAATTGTATCATACTTATTGTTGTATATTTCTCTGGAAAAAGCAATGTTACGTACAATCTGTTACAACTTACAACTCTCAGAACAAGCTAAAATATATCAAAGATAAAGAGATGATGTTATCACAGCAAGACAACGCATTGCTTAATTTATAAGATTATACCCAAATCTAGCCAAAGACCTTAGCGTACATGGTACATAGAAGTAGATACCATCTCTGCCGTCAAATTGTTCGTAGTAGATATACCTCTTAAATTCATTTCGTGTGATGAATATATTCTGAAAAGCCAGACTGAGAGCTTCTCATACTAAAAACGTTTGAGACACCTGTAATAAAGCCCAGACCCAAATAATTGAATTGTAGAGTCTCTTCCCAAAGAATATAATTTTAGACTACACCTAAGGTTGCATCAGTAATCCCCGACACCTTTTGCAGCATTGCCATTGCAATAAGGTAAAAATTTATGACTCTGCCTGTCAATAGAAAATATATCTATCCAACTTCTTGTCTCTTGATAAATGGTACTCCAACCATATTTTTTGAGAGGATATCAGCAATACAAGAAACACAATGGTAGACCAAACAAATTCAGGAACATCTTCACTAAGATTTATTTGAATTATTACTGATAAAATACATATATCATTGTTCATGGATTAACAAGGAAGTTACCAATTGCAACAGGTACTGATTACTAGTCAGCATCTTCAAGCCTTTCATAGAAAAGCATACTTGCATATGCTCCAAGAACACATTTTTCTGTTACTCTCTCTACGTGAGAATCTGAAATTCTGAACCAAAATACATCAGAGTTAGCCATATTCTTATTACCAGTTCTGGAAAATACACTGTCTGCGGAGTTTGTGTTCTCTTTCTCATCCATGAATGTTGCTTCTTCTGCATAATCCGTTTTACTTGTCATGCGCAATGTAGGTGCTTCTGTGAGCTCCTTACCGACCTTTACCTTACGATAGACAGTATAGTGCCCACTTCCCAAATTGCCATTGTGCTGCACAACAGAAATAAGTCCATAGGGCAAGCTCCTTCGATTTCCTATGCATCTAGCATTTTCCGGACCATCTGTATTATTGTTCCCATTCTGATTTTCTACATGCTGTAAATGTGAAACTGCGCTGTATTGCATCTTAGAGTGTGAGCCTCCATAACATTGGTTACCATCTGCAGTGACATCAATTGAAGTAATTTAGAAAGGGCATAAACCAGAATGCACATCACATTCATTTCACTCCCCGACATTATTTATTGTGTAACCTAGGGCATATCCAATTACCTGTATCCCTAGATAATGATGACGACGTACTTTTAGATCCAAGGGAAACATTGTTGGGGTTTTCACACTGTTTCAAAACAACCAGCTCTTGTCAGCCACTTCTGAAGAACTTTTTTTGGCACGGGCCAGAAATCAGCCTATGTTTGCATGGTTAAAAATTCAAAGAAGTTCAATATTACCTTACAAGCAATAAACATGCAACTAAATTTTATGTATCTAATATTTACCGTGACACAGTTTTCTAATGGGTAATATATATTTTTATTTTTCCTGTAAAGTAAAAAGATTGTATTAATATGGGTGGGATAATTACAAGATCAAATGCCTCTGGGTAGAAATGAAATGCAGACTATGATCATTTTATAATAGATAAAATCATTACAGCCTTTATACAATCTGGAAAGCAATTATCTGAGAGTCCAAAACCACTGTTAACCAGAGCACCTAACTAATGCTAGAGAAAACAAAGATATAAACAGAAACCGAGAACTAGAAAAATAGTACTTCCTAAGCTCTATGAAAGCATAAAAACATAAATACATTAGTACATCAGGGAGAGATTAGAGCAGGTGGTCCATCCATATAGAAGTTCCCTTTTTACGAAATTTCTCTTTCAAACAAGTATCGGCATTGGTATTGAGGCTGGAAACATTGGAAGCCAGTGTTCCAAAATCAACAATAGCAGTGAATTACAAATCGATAAGCCAGATAACAGAGTCTTAAGCTGTCAGGCCATTTGCCTCTCTGTCTTCACTTGGTCCAACATTTTCCCCATTGTTCAGGAGATCAGTGTCCGATTGGTAGGGAGGGGGGCTTCTTGCTCGAGAACAATGTGGATTGAAATGGTACAATCAGGAGGAAATCGATTGACTCCAGTCTCATAAATTGGAACACCTATTTAGGGAGTGGCTGAAAATATTTTCGTTGTAAACATTTCTCCATTCTTGCGAGCAAGTTCCCCAATACAATTGCCAGATATCAAGGTAAAGGTTTTGTACTCCATGTATTTGTACATTGTCACTTAATTTGTTCAGGCTCCTATCAATAGTATAGAGGGCCTTGATGGCAGTAATCTTTTGACCTTGTGTCTCTTTATTTATGGTGTTGTCATCTAGTATAGATAAGAAATGCTGGGTACCATTGGGTGAGGTTAGCAGACTTTGCATTCATTAAACTGAACTTATATAAAAACAAAATCCAACACCAAAAGTAAATGCTGCTACAATAAATAGTTCATTTCCAGAAAATTCGCTATATTGTGCAAAAAGGGGAAAACATCAAGTCTGTTGGCCCCATAAGTTGTTAGCTAAATACCATTAGTTTTAACAGAACAAGCAAAAGTGCAGTATGCATTCATAATTCTTAATAATATGCCTCTGATATAAATCTGGGAACAAGTCTACAGTGTCTTCATACACATGCAGTAAAATTAATCCCATCATCAAAATTTATCATATGAATTCATGGGTTCATGTCATTTTATGCATTTAGAAAGTTTTGGGTCAGATGCAATATCATAGAATCAATGGACTAAATCCATATCAAGATAGCTGCAAAATTTTTATCCGTTCTGATTGCTAGAAATTAGAATGATCCATCGAATCATATGATGGGCAGGATTCATGATGATTCCCTTCTAGAATCTTATATAATATTACTGTGAAGGATTGGAGAGCAGTCCATGTGTCCACTAATCCAGGATGCTCTGGGATATAAAGATTCCTTTGCAGTAATGAAATAACTTCAACTTCCATTAGTTACTTCATACAGATTTCACCTCAGTCTGCTGGCATGTTAAATCATAAATTGGACCTACTAGAAGCTTAAGGACAACATTGATGTCTAAGCCATAGTTGGAAAACTTGGACTCGGCAAAAATTCGGCAGACCCAATATTTTTGACTCGGCAAGAAACTGGCTATTTAAAAAACTGCTTAAATTTCTTTAGGAACACAATTTTTTTGCAAAATTCAATGACAAGATGTATCCAATGAGTCCATAAATGAGTACAAAAGTGTTTTCTACTATTAAATTTGATTGATTTGAATGCAAAGTGAATACAAAATTGCATCATCATGCTGAAGCCTAATGGCTGATCTCCTGATACAATAGATAACTGACAAAATGAAAATAGTAAATACAACATTTTACATCTTCCTCTTTCCTAATCCAGTGATAACTTGGGGAGAGGTAGAGGTTCTAATCCTTGAGGTTTGTGGTGCCTCCTTGCTTGGCATAAAAATTTGTGGCAATGACTCCTCCTTAGCCTCATGGCTCTCATCAATGTCATCCAATCCTACTCCAGCTGCACCCACATCCTCCAATGCCTGCCTCTCAAAATCAAGAATCTCATCTTCAATAAACAATGGAGGTTACTCATCCCACCCTGTCCAATCGCTATAAGGATCTATTTCATCCGAATCAATGGGATCCTCTGATTTGTCCTCTACCCTTCTTGTGCGCAGCTGAAAGTTGTATTGCACAAAGACAAGGTCATTGAGGCGTTTTTGAGCTAATTTTTCCTCTTCTTTGTGTGGATGGCCTCAAACAAGCTCCAATTGTGCTCACAGCTGGATGCACTACAAGGTTGGCATAAAATGCGGAGGGAAAATCTTTGGAGATTTGGGGTATTTGCACCCCAATTTGTCCACCAAGAATCTACAAAATAAAATATTGAAGAGTTAGAAAGCAAAGTCAACATATTTTATCAAATTACCAATAGTTGTAAATTTGAAATTTGTAACTTATAAGATGTATGTTAAATAAAAACTCCGAATTGTATATCTGGTGTCTGAGTGGTTCTTCCTCAGGTAGCTAGCTCCGAAGACAAGAGCCTACCCCTTCCATCCTTGTTACTTTTCAATTCTTGGGCAATGAGGTCTCTCACCTCAACTTGGGGTGTCATCCTTTGAATGCAGGTCATGAGGTCCTCCATAACCTCTCCATTAGGATATGAGAATGTATCTGAATAGAAAAAAAAAAGGGTTGAGGAAGTACTCTGCTGCATGGATGGGTTGGTGGAGTTGATTGTTCCACCTATCAATGATCTCTCATATGGGATCAAATCTGATGCTATCCCCCTTGTAATAATTTTGATGGACTCTTTGGCCCTATCCATGGCCTCATAAATATACCCCATTGGGTTTAGATCCCCATCTACCAAATGGAGAACTCTAACTAAGGGCTCCGACACCTACAATTTACAAATACAAAAATATTAAAGTTACAAATTTATAATGAAAGACTTAAATTAAAAAAAAAAATATTCAATTTGAATAAATTTCAAAGTTTTGAGGTTACCTTCACGATCTATGTAGCTCTTTGTGCAAAAAGGTTGTCAAAGACTATGCTTGCAACCTTCTCTCCTTCAAGCTTCTTCGAATACAATGAGTCTAGCCATGCTTGACTCACAAACATTTTTTTCAAAGAAGTCAATGAACCAAAAACCTTGCGTTTCTAAGACGAGGACATCTTTGAGATGCGGGGACTTGGGGGAAGCGTCCCCCCACCATCCCACCATCGCCGCCAAGGTCTCAGGGATGTCTCTGAGACGCCACCTAGTTTGGGGACCCTGGGATGTCCCTTGGACATTCAGGAGACTTCAAGGAGTCTCCCAACCATTCTAGAGACTTCTAGGTGTTGCAAAATATAAGAAATAAAATCATGAAAATGACATTCACCATGAAGGTTTGTGAGGTTTTGAAGGCTCTGCCCATAGACCCTCGCAAGGGGCGCTGCCCCTTGACCCCATTGGGAGCTTTGCCCCCAAACCCCCGCAAAGGGTACTACCCCTTGACCCCAAATCTCTACCCACTATTAATGTTTATTGAAATCATTGCCATGTTTTTAATGTTTTTAAGTTTAAACTTTACTTAGTATGCCAAAGTTTCATTTGCAATTCTTATACATATTGAGTTATTACTGATTTTCCCCCAAACCTCTACCCACCATTGTTAATGTTCAATGCAATTATTGCCATGTTTTTAATGTTTATTAGTTTAAACTTTACTTGGTATGCCAAAGTTTCATTTGCAATTCTTATACTTATTCCTTACACATCTTTTCATAAATAATTTCCAAGTACTAGATGTATTTGCACCACCACCCTGCTGCCATCCCCTACTGTCCCCAAACTAAGGCCCTTGGTCCCCCCATCCCCAAAACCCGTCCCCACGTCCCTGCGTCACCCATCAAGAAACTCCATGGAACACTAGTAAAAATTATTTCCAGACTTATTGAATATAGGTATGTTTTTCCCTTAGAATGATGTTCCATAACACATCCTTCTTGTATATTCTCCTCGCAAGCTTGGCGCCCAAAGTCATATTTATCTTATTATTTATTCTTGACCCTAGTTCTCCCCAATCTCTAGGGAGATTTATAATGTTCCATTTCACTAAAGGTAATTTCCTCTATTATGTGTGTGTGCTGCCAATCCATAGGAATCTGAACTACATAGACCCAATGATTCTTTACACTTTACCAAGCGTTGGAAGGATAGACATCATGTAGACCAGCATGGCTTTTAAACATGACTTAACTAATTGGATATGCATGTTTGTGTGTGTGGGTATAGATATATATATTTCGAGCATTGGATATATCAACATCATGTAGACTTGCATGGCTTGTAAACAAGACTTAACTAGTTTGAAATGTATGTATGTATAACCATATATGTGTGTGTGTGCTCCCAGCTGCTGTCCCCAAATTTTGGTCCATAGTCACCCTGTACCCACATTCCAAAGCTCCATGGAGCATACCTATATGTATGTATGTATTATACATACAAATATAAGTATATGTATATTAGATACACACATATATACAAATGTATATGTATACGTACATACATGTATATAACAATAATTTATACAAAATGAGGGACAATGATAATAGGTCTGCTCTGCAATCTTGTTTCATACTTTTCAGCACTAGACATTTCTGCTATTGGGCACTTCCTCTTTCCATGACCACTATCCTGCAAGGAAGGATCAGCAGTAGAAACCTTGTTTCTCCCATCAAATGTAATATGTCAATTACATTTAAGACACACAAACCCTAGCTGAAAGGAGGAGTATTGATGTTTATTGTTCAAATAATGGTATTTGCAATCCTGTCCAGATTGACAAAGAGGATACACAGTAGGTTTCCATGATCTAAATATATCATCTATGCATTCCCTCCATTTTTTTCCCACATCATGAACATTCAACCCAAATTCAGTCTTAATAAGATTCAATATATCACAAGCATATACTCAGAAAGCTCTTAGGTATTCAATTAGAATTAGCTCTTACAGAACCTTCATGGCATATCCATCTTTAATACTCAACAAAACAGGGTACCAATCTGATTACTAATACAAACACCTTAAAAGCCTAAGGCATAAGAACAGAAGACACATAATGTTCAGGAAAAATGACATTTCATACTTGAATCACAATACTGCAATGTCACGCATAAAAATAACCATAATTTACACAATAATGTGAGGGATGTTGGGGACGGCAGGCTGCCCCCCCATGGTCCCTGACCGGGGAATATCCCCCCACCTTTGAGAGATCTCCCTGGGGCATCCCTATCTTTTGCACAATATCAGGGACATGGAGGGGACATTGAGTCCCTGCTCCAAAACACCCCTCATCCCTGGCACCTCAGAAAAACCCTTGGGAGATCCCAAGGGAACACTGCTAAAAAGAAACTCTTAACAAAGAAGGCATAATAACATGAATAATAATAAGGATACAATATATACACAATCATTACCTGCAATATGGACCATACAAATAGCAAGGACTAAATCTAGACGATCAACCATTAAAAAATGATATGCTAGGGACAACATCCCAAAATAACATCTTGATAACTTCATTGCACAAACAACTAAAATCAAGTCCATAGGAAATTTTTAGATGTCCTACAAATTCATAAATTCAGGAGAGTAACATAACAAAAAATAAAACCACCGCAATAGAAGCTTTTAGAGGCCTTAGGATGCAATGATTAGGTCACTATAGTTTATTGGGAAGCCTTAGGCAATGTCTTGTTGAGCTCCCCTAGCAAGAATTGCAGGGTTGTTAAGGGCATATTTCGAGTGCCAACAAATTCTAATGGGCCACTGAAGAACCTAATGACTGGATGACTATCATTGCATACTACATTATTGGAAAGTTTGATGATGTTCCATCCCACTAGCCCCTGGAAAAGCTTGGAAAGATCATTTGCACAAAGGAGGTGACAATTACATTTCCCTATGCCTCAAGCAGGATAGCAGTTATATAGTATGGGTGAAGCTAAAACCACCAGCATGTTGTGGTCAACATGCCGGCACTTTACATTGGGGGTGGTCAACACCTTTTTAAGTATGCATTGATATGGATTGAATTTCACAAATACTTTGTTTCAGCTGTGAACACATTGTTCAGATAGACAGGGAAAAGGAATAGCAAAAACTATAGCCCTGACTAGATCAATCTAAGAGAATACAAATTCATTGATGTGTAAAAGTGATTTCTGTCCACCTCAGCAATCCACTTTTGGTTTGAAGGGTGTCTAATCTCAACATAAGAGCGTTGCTTATATTTTGGAAGAAATGAGCATATTCAACATAGTAGATAGAAAGCGCAACAAGACTCATAAAAGAAATGGCACGTATAACTAAGACACCTTCAAACATGTTTAAAAAATAAGAATTACTCAACAAAAGCATCAGCAAAGATGTTGAAGGAGAGAAGTCACAGCAAGTTACAGAACTTTAAGTTACTCATGAACTAGTAACAGAAATCTCAATATGTAAGCTTCTCCTTTTACAGTAGTTTTTATTATTTTTATTCTTGTGGGCACTATACTGCATCTTCTCTCAGTTTTCGTACTTCACTCAAATGAAGGGAAAACATTATGATAATAATAAAATTTCCCAGAAAGAAAATTATCAAGCTCATAGAAAGGTCATTTCAAAGACTAACCTGGACCATGGAACAACTTATCAGTTTTTTTCTTTTTTCGTCATCTGGTTGTATATGACTGTCAGAAGTTCTGCAGGTAATAGATTTTGTCATTGAATATCTTTCATCATTGAAAGGTTTGTTTTCTTGAGGTTGGAGTAACTGGTCAACAGTGTTACATAAACTGTTTGCAACACAGTTTCCAGACGTAGATTCTGAACAAAAGCTAGATTCCTTAGCAAAGAAAGGATTCCATAATAATAAATTTCTATCAAACTGGAATTTAAAATGCTCGATATGTGAAAGCATAGACTGGCTCTGCATTGTTTGCATCTGTCTTTCATGCAATAAAGACACCCTCTTCATTCCTTGTGCAGCAACAGTGTATGGAAACAAATTTAAAACTATAGGAAATGAGATATGACCCTGCAAATAAATATTTGCACTGAAATGTTAAAGATTTGAAATGCAACCATAAAAAATCAGTGGACCATAAGAAAAACACATGTACAATAAGAGCAATTGCAATCACAACTGCTGTAACAAGGCAAAATTTACACACTAGAAAAAGAACTTACCCTTAATTTAATTAACTCGCCAATATCATTCATAGAAGCACGTTGTAAGTGAATACACAAAACCTACAAAGTTTCCAAGCAAATAATTTAGCATTGTTAACCTGCAAAAAAAGCATGATGACTTTACCTACACTATTTACTTTATTAAAATCAAATTTTTGAAGTTGACAGAAAATAGAGAACAAACAAGATTAAAAGATAAACTTTTCAACACCTTTGGACAGCAACCTAATCTTAGTTGTTTGCAAGCATTTCTGTAAGCAGCTGGCCAGGGCAATCCTTCTTTGGCAACAAGTGCTTCGCAACAACAGCTGTCATCATCACTACAATCTTTAATCTTCTGTATAATAGCCTGCAATGCCACAATGCATTTCAAAACAATTTATAAATTTTCAGCATGTCATAACAGTATGATTTAAGCCTTGTCCACTCTTAAAATCACAAGAATAATTAAAAAGAGTTTTCCCTGTCAAGGATGCAATAGGAAAATATCTCCCCAAATTAAAAGCATTGCAATGGGCTCCAAGACCAACCTTATTCACTTCGAATTTCAAGGACAGAGCTTGAATTGCAGAGAGATGAGAACAATTACTGCATCGATAATTCCTAATCTGTTCAGGGGCCGTATATTTTTTTAAAGAATTGTCTATGGTGCATCCCTCCATCTGAAAAGAAAGGTGAATTTGAGCCATGCAAGAGAATTAGACAGAATAAATTGAAAAGCAATTGCATAACATAAATCACAATGGAGTTCAACTCTCAGGGCTCAAGAAAATGGAAAAGCAAAATTAGAATCTAAATCCAGTTACTTACAATGTCACCATTACTGCCTACTATGGGTGATATTGGCAAATCATGAAAGAACTCGAAGTGTGTTGAAGACTGCAAACCACAAACAAGGCAATAAAAGTAGATTGATAACAAATCTAAGTCTCATATTTCATGCTCCTTGGTTATATTTTAACTTTTAAGGTTGATGATAAGCATCACAGAAGGGAAACAATCAATGAACACCTTCATCACAACTTCACCTAGAGATTCAAGGTACTTGAGGCAATGAATTTTTCAAAGAGGCCTGTTTATATAGTACATATCTGCTAACCATTTTTCAACCAGCCAAATTTTAATGTGTGCATAAATGAATGTGTATTCTTTCTGAAGGAGATAGATAACCTGAAATGAACAGCTTTGACATGTCACTACACTTCCAATGGTTCCATCCAAGGGAGTTTTAAGGCAATTATTCCAAATCTCCAAAGAAATTTGTTCGCCTCTATCTTTGTGATTGGTAAACTCACTATCACAAAGGGCCAAAACACTTGACAAAGAACCATGATGTGGCATGTATTGCTGAATGTATTGAAGGCATTCTTCTTTCAGTGCAGATAAAAGGTGTCCCAATGCTTCTGCTGCATCCTAGTTTTTAAACAGATAATAAATGAGTTAAAATGCAAAAATAGAATGGAAGCAACAATATAAAAAGTTGTAAAAAGGAGGCAGGCATTTACCTGCTGCCTTGCAAGATCAAAATTAATTGCATGAGATTCTAATGCCATCATAACTTGTCGGGGACTGGCCACTCTGCCCTCTGCTCCAAGCATAGACAACTCTAAAATGGCATCACAAACAGTACTCTTCATCATGATTGTTTCTTAGCAGCAGATTAAGCATATATATGGGAGGACTCACTAGTTTTAAATAAGTAATAGTTGTAACATAAAAATTCAACCTTCTGGTTTCTGTTGCACATTGTTCAATGTTGAATCATAATCACTATTCCAATCCTAGCACAGTTTCTTTAAGACAAATGGGCATAATCATGCATTGAAAACAACATCAAGTTTAACTCAATGTAAGGCAGGCATTATCAGAAATAACATGAATCCTAATTACCAAGACAGTGTATAATATAAACATACTTTGAATACCAAAGTCTCAAGCTTCTTCCCATGAAATTTGACTTTCAAAGACCCATGTTCACTAAAATTGAAAGCATACTCTCTAAAACCATAGACATCTGACATTGTGCTAGGCATCAAGTTCATAACCTCGGACAGGACCTGCCATAACAACTATTGTGATATATATTTAGCAAACACAGTTTCAGCACAGAGATAACACAAGCAATCATGAAGAATTCAGAATTACAATACTGAGTGTAACTACTTAAGCGAGAAATGTAAAAACATATAGACAAATATGATTACTCTAATGAGATGCATCATGCATCCACCATAACAGTCCTAATCAGATGAGGATCTCAATTTTGAATGGGGCCTCTTTATAGACTTGAGTAGTTTGCATACAATTACAACTCTTGGAACCAACCCCTTGCCAGCTAGTCTCAATTCATTACAATTCAGATTACAGTTAACACATTCATAAAGATCAAGATGGCAGTTTGTGGTGAATAAGAAATAATTTAATGCCTTCAAATATTTTAATCTTGCAACTATTCCTCAAGTTTTTCTTACAAGGAGTAAGATTCGAATGAGGAAAATCTGTGCCAGTTCCTAGAAGTGGCTCCATCAAAAAAGGTACAATAATTAAAAATCATAGCAGCCATTAGGCATGTACCTGTGGGATGTGTGGATTTTTTTACAGATCACAAATATGCAGGGCTATGGATCACAATTGAGACTATGTGCTCTCATATAGAAGAGTTCTCTCAGGTGGTGCATCTTAAAGTAGTAAAGGTGATTATCAATATTCAGAATGGGACTACAAAAGGCATACGAAAAATCCCAGAACAAGTGAAACATCTTTGCAAAGATGGACCATGAACCCTGACTAAATCAGGGATCATATTACAATTGACAAATAAAATATTATAATGTAAAATCAAAACAGTAACTGTAATGGAACATCAACAATTTGAAGTTTTGGTTCCTGCTGGTTTTCTTTTTGTGCTTGCAAATGTCATGGTCCACTAACCTAAGTCATGGTCGCTAAGAGCACAATCATTAAGATAAAGTTGTCTTTTAATTGGAAACATACAAAAACTTTGCAAAAAAATATTTTTATGATCATTTGTTTTATCTTGATGGTGGATTGTGGAGGGCAACCTAAAATTTTGATAAAAAAACTTGCATACTAATTTCTCCAAAAGCTTTCTACCTCAACATATATGTGTGTGCGTGTAGTTTGTTAATGGTTCACTCAAAAATGACCCAAATCAGGGTCTAGTATGTACCCACTCTAGGTCTCCTATGGATACCAACAAGGGGTTGCATATCATACCTAGGTTTGTTTGAGTATGCTACAAAAGTATAACCAAGCAGACCCAAGTCTATTTTGCAAGATGCATGGTGAACCCAAGTCAATGCTTGCACCCATAGATGAAAAAATCGCTCAAAAATCGCCTGACTCACAAGTACTCACGCGCCATCAATGGCAGCGAGTAAATCGCTTCATAACTTGCAGATGAGTAATACCATAAACGCGCGGTGATTTTTTCAGTTTCAAGCGCCAAAACACACGATTAACAGATGAAAAACGTGTCTGAAAAAATGAGATTAGGGTTTAGGTATAAAGCACAAAAAAAAAAAAAAACTTTTCTCCTAATCTTTCATCGGCAAAGAAAGCAGGAAGACGTCAAAAAATAAAGAGCAGGCCGTGCGACTAGGGCACGCGATCACACACAAATGGGCATTTGTTTTCATTTTTATTCCGCCATTTATAAAATATGCGATTTCTCTGCAAGTCAAAATGATTAAAATGATTTTTTTTTATGAATTTTTAATCTGGCAATGTTTATTACACGACTTTCATTGAGCCCATTTATTTATTTATTTTTAATTTCATGATTTTCGTTGAGTCGGTTTTTTTTTTAATTTATTTTTAATCTATTTATATTGTAGTAGACTGTATTTTGAATTGCTTTTTATATTATTATATTATATTTTGATTGTATTATATGGCTATATGTTTTTTACTTACAAATTTGCAATATAATGTTTTCATATGAGTAATTTATAATTTTATTATTATGAGTAATTTAATCATTTTTATTTTTATTTTTATATGAGTAATTTATAATTTTATATGGCATTTTGAATCCAATTTTTGATATATATAAGTTGCAAAATATAATAATATTAAATTTTAGTTACATTAAGTTATTAACTTATAGTTTATTTATTATCCAATTTAGATCCAAATTTTGGTATATAGTTATTAATAATTAATGTAAAATATAAAATAAGATATTCAAGACAAAATGTATAAAATTATAAATTATTCAAAATAATAAAATTAATCTTATTATGATGAAATCAGTAATATGTTATAAAAATTCAGTTTATATGTGTGTTTTGTAAGAATATTTTAAAAAATTGTGTATTTTCAAATGTTCGATAAATTTGCCGAGTCCCGAGTTTTTAAATTTTTTGGGTCTACCAAGTTATTGCCGAGTCCGAGTTTTTCAACTATGCTTGCACCCAAAACATATTCTTATAATTTTTTCCTATTTGGCTTCATTGGTTGATTATTCAACCTAAAAAAATTAACCCTAACCCTAAAATTGACCTCTAAACACATTAAAACACAAAAGCATGAGTTTGTTGCACAAGCAATTGTTGTGAAAGTGATTATTGCATGCGAACAATTGTTGTGCAAGCAGTAGTTGAAGTTTTTGCATAGACACTATTGTTGTGCAAGTGGTTGCTACACAAGCCTATATTGTTGCACAAATCATTGTTTTTAAACAAGTATGTGTTGTGCAAGTTGTTTCATAGTTGTTTGACAAGTTGACATTGAAGCAATATTTTTAATTTTATGGTGATTTTGTTTATTAAATGAATGTTATATGGTGTTTAAACTTAATTCCTATTTCTAGGCAGCAAATATGCATATACTTATGGTTTTTATATGTTTCTTGTATAGATGTAACCAAGTATTTATATGTTTCTTGTATAGATGTAACCAAAACAAACCCAACACCAAAATTATTTTGCCATGTTGGCATACACAAACTTATTTTGATAACTTAGTTGTGTGTATATATAAATACATACATATGCGTGTGTGTATGTATAAATACATACAGATATGTGTGTGTATATATGTACCTACATACATATAGAGATACCTACATATGTGTGTGTGTATATATGTAACTACATACATAAACATACATTATATGTATATATGTATGTATGTTTATGTTATTGATTTGTCTTTGTGGGAGGTTTTTTGTTAAAGGTTTGGCATCTATATAGGTCATGTTGGCGTAAAAACTAACACCTCTGGAGTGTGAGTTTGTACGGACAGCTATGCACACTACGTAATGAGTGTTCTTCAAATTAGGAGGGGAAGCTCCCTTGTTGTACTGGAATGCATGAAATAGAAAACTAAACTAATGTCCTATCTTTTTGTTCTCAGCTGGTAGAGGCACAAGGTTAAGAAAACCTAAAACATTGCAGCTAAGTATTTTCTTGTTTCGCAGATCATCTAACTACAACTAAGCTAACTTCTTTAAATCTATCCAGTTTCCTCAAGAAACAAAGCACGAGGAAATGGAGCAAGAATGTATTATACGATAAACTTCAGGTGCGGGCTCACAACATGAAGGCAAGGGAAGCGCAACTATTTGCTAATCCGGGAAGAAGTTTATTAAAACAAACAAATAAATGGTAAACCTAGTACAACTTCACAACATGAAGGCAAGGTAGGCGCAACTATCTGCTTGGCTGAATGAGTCTACTATCACACACATCAAACGATAAGCTTTAAGTACAGTTTTGCAACATGAAGGCAAGGTAGGCACAACTATTTGCTCTTCTGAATAGGCTCATGATAAACAAAACACAAGGTAAGCAACTGGGACAGTATATTGTATAGACGCAATACGCATGCAATAACGATCAAACCAGCAACCCCATTTAACTAAGATCGAATAAACACCATGACAATAACATGAAGGCAAGGTAGGCGCAGCAATTTATTATAACAGCAATCACTCTTTGAATAGATACAATAATAGCAATACTACAGGCAAGGTAGGCGCAGCATGTATGCTATCAAGCAAAAGTTCTAATTTACAAGGGTGAACCAATCTTGAGAATAGGCATGTTGCCGACAACGCAACAATTCTCTATCACTAGGAAAAGCTAATTACAAATGAGCTGAAAGCTCTTATTTATAGACATCAAGGTGTAGGCAACCCTAAAATCACCTTGAGTCAACTACAGTTTGCAAGATATGCAAGATCTTATTCTCTAAACCTAATTGAATGAACCTACATAGTTAACTGGGAAACTACCATCAGTTAATTGAAACATCTAATCTCAATGGACAAGGTGCAACATGCACGTCCTTATTGAAAGCAAGTCAACTGGAATGCTATCATCAGTTAACTGAAAGATCTAATCTAAGCTCCAAGTGTACGTAGATGTTTCCAAGAAAGACATGCATGCAATGTGTAACAACCAGTTAACTCGGAAAGAAGCCTCGAGTTTAACTCCTGTGTCTAATGTCTATCTTGGAAAAGGTGGGACGCCTTGAACTGAAGTTCACTGACCCTGATCTCGAGCAAGTAACCCCTCCACGAGGTTAGTGACTGCATCACCATCTAGAGGTCGTCACATGTCTCAACTGTCAATTCACTGCTTCTTAGCAACTCAAGCAAAACTGAAAATCTCTGTATACTTAAACTGGCCCTTCACTGGCTGGTAACTATGGCGGCTTTGTAACTGAAGTGATGGCCACTGTTTCCTCTGCAGCTTGATGCTTCTCACGTTTTTCATGCTTTTCTTTATGGAAGAGTGTTGCATGATGAAACTGCGAACTCTTTGGTTGTGAGAAATACAAATGAACATGCTGCATACACAGAAACCCAACGGTATCAACCCTCTAAACTGGCCTTGGAAGACAATCAGCTATACGAGACATGAAACCATGTGAACTTGAGTGACTACTCTTGTCAACCTTTCCGATGCGCTTGATACAAATCAATGTCAGCTTTTCTGATGAAATCATGAATTAAGACTGACTTGGTCTTGAATTCGTTTTGCGTGAACTACATCTTGAAAAACTCGCCTGTTGACTGTGAACATGGCTATATTCTGACAACTTCTCCAAAAAACCAAAAATCTCTCCTAATGAGGCTAAAAATAGCTTGTCGGAGGGCAATTTTCGCAGAAAATTTTGAGACGTGGGTTTTATGTAGAATCAAATTCTAAGATGACCCACAATGTTAGAATTGTGAAAAAAAATGTGATTTAGGCCCGCATGCAAAAAGTTTTCAGTTGAGATCTGGGGGGCTGTGAGGACATTTTTTCCCAAGAAAATCTGAGATATGGGTTTTGTCCAGAAGATATTTCTAAGACAGCCCACAACGTTAGATTCGAAAAATATCGACTTCTACTCCACCATGCAAAGGAATTTCACTTCAGAAAATCAAAGCCTCAAGAACTGATGCTCTGGAACAAATTTTTCTTGAAAATTCTAGCACATGGGTTTTGCTGAGAAAGCAATTCTGAATCAACCCAGATGATTTGTTTTGCCAAAAACGCCAATTCTTCAAACATGTGAGAAAATTTTAAGACGAGAAGATGGAAGAAATCTAGAGAAGAAGAAAGATGTTTTTTTAATTTTGATTTATTTATTATCTTCTTCTATCAAAATCACCTCTGCCTTGAATTCTGCTGATGAATCTTGACTTGTACCTGCAAAAGAATATTTTTTATGCCTTCACAACTGACCACTAAAGAAATTCACCCAACTCTGGAAAGAATTCACCTCTGCTCAAGCTGGATGAATGAAATGATGAATGCCATGCTTGCATAACTAGAGCAAAATCGTACCACAAAAGCAAGACTGCAAGCTCAAACCCTAACCGTGAAGAAGGAATCCGATTGGCCCTTTACCAGTTGAACTGCTGCTGTCTCTGAGTCTTTAGACTAAAAATAATATTTTAATTTCAAAGCATGCAAAGAACTAAAAGTGGCACCAATATTTATCTTTGAAGAAATTCGTCACTTTTTAACGCCTTGCATGTAAAAATATTATTTTTATCATTTTGCCAAAAATAGCATCTTGCTGTGCTCAACACACTTCCCTGATTCTAAAAAGTCAAATTTTGATCTTTTAGGCTTCCATTTGCAAGAGTTATGAGATTTTTGAGAATCTCCTATTTTGTAGCTGACTGCAAAGTTACAACTGACCCTGTTCAACTCTGATTTCCGGATGATTGAATGATCCTGCGACCGTGCTGAGATATCCACCGCGAAGCTTGCATGACAAGGATGAAATGTCTGCTGGGAGCAACAACTGCTAAAATCATCATCTGATACCTTAGAAAATTAGGCGCCTCTGATTAAATTGATGTTTTGACTCCAGACTTAGCCATTTCTTCGTTTTGCCTTCTAATGCTTCAAATTGCCGCTGACGGTGAATAATGAACCCCACTGACTGAATAATGGATTCATTGCGTGACTAGAAGTACTCTGCATCCAATGACTGTATGTGAGGGATCTAAAAATTGTATTAAGAACCCCAAAAGAACGAGCGCCCCTATTCTGTGATAGCTCAAACACTATTTTGACAAAAGTGTGATTTTCATCTGAACACCATACTTTGACCCTTGATACGGGGAACTGGAATGTTCCGATACGCGTGCCGCCTGTCTTGCTGTACAGTTTGGTCAACTTGCAAGAGATGTTCTTGGAGACGACGAAGCCAAAAAATTGCTTTTAAGGCCTCTAAAAGAAAATCGCCTTTTTCAAAAAAAATTATATTCTTACACTTAGTCATTTTTTGAACTGTCTTCAATCAGCTCTTCTTTACAACATTATCATCTTGACCTCGCACGTACGAGCATTCGCCAAATCCTGGAGGCTGTCGGCTAGACTCGTTGGATAGCTTGAGTAATTGCACACAAGTCTTGTGAAGACTGTAATTGCAAATAACCCCGTCTGGCAGGCCTAAAGGAGAATTGCCCCTAGCCTACAGCTGTGCAGCTTTGTGTAGCTACGCTTCACCATCCTCTGTTTTACGTGCTCGGTAGGACCTCTATCACAGTTACTCAGAACATCGGATCATCTTGTGAACGAGTACACTGCAAAACTGAACTGAGTTGGAAGAGATCTCAGGAAGACCTCAATTGCAAATTCATCTATCAAACAGGTCTTATTCAGGATCGCCCCTGGGCTACAGGGGAGCGGATTTGCATTCTGAAAAACTTCTTCTGACATGTATCCTACCTGCAATTTCCACTTCTAACGCTGATAAATGGATTTCTGTACTGGATACGCTTTCGCTTGATAGCTCGTTGAAAAGCCAAACTAATTCTGCAAAGACTGAAACCATCAAAACACACATGCATCTAGATCTGGGCCTTCAAAAAGAAAATCGCCCTTGGGCTAGAAGGGAGCGGATCTGCATTTCTAGACTGCCTCCTTGTGAGAAAACACTCTTCGCAACCTCTGCTTCTGTCTTCGTTTGCCGGAGTTCTGTAACTCGGATAATCTTGCTTCATGGCTAGTCGGAAAGCTGACTGAAAACTGAACATAATGAATGTATCCTTCATCCAAAGCACTCAAATCTTGACCTTCAAATGGAAGGGCGCCCCTGGGCTACAGGGGAGCGGATTTGTTTTGAATTCATTGATTTTCACCATTTTATGCTTTGCAAACGCTGTATCCATCACTGCGGTTGACCATGTCGAAGCGTTGTGACTGCTGAGGTGTGTGGATGACTATACTTCATCATTTTCACATGTACGGACACTATAAAGTTGATTTGCACGTTGATTGCGCAAGTGTCTATTACGTTACATAGTAAAAAGTTCCCAAACTTAGAATATTTTAGCACTTTTTGCCAATCTGAAAATCCCCTCCATCAAAAAGCATTATTTCCAACATCTTTTATCGTAGAGCGTTCCTCTTTGAGTTTCAGGCTTAGATATTGATACCTGGTACTGGCCGACTGCCATTGATGACCCCGAAGATCCTAACTTTTCTCCTAAAAAAGTGAAAACTACCCACCAGCCTTAAACTGACTTTTAACTGAAACTGACTTCACCACTGTGATTGTGATGTGAAATAAGCCAATCAAAATTAATTTCAGCCAATTCTGACAAGTTCCTATTTTTTAGGGTTTCGAGCTAAAAATAGATTTCAGAAACCCTAATTTTCAAAATTTTCAAATTTTGCCAGTATCTTCCTGGCATCACACTGACTAAAAGCCCATACTTTATTTTCCCAAAAACTGAGTTTTGACCCCACTTTTACAAGGTTTAGACCATTTTAAGTAAAATGCCTTAATGAAGCAAAAATTTCGGTTTGGGTACAACAGGTCACTAAATAAATAAAATGGGTTCAACTTCTTCCTCCCTAGATGACAATGTAGACTCTAGTAATAACCTAGCTTGGGCAATTTATCATACCTGTATGTTTGTTTGTGTGTGTATATCATGTTACAAGACTCGCCTGAATTCGGTAGGTAGAAGGAAATGAGTCCTGGGGACTCACGACCTAAAAACCAGTCAAGTTTGGTCAAACTCAACAAGTATGCTAAACTCACCGGACCCAGTGAGTCCTACAGGTAATGTAATGTACCCCCTTAATTTTTTCTTGAATTTAACACAACAAACCAGCATCAAACCACTGATTAGCATTAGCTCCAAATACAAATCAGCTTGTAAAGTAACCCTCACCAAGAATGTTCACCAAGATCCCAGTATGAGTGAGGTGATAGCATATGGTTTCGGGATCGTTAGGAATAATCTGAACTGAAAGGTACATTCATCTGCTAAAGCAGGCATCCACAATGCAATGGGGATACTCCACTTATTCAATGGGTGATATTATACAAACTTAAAAGCGGCAAGCCAACCATGAAATCCTCTCTTCCACTTATTTACGTGGGGGGAATACAGTCCTCACAACCACTTATTTTCGTGGGGGCAATACAACAATAATGAAAGATGATTTATTGAACTCAACCACTCAATTGTGGGAGTATAAAATAAAATAATTGCAGCAATAAAAAAAATAGCTGTTAGTACTACTAATCAACTTTACAAACAATTGAAAATAGCTGCAAATATCAAGATAAGCTTCCAAAATATGTCAATGGTTAGAGTTATTTAACCACTAACATTTACAACATGAAATGATATCGAATTGAAGCTCAAATCAACAATATATCAAAATCTAACTAATCTGATCAGAAATAGAAGGTACAGAAAATCAGATCAGCAAGATGAGAAATCACCAAAATGGACGTAGCTTTTCCGAAACAACTCGAAATGCTTCCAAACCACAGCCAAATGACAGCTAGGAGATAGGCATCCAATCCACAAGGAGAAATCGAGCCAAAAACAACAACAACAAAAGGCATGATTCCCAATGCAAGCTCAAAGAGATGGTACGACCTCCAGGAAGGGTCGACCTTCTCTTAAAAATTCAAAACTCAATATCAAAATCTGAAAAACTTCCAGAAAGGGGTGCCCTCCACAGTAGAACAGCATGAGAAAACACCCAAAATGGAATTAAATTTGATGGCGAAGCTATGAACAGAAATTTGCTTCAGCCATGTATAAACCAACAACATAGAAACAGGCAATACATCAACAACTTGTTCAAAAACATCAGAATTGAAGCTCCATCTGCACCTCTGTGTGAAGTACAGTCTCATAGAACCACCTAGGAAGCCATAGTTTCAAACCGGAAGGATGGATTGAATTTGCTAAGCTTCCCCTTAGCCACGTTCTGGATTCAATCCAGCAACATAACTTTACTTTCAAAATTCAAGCATAAGAATGAATGAGCAAGGCATCAATAAATAAGCTTCAATAGAGGAGATGAATCAATTGTAACCTCCAAACAAGAAACTCTCCAACTTCTCCAAGAGGTGTCCACTTCAAAAAGCATTTTGAAATATTTAAAACTCTTCATATTTCTCCCAAGTCGTCCCATCTAGAGGAATCATAAAAACTTTAATAAAATATTATAGTGCATTAATGAGGCATCCCCCTTCATGACCCCATTTTAAAACAGCTTAAAGTTCATTGACTAGGCAAGGGGTACAACTGCAAAACATAAAATTGACTAAGTATGAAACTTAGTCCAAGGAAGTAGCCAAGTGCAATGCCCAAACTGCAACTGATGAACTGCTAATAATAGCAAACTGATAATTGGCAAGTTGAACCAAGTTGATAATGATGCCACTGCCACAAAAGGACTTACTAAAAATAGCAAATGCTCAAAATAGTAAGTATACTTCAAAACCATCAGAAAGCCAAACTGAACAACCTCACTGCCCAAAATAGAAATGTCGATTGCAGATTATTGAACTGCTGCTAGAATGATACTGCTATAAATAGACTTACCAAAAATAGCAAACTGCTATAAATAGTAAGTTTGCAAAACATTATCCAAACATCAACTGAGTAGTAATCATGACTTACTATAAATAGTAAGTGTTTCCAAACGCCTTCTGAACACAAACCGGGAAGCCAACATGACTTACTATAAATAGTAAGTGCCTGGAAAGGTTGTCAAATGGAGATGCATGTTACACCATTCTGAAGCTATCTAAAAACCTAGAAAAACCCATAAACCTTTCTTGCATGCAAAGTACCTATCAGAATTGCATGTCATATTCTTAACATGCATGTTACCTCATCCTGAAGCTCTCCAAAAACCCAGAAAGCTCCACTAAACATGCATCAATTTTTTTTGCATGCAAGCCCTCAAAACTGCATTTGAAACCTCTTATAAAATAGGAAACCCTAATTCCCTATTCTGCTTAGCCTATGAGTTTCCGGAAATAGGCTAAATCCAAAAGAAGAGCGTAGGGCTAAAATTGGGGACATTACAAGTAAGACTTGGCTACGATTGATGGGAAAAAAGAACAAAAAAAAACCAAAAACCTAAAACAAAAACACTTAAAATGACCTATCACAACCTAAAAGCACATTCATTTCATTTTTAAGCATGCAAAGAAAAAAAAGATTAGTCTTAAAGCCATTGAAGAAAAACCCAGCACATAGGTTCAGCAAGAAATGGTGATTGAAGACCATTTGGGTAGGTTTGTAGCAGCCCTTGGCACATCTAAAGGAGCCTAGAGAGGATTTGGAAGAGCCCACCATTGATTTGGAGCAAATTTGAAGAGGTGAGTTTGTATTTTGAAGTTCTTTTCATTTTTTATTTTAAAATTTCCTTCATGTTCTACATTTGTTTTGTTTTTTTCATTTTACCCTAACTATTTTTCTTATTTAAAAATAAAATTATAACTGCAAACCCTTATTGCTTTTATTTTTTCTTATTTTTTTATTTTAGTTCGACTGAAAATCGTAAATGTTAATTTATTTTCCATTTATATCTTATTGCAACATACTTCACATTTATAAATTGTTACAAATTTTAAATCAAAATGTCAACCCCAATTAGAAAAGATCCTTGTTGGAAACATGCCATTCATGGGGCAAAAAAGAGGAGATAAGATGTATCCATTGCAAAAAAAAATGCTTGGGCAAGGCATTAACCAATTGAATTGTCACATTGCACATATACCATGATGTAATACTAAACAATGCCCAACATCACCTACTGAAGTTATGTGCAAAATGTATAGCCAGTGAAATATCCCAAGGAAATTTTGTATGCAATTTTTTTTCCAATTTCACCTTTCCGGTTATACTGACATTTCGTCAAACATTTGGCATCAAACTTAACTGAATTCATTTTTTGTGTTTGTTTGAATGATACGAACAACACTTAATATGAAAATGTAATCCCATTGACAAAATTTAACATAAAATTGCAATTTGTATCCAAAATAATTAGCATACAATTATGCTCATAAATTAAAGCATATACATGGAAACCCAGTTACAATTAATCTGATATTTAAATTCCTTTTTATTTGAAATGTGCACATAAATATAAATTTCCTATCAAATAAATACAATATTGCATTTACTGCTGACCTGAGATCCCAAATAATATATTTTATATTGCAGACCTCCCAACATGTACGACTCCCTTATCCCAAAGCACCAACTCCCTTTTGTGCTTGGACAGCGGCTTGTAATATGGTGTACAACTTCCCCAAAATAATCACAAAGCTTCATAGAGAGAGGTTGATAGCTGTTGCTGTTTTGACTCCCAAAGAAGACCACCTCGACACCTCCTAATCAACACATAAGATGGTACAATGCTATTCAAAGAGGTAGTGATTGATTTGAGGAGTTGCGGCTAGCATGACTTGAGGGTGGCGGCTATAATAAAGCTCCCAATTATTTTGATAATCATTTTAAGACCTATGCTACATATTGGAGAATAGTATGGCAACCCTATGAAAGCTTTGTGTTGTACCCAAAACAATTTTTTTGCTTCATTAAGGTATTTTGATTAAAATGGTCTAAATCTTGTAAAATTGTTGTCAAAAGTCAGTTTTAGGTCAAACCAAGCATGGGCTTTTTGTGGGTTTTTTTGTCTAGAAGATACCGGAAAATTTTGAAAATTAGGTTTTTGGGCCTCTATTTTTTTAGGAAAAACCCTAAAAAATAGGATCTTCTCATAACTGATTGAAAATTATTTTAATTGGCTTATTTCATGTCACAATCACGTTGTCGAAGTCAGAATCAAGAAAAAGTTAGTTTAAAGCTAGTGGGTTGTTTTCACTTTTTCGGGAGAAAAGTTAGGACCTTTGAGGTCGTCAATGGCAGTTGGCTAGTACTAGGTGTCAAAGTCTAATCTTGAAACTCATCACAAAAGATTTTGTGGTGAAAGATGCTGAAAAAGATGCTTCGCGACGAAGGGGATTTTTAAATGGTGAAATTGTAAAACATATTCTATTTGGAAACACTACGCCTTGCTACGAGGGGGGTACTTGTGCAATCAACGTGCAAGTCAACTTTGCAGTGTCCATACATGTAAAAATGGTGAAATGTAGTCATGTACTTGTGTTAGCGGCAGTAATGCTTCAATGCAATCAACTTAGCAAGCGACACGGTGTTCGCGAAGCGCGAAAGAGGTCATCTGAAAATCACTGACACTAGAGCTAATTGTGCCCCTGTAAGCCAAGGGCGCCCTTGAAATTGAAGGCCTAAATGTAGTTGAAAATGGTTGCATAGAAATTCATCTTCTTTGGAATTCTGTCAACTTTCCATCAAGTCATCAAGCAAATCCATCAGATTTGCGAAACACCGACAAACGAAGGCGGAAGCAGAAGATGTGGAAGATTCATACATCAAAGATGGTAGTCAAATACCGAATTTGCGCCCTTGTAGGCCATGGGTACCCTTGAATAAAGCATAGCAGATGCCAATTTTTGCAAAAACCATCTCTCGATGATCTCTTCAAATTCAGCCTAGATCCACGATGAATCCGTTCGCCAGTCCATCAAATGTACTAAACGATTGTAGTTGTTGATCCCGCGAGCACGTAAAATGGAGGATAAAATGAAAGTTAAAATGTCAAAATGTACCTTTGTAGGCCAGGGGTGCCTAGCCTTTTGGTTAGCCAGATGGGGTTTTCGGCAGTTGTCATCTTCACGAGACTATTCAGAATCCTCCTAGCTATGCGATGAATCCAGCCATCAACTCTTGGGACCTGTCAAACACCTATAGATGAAGAATCAACGTAAAAACACTAGAGCCGAAAGCAAGTAAAAATTTGACTATGTTGAAAAATGCAACCTTCTTGAGAAAGGTGCCCTTCTACTGGAGGCCTTAGATGCAGTCTTTTGGCTTTGTGACTACCAAGAACATCTCTTCCAAATTGTTCCATTTCTGCAATGAGACCATCAACACGAACATCGAAGCAATCCAACTCCCGACAACGAGGGTCAAGCTAGAGCATTTTGTTGAAAGTTACAAGTTGCAAAATGTATCTCAAAATGCCAATTGCGCCCCTACAGGCTAGGGGCGCCCTTGCATTTGAACTCCTTAAATCAACTTTCACCCGTCACGAGACCAATCATTCTTTTTAGAATCAAATTGGTTATCCATTCCATACCTCAACGTGTTTGCGGGAGTTGTCAGTCACCGACAGTTACAGATTGAAGCATGGAGGGTCAAAATTCAAAAATGGTTGTCTGATGAAACATGCACCCTTTTGGAAAAAGGTGTTATACCCAAAATGAAATTTTTGGCATTCTGCTTAAATTGAGCTAAACAAAGTAAAAATGCCATCTAAAGTATGTTTTAGGTCAAACCAAATATGAAATCCTTGTGGGTTTCTGTCAAGGAACCTATGGTTAAAATTTAAAAAAAAACGAAAATTAGGGTTTTACACCCCTATTTTTGTGGAAACCCTAAAAAATAGGACCTTCCCGGAAATGATTGAAAATAATTCTGATAGGCTTAATTGCCTTCACGATCACACTGATCAAGTCAGAATTATCAAAAAATATGTTTTACTCTGGTGGGTCTATTTCTATTTTTCAGGAACAAAGTTAGGAGCTCCGCAGCCATTAATGGCAGATTGGCCAGTACCAGGTGCTGAAAGCTAAACCTCAAAAGCTTCAACGAAGAAACCATGGCGGAAAAAGATAAAAATGATGACGTTCAACGAAGGAGATTCTCAAAACGGAAAAGGCCAAAATTTGGCTAAGTCTGGAAGGTGCACGTTTTGTCTACCAAGGCAAAACATAGTCTACAGTGGTTAAAAGCGCCCCTCTTGAAGAAAGGCGCCCTTGAACCTTAGAGGGCAGATCAAAACATCTGGCAGTGTCAAAACAGTCGTCCTCTTCACTTTCATACTAGCTCGACAACGAAACAATCAGCAAGATTATCTGATTCAACAATCATTGACCAACCGTCAGCGAAGTATGGAGGATCCATTGACGACAGAAGTGCCAAATCTGAAAGCTTCAAGGTAAAAGCGCCCTTGCTGGCCAGGGGCGCCCCTCAGTTGCAGACATCAGATGAATCCAAGAGCTGTAGCTTTATACATGATATCTTTCCAGCTTCCTCCCGGCTACGTGATCAATCTAACAGCAAGTCCACAAGACACACCAGACGATCACGAGACGAGATCAAGCAGAAAAAGCCAAAATTAAAAAACTGGAAAGATAAGCCAGAAAATGGCTAAGGCATGGCTAAAAGCGCCCCTCTCAAGGAAAGGCGCCCTTTCCTAAAGGTGTCCAGATTCAGCCGGAATCTTCACTACCTCCCAAGACGACCTTCTCAGCTATGACCTATCTCGTCAGCGAGACTATCAGCAAGAACTTCCGACAAATCAATCGACTGATGAAGAAGGTCAAAGGCTGGCAGTCCACAACCAAGATAAAACTAGGCAAAAGCTAAAAGCGCCCCTGCTGGCCAGGGGCGCCCTTTAGTTTGGAGGCCCAAAACTTGCCAGCTGCCACTGCAAAGTCAGGCATCGTGAACAAGACTGAACCAGCTACCCGACACATCATCAAGCAGAATCATCTGATTCATCAAACATCGGGAACGTCAGATCAAAGCAAAGAGGGTCTGAAAAGGTCAAAACGAAGAACGAGTCAGTGAAAATTGACTAAGGCATTGTCAAAAGCGCCCCTTTCAAGAAAAGGCGCCCTTCTTTCTGGAGGCCTAAACTCAGTTTTCTGAGCTAACCTCTCCCAGGCATATCTAGTCACATTGATCCTGCCTCAACAACAGAACTGTCAGATACTGCTCGAGATCAACTGAGCAACCTGAATCGAAGATCAAACAGGAGCACTTCAGCTTGCAAAATAGGCAAAAAAGATCAAATTCAAGGTTGGACGCCTAAAGGAAAGTCAAACAGAAATGTTGACTTGAGTTAGCAAATTTGGAGCCAAAAAAGAGAAAAACACTCCACAATCAGTGGAAATCATCTTTTGGAACTCCAAATCAGGACTGAATGATGAGTTATCTTCCATACTTTGTGGATCTTAACCCTAATTGCTTTATATTCATGCTAGGCGTCCCTTTTCCTCATTATTCTTTTTTGCAGGTTGAAGGATAAAACATCAAGTAGCTCCCAAGAACAAGTTTTCAAGATCTGGCAGGGGTTTTGAACGGATCTTCAATATTTTTGAAGATAATTGGCAGTAAAAGCATTCTTCTCCCAAGATTGCTTCCAGAGACAGATTATTACAAGTGGCAGTTTATAACTTCCAATCCATCTTCTGTCTATTTCCTCTACTTCTGTCTATATTTCTTTTGCATGTCACAGGAAACGACAGATTTTCACAGATCTGACCAACTGGGTATGATCAGCACAGCTTTTTCAACAAAACCCACATGGTAGATTTTTTCAGAAAAAGTAGCCCTGCTGCCCCTATTTTTTAGGGTTTCCGGAAAAAGTCATAATATTGAAAAACGGACAAACTGGGTTTGTTTGGCTCTGAAGCACGAACAAAACCCATGTGTTAGATTTTTTCGAGAAAAATCACTTTCTGGTGCCCTTGCTGCCTCTGCCACCGAAGGGCTCTTGCATGTCAAAGAAAAACTCGTTTTTTCGAATTTCTGACGATCTGGGTCTGTTTAGAAAATCATTCTTAACAAAACCCATGTCTCAGATTTTTTCGTAAAAACTACCCCCGGCGAGGCTATTTTTAGCATTTCCAGAAAAGTGTCAGAACAGGGTCAAGTGCCCAGTCAATATTCAAGGTTTTCAGAATGCAGTACTCTCAGGTACAATACAAGACCAAAACAGTCTTATACCATGATTACCTGAAAACGACTGATACAGACTTATGGCAGAAAAATCCAGAGGTCAGTTCTGAAGACTTGGAGGGCATGAATCAAATCACATTGCAGAACATCGAAGAATCCGGTTTGTTTCAAGCAGCATCTATTCCAATCACCTTACAAAGCATCGAGCTTGTAATTGCTTGCATTAAGCATTACAACCCGACTACAAGAGAGATCCTGTCAGTTGACGGGAGGGTGATTTGCAGCTTGAAGCCAGTAGACATAGAGACTTGTTTTGCAATCCCACCATGCCCTACCAAGAAGGTCATATCAGTGACAGAATGCGAAAAGGCATTCGAGGCTTCAAAAGACAAGTGTTCGCTTATAATGGCTGAACATTGGCTGAAAACAAAGAGGAACAGTTTGCCCAGAGTAGTTGGTAGAGGAGAATTCAAAGACGAGTACGGAGTGCTAATCACCCTACTCAGCAGAGTCACTGGACAAGAGGAGGGAAAATCCTTCCAGCCGTGGATGTTCTACATTATTGGCAAGATAATCAGCAGAAAAGAACGTTACGACTGGGCCTCCCTGATCAGTGACACACTCCACCAACAATTCACCGGATTTCTAGAAGAGCACCGTTTCCACATGTGTTCATACCTGGTCTACCTGATAGCCTTCCAAGGCGATTTCAGAACATTAAACACTGTGGGAACCCTGGGTGTGCAAAAGGTACAAGAATACTTTCCTCGCTTGGAGTTCACTCTAGCGGAAAGACATTTCAAAAGATAAATGACCTTTTTACTATGCACACCGTGCACGAGCTAGACCATGAGATGCACGTGCGTATTTCACCAGCAGCTAAGGCAGCAATGGTGGACTGGGCGGATTGGTTCATACAATTCCCCACTTTCACCTACATACGCGTGTATGGCTATAATGGCCACCCCGCCATGATGCCACGTTACCCCTCAGATAGGGTAGTGTTCATGGAATTCCTGAGGCAATTGGCCGATGTTCACTCTTACCTTCGCGTAAAGAAAAAGGCTGCAGTGAACTTTCCTCTTCAGATGGGACTCTACAGATGCAGAACAGCAGCTGATGCAAGGTTGATAAGCCAAGAAATAGTGAGATTTAATCTCAAGTACCTCATCGACAGGAGGCCATCCTATGACCCCAGAGGCATCTTCGCAGCTCACCTTGAGCAAAGATCATCACATGAACCTTTCATGGAAGATTTTTGGGTCAACTGCGAAGATGAGTTCGAAGTGAGAAGAAGGAACCATAGCAGATTCAAGCTCTCACAGATTGCAGAATTCATGTCAGAAGACATCGAGGGCTTATCTGAAGACGAAGGAGAAGTTATTCTTTCATCCTTCTTCACGGGTCTAGTGGATTCACAACCACTCGGCAAGGTAGACTGGTACGCGAAAGAGAGTACGTCTATTGAGGAAAGAACGGGTAGAGTAGTTCGACACAGTCAACTCTACCTGGACAGTAAAAGGACAAGGAAGGTAGTACTTCCCCGATCAGAGCCGCCAGCGGTTCAGTCTACACTACCTTCCACGTCTAGGAGGAAACCCAGACAGAAGAAGATGAGCTTTCCTCCAGAAGGAATGCGGATGTCAGGAAGCACATGGGGGAGAAAAGGAATTGCCAGCACAAGCCGGCAAGAGGTACAGGTGGAGACAGCCACCAATTTGCCTGAGACAGTTGAGACCGCTGCAACTACACAAGAACCAGTGATTGAAATAATCGCTGTAGAGATGGAAACCATTGTAGAAGAAGTTGTAGCAGAAGCGGTGCCAGTGATAGAAACAGAGCCACCAGCTTCACCACCATCACAGAGGTCACAAAGTCCTATTGATTTGGACTCGCCACCACGAGACATTGCCACGGCACAGTCTCGTTCTTCTAGCATTCAGGGGACCTATGTTCCTCCTCCCAGCGATGCTAGCCGAGATTCTATCTGGCTGGAAAGCTCGCTTGGGAGAAAGAGGGAGAGGCCTTCATATCAGCTTGACTTCTCTGAATTCCATCATGCCCCACAAGACATGCCGGTAAAGAAGTTGAAGAAGCAGACACATGTAGAAAAGAATGCAGAGAACGAGGTCATCATAGAGACTGCTGCCCCACCTGAAGACAAAGATATACATAATGTGAGGGTTGAGGATTTCACGCTTTCAAAGGTGAACCTTGGAAAGACCACTCGACAGGTGGAGGCAGACCTTCTTGGAATTGCCTCGGCGAGTGTCAAAGAAAGGATGACAAAAGATGGACAAGACAAAGCAGCCTTGAAGGCTGAAATCCGTCAGCTAAAGTTGTACATTTCTAGTTTGATACATGACACTCCAAACTCCTCGGCTTTGCCTCAAGGACTGTTGGATCTCCCAGCTGAAAGGAACCATCATCAGTTGATTACATACGGTAAACACTTGAGACGTCAAGTGGATGAGTTTGTTGTCAAAGGGCGGTGTGTGTTGACAGAAGCATATCAGCTGAGAGACAGAGCACATGGACTTCGATCAGAAATCCAGAAGTCAGATATAAAGGCAGCTCAAGAGAGGCCGAGAGAGGAGGCGACAGTTGCTGATTTGCAACAAGCATATGAATCAGTTACGACCACAGAAAATAAACAGCATCTCTTTGAGTGGAAAGAACAGGTGGCATACAAGGTGAGAGCCTATGATGCCAACTCTGTGGAGCTGATTGACTATAGACGCTTCGTCGCCAATATTATCAACTTCGCAAGAACGTTGGTAATATCCTTCCCGAGTTAGAATATCAGCGGGAAGGAGGAGAATATGTGGAACTTGAAACCGTGCAGACACGATTCCAGGATGTCATCCGATCTTCATTCCTTGAAGATCCCAATGGCTGCAAATTAGCCAAAATTGCAGCCATGTCTGTCCAGTTAGATGAAGCAGCTGCCCAATGCATAACCTATCATCAGCAGCTTACGACGGGTGAAGAAATGCTTAGACGCCACATAGTCATCTTGAAGAGCATTAATTGCCCGGAGGCCGAAGAGGTCAATGACTGGATAGAGACTTTGTTGACCAGTGGTGAAGAGGTGTAAAGCACCAAGGGAGGACGTCCTACCCTCCAAATAGCATTAATGATGACTGAAGTCAACTTGATGCCCCTTTCCAAGTTGACTCCAGATCTCCACAGATCATGCATGTCAGATCCCACTAATCTAGGATGTCTATTTGACTCCCACGATTTGTGGATCTCAGATTTCCTCAAAAGGTGGATGTCTATTTGGAGACACATTTGTAACATAAGTTCACTTTTAGTTAGGTGTCAGTCAACTGAGGTAGACTTCCAGTTTGACTTTTGTTTAGTTTCAGTTAACTGAAGTAGATTTCCAGTTAACTGTTTGCTCACCTACATTTAGACATAGAATAATATCTTGCTGATTGGCAAGAACTGTTTGTTAACTCAAGGAGATTTTAGGGTTGCCTACTCCTTTGAGTTCCTATAAATAAGAGCCTTAGGTTCTTTATTTGTTTAACCTTTATTTGCTAGCAAAATTGCTGCGCCACTGTTGCCAGAGTTCGCTTGTTTATATCTGTTCACTCTTGGATGAGAGTTCGTTGGTTGATCGCAATTGTGCATGATTTCGTGCCTTTGCTGTCCCGACCTTTGTAATTCTTTGAAGAATCTTAAAGAATAAATCAGATGGTGCAAGCTTGATTGATCTAATTATTTGAGTTATTCAAAGTCTTGTTTTTAAATAGTGCATTGTTTCAATCTCCTCCTTGGACAGGTGTCGTCGCCTCCTTGGATATTTTGTCATCAATCATTATCGTTTGATGTTGTTTAATGATCTTTCTTGCAGCCTAGACTTTGGACAGGTGTCGTCACCTCCTCGGGAATCCTGTTAGAAAGGCCATCGTTCCTTGTTGTTTCCAGTGAGCTGCTTCCAAGCCTATACCTCGGATAGGGGTTCCTCCTCCTTGGCAAGTCTCAGATCCAGTTTACCGTAACGAGTGTTTGCTTGTATCGAGCCCTATCTTGGTATATATCCGAAGGTTCAGAGCCTCGGCCATATTCCATTGAGACGGAGGATTCAAGTGATCCAACCATACCATTTCGCTCCTACGCCCTCATGCTCTGTTTATCTTGAGGAGGTAGGATAGTTTAGAGGCTTAGTTAGTCGTAGTTAAGATCTGCGGAAACCAGAGAAAAAGCTTAGCTACGGCGCATTGGTTTATGCACCCTTGTGTCCTGCCGCTGAGTAAAAAAGATAGGAAATCTTAGTACACCCCTTTTTTACAGTATAAAATCAGCAAAGAGAGATCTTCCTCTCTATAATCCGAAGAGCATGTACTAACACACTTGCAATAGCTGTCCGTTTCCAATAAGCACTCCAGAGGTGCTAATTGAAACGCCAACAAAAGGTACCTTAGATTTCAAGGCACTCGATGAAGATTTTAGCGTTTGTTACTCCTAGCAACATTTTTTTAGACTTGATCTAGCTTTGCAATGAATCTATCAGCTTAGCTTTAGGATCAACTGGGCATCCGGGATTTAGGGTCAAACAAATGCTTCTGTGACGTTTGCAAAGGCTAAAAGAAATTTCAAGAAAGTTTCTAAGAATAATGGCACCTAAAGTCAAACTTTGACTTTTGAAACTAAAGTGCATTGGTCGCCCTCTAAGGGAGGGGATTTTGAACTAAATTAAAATAATAATAAGACTTCAGTTTCACCTTTAAATCGACCTGCAAAATACTCCATTTTGCTTGCATGAGGTGTGTTTTCTTTTTGCATGTTGGGTGGCACCCATTTTAGGGTTTTATCTTCATCCAATTAACTAAATTGAGGTCCAATAAGATTATTGCATCCTAAATTTAGGGTTTTGCATGATGGGTGACGCCTTAATTCATGAAATTTATTTATTAAAGCATTTGGGTGCCTATTTTCTTCATCACAGGTTGAAGGCAAACACACATTTTCTCATGCAAGCAAGATTTGGAGGCGCTACAAGATGAATTTTTCAGTGTTTTTCGTAGCTACAGGTCCAGATTGCTTGGCAAGATAGTTTTGCATGCTTCATTTTTTCAACAATTTCTTGGTAGATTTCATTAGATTAAGACAAGGAGGCAATTTTCTTGAAGATTGACAGAGGCAAATTATAGCTTCTATTTTCTCTCATATTTCTTCTATCCTTGTCTTAGATTTTCTCTTGCATGCACAAGTAAATGACATCTTTTTCAAAATCTGGTCATCTAGGTTCGCTCTGCACACTATTGGCAACAAAACCCACGTGTCAGATTTTTTTGGAAAAATTGCCCCACTGCCCCCTAATATTAGGGTTTTTGGAAAAAAGTCAAAATTTCAAAAACCTAGAGAAATTGGGTTTGATCAAGTCGCATGTGCCAACAAAACCCATATGTCATATTTTTTTGAGAAAAAATAGCCCTAGTGCCCTCTACAGCTTCTACACTAAAAAGTCATTGCATGCCTAAGTAAAAGTCAGTTTTTTGAATTTCCGACGATTTAAGTTGGCTTAGAATTACATTCTCTACAAAACCCATATCTCAAAAATTTTCGGAAAAATTGCCCCTCGACAGGCTATTTTTAGCCTCGCCAAGAGCTTTTCTGGAAAAGTTGTCAAAACATATCCATGTTTATAGTCAACAGGCTAGTTTTTCAGAATCAGTTCACTCAGACTGAATTCAAGAATAAATCGGTCTTAATTCATGATTTCATCAAAACAACTGACACAGATTTGCATCAAGTGGATCCGAAGGTGAACTTGAACACTTCAAAAATTGACCAAACCACACTTCAGAACATTGAAGAATTTGGGTTGCTAGAAGCGGCCTCATTTCCCATCTCAGCACAGTGTATAGAATTCGTAATTGCTTGTGTAAGGCATTACAACCCTTCTACACGAGAAATTCAATCAATGGATGGGCGAATGATATGCAGTCTCAAGCCCAAAGACATCGAGAAGTGCTTCGATATTTCTCTGAATACAAGTAATTTGGTCATATCTATGGAGAAGTGTGGAAATGCGTTCAATTCTGAAAAGGAAAAATGACAGACAAGAATGGCAAAGAGATGGCTCAAACAGAAAAAGGACTACTTTGCCAAAGAATGTTTGTCGTGGAGAGTTCAGAGATAAATACGCAGTAATGATCACCCTACTCAACTGGGTCACCGGTCAAGCAAATGCCAACAAGTTTCAGCCTTGGATGTATTACATCATGGCTCAACTTGTCAATAATAAGGAACACTATAGTTGGGCTTCTTTGATCAGCGATGTTCTCCACAAGCAAATAACCAGTTTCTTGGTTGCTCACGAATTCCACATGTGTTCATACCTCGTGTATCTGATAGCCTTCTAAGGCCAGTTTAGAGGGTTGAATACTGTGGGAATTCTAAGTGTACAAAAAGTTCATCAATATTACTTGTAGCTTGAGTTCACACAGTCCGAGCAACACTTCAAGCGAGTGTAGGAAGCATTCTTAATGTACACCGTGAGGAATCTTGATTGTGAGTTACATGTGCGTATTTTAGCAAAAGCCAAATTGGCAATGGTAGAATGGGCAGATTGGTTCATCCAATTTCCTACTTTTACCTACATCCACGTGTATGGATACTCCGGCCACCCAACCATGCTACCTCGTTATCCCTCAAATAAGGTGGTGTTCATGGAATTTCTATGACATTTGTACGAGGTCCACTCCTATTTGCGCAACAAACGTAAGCCAGCTGCCATTTTTCCATTATAGATGGGGATTTACAGGTGCAAGTCAGTAGCTGACGCCAAGGCTATGAGCCATGAGATGACGAGGCTTAACCTTAAGTATCTCGTCGAAAGATGCTCATATGACTCTTGGGGTCACTTTTCAGCACGCCTTGGCAGAAAATTCTTCACACAAACCTTCTATGGAAGACTATTGGTTCAATTGTGAGAACGAGTTCGAGGTGCGAAGGCGCAATTACAGTAGGTTCACCCTTTTACAGATTGTTGATTTCATGTCAGAGGATGTGGAAGGATTATTTGATGATGATGGGGATGTCACACTTCCTCAATTCTTCCAGGATCAGATTGGCAAGCAGCCGCTTCCAACCGTTGATTGGTACGCCAAAGAGAACACATCTATTAAGGAAAGATCAAGCAGGGTTGTCAGAAATAGCATACTTTACTTAGATAGCAAAAGGATGAGGAGGAAGCCATCCTATCAGCTGAACTTTGCGGAATATGATCATGTCTACCAAGACACGCCAGATAAAAAGTGTAAGAAGCAAGTTCATGTGGAAAGGAACGCTAGCAAAGAAATAATCATTGAGACCGCCGCACCACCAGAGGATAAAAACTTGGATAAAGTAGAAGTTGATGACTTCACTTTGATAAAAGTCAACCTTGGCAAAAGCACACGCCAAGCAGATATGGATCTCTTCGAAGTTGCAACGAAAAGCATAAAGGAAAGAGTGATGAAGGATGGTGAAGATAAAACAGCCCTCAAGGCTGAAAACCAGTAGCTTCGCCAATATATCTCCAACCTTATGCACAACACTGAAAATGTCACCGCCTTGCTCCCGCAGATGTTAGAGTTACCAGCAAAAAAAAATCAGCTAAGTTAGCTGGTTGTATATGGGAAGTGCCTGAAAGACTGGGAAGAAGAGTTTGTCACAAGGGGTCATTTCATACTTTCAGAGTTGTACCAGTTGAGGTACAATGCCCACGAACTTTGTCTACAAATTCAGGAGTTGGAGCAAGACATAGCGGTTGACAAAGCACGAAATGAGATCTCGATCTCTCACTTGAGGATGGCATATGAATCGGTTACAATAGAAGAGGATAAGGAAGCAGTTTTTACTTCGAGAGAACAACAAATCTTCAAGGTAAAAACACATGAAACAATTTCAGCAAAGTTGACCGAGAGTAGAGAAAAGGTGACAAGTGCACTCATGTTTGTGAGAACTTTCGTGTCAAAAGTCCCTTGCCAGTATCAGTGTGAAGATAGTGTATACATCGAGCTCGCCGACGTAAAGTCAAAGTTCACAAGATTCATCCATAGCATTTTTAGCAGTGATTCAGCTGGGTGTAAGTTGAGTCAACTTGCAGTCATGCCAACACAATTTGACAAGGCGGCCAAAAGTGAAAGAGAATTGCAGAATTAGATCACAGATGGTGAAGAGATGTTGCGAAGACATCGAGTACTTCAGAGGAGTATCAATGCCCTAGATGGAAATGCAATTAACAACTTCTTGGAGGAGTTGATTGCTCAGAGACAACAAGTAAACTCGTTGTCCCACATATCATTGCATGTCTATTTTGGAGTCACCTATGTGCATTTAGAGTTAGATTTCAATTAACTAACGTTGGTTATCAGTTGACTCTCATATTAATAAGGATTTGCATGTTGCAAGGTCCAATTACTTTAGTTTAGAATTAGTTAACGAAAGTAGTTCTTCTAGTTAATTGTTAAGTTGCATACATTTAGACTTAAGAATAAACAAAGTTGCATGGACACGGATACGGATACAGATACAGATACGGTATTGGATACGGATACAGCCATTTTTTAAGACCCCCAATATGGATACGGTTGGATACGACATTCATAAAAAATACATACACATATATTTTCTAAGGTATTAGAAGAGATTTTCATTACTTTAAAAACAAATAAGAAAATATAAATTAAAATAATATTAAAACTTAAATATTAGTAATTTAGTAAAGAATAAATAGTTAAATATATATTCATAAATTTTATTTACATTTAAAGAATAAGTTTTAGCTTTTTTAAAAATCTCTAACATTTAAACAATATAATATAAATATAAAATTATAAACAATTAACTTTTTTAAATTTGTAAAAATTAAAACACCAAAAAAATAGTAGAGTTGTATTGGAAGAAGACTTAGAAAAATGGGTTGCTGAAATAGAAAAACATTTCATTTGTGTTCCTCATTTGGTGTAGGTTTTATTTATACCAAACAAAACAACATCATTGAAGTTTTTTAAGATAATATTTTGGAAGATTCACGTCAACTTTTTTGAAAATTAAATCACATAGTATCTGGCACAGCTGAAAAATCAAGGTTTTTTGGGCACGTGTGGGTACGGTATCCAACGTGTATCCATGGCGTATCACACAAGTATCTTTATCGGATACGGGGATACGCATGCCCGGGGAGGGGCAGGGGAGTATCCGACTACTCTGAGAATAAATCTTGCATGATTGCAAGCCTAATGTTAACTCAAAGAGATTTTAGGGTTCCCTACTCCTTTGAGGTTCTATAAATAAGAGCACCCTTGCTCATTTGTATTTTAACTTTTGTTGTGATAACAAATTGTTATGCCCACCTTGTCGTGCAATATTGCTATTATGTATTGGTTCACTTTGTTAATATAAAACTGGTTTGATCATTTATTGTGCGTTAGTTCCTTCATACAATTTGTTGTCCCAAATTTATTTGTTTCTAATAATCTTTCTTTCATATCTACACCTCGGATAGGTATCCTACCTCCTTGGGATTTAGAAATAGAGATTATCGTGTGATGTTTTTAATAGTCTCTCTTTCATATCTACACCTCAGATAGGTGTTCCACCTCTTTGGGAATTTAGAAATAAAGATTGTCATTTAATGTTTGTTTCTAGGAATCTACTTCAGCCTACACCTCGGATAGGTGCTCCACCTCCTTGGGAATCTTGAGAACTAGCTTGCCATTTGATGTCGTTTCCAATAACCTTCATTTCAGCCTGCACCTAAATAGGTGTTCCATGTCCTTGGTAATCCTGAGATAGAGTTTATTGTCAACCATTCCCACTTGCTCCTAATTCCTCTTGCTCTGTTTTTCTAGAGGAAATAGGATAGTTTTAGCATTAGCCTAGTTGTAGTTAAGATCTGCATAAACCAAAGAAAACCTTAGCTGCAATGTTCTTGGTTTTATAACCTTGTGCCTCTACGAGCTGAGTCAAAAAGATAGGAATTTAGAATACTTTACTTTTTACGCATATCAGCAAAAGAGGGAGCTTCCCCTCCTAATTTGAAGAGCAGTTAATTATGTGCATAGCTGTCCGTTACCAATACACACTCCAAAGGTGCGAATTGTAACGCCAACACTCTACAAACTGATATTAATAATTTTATTTATTCAGCTCTTCCTCAAATACATGAAATTGAACAACTCAAAATTTGTCTCTGAAAGAGACTTCACGAATTTTGCTTAATCCTCCTGTAGAATCCCTTGTAAAAATATGAACATTCATTCCACAACTCGCTAGGGTAGAATAGTTTCACCACCGAACTACCTATAGGGTTTTTGTCCTCAGATTTTGAACTAAGAAAAGCTCTCCAAAATCACACAATAGAATAATATCTAAGCATAGCCAAATGAGTTTTCCTTTTTTCACTTTTGTATCCGTCTCCACCCTAACTTTTTAAATTCCTGGTTTTTGATATTTTTAAATAAAATCGGGAATAATAAAGTGACCTTTTAAAACTTCATTAAATATCCACAAAGTCACTTTATGGACTGAAATATACCGAGCCAATTTTTTTTAATTTTCTCAATTACAAGAGCAGAGCAATACACAATCGTTAGAGTTAGCGCTTAAACCAACGATGCAGAATTCAACTCTAACCAAGAATGTACACCAGGATCCCGAGTTGGGCAAGGCATGAACATATGGTCAGAGGATCTCAATGCAATGCTGATAAAGGAACTCTAGCCAAGAATGCACCGGATAACGATGAGCATATGGTCAGAGGGTCTTAATGCAATGCTGATACAAAGAACTCTAACCAAGAATGCGTCGAAGAACGACGAGCATGTGGTCAGAGGATCCCTACCAACTATTATGCTGAAGTAACTCAACGTCAAGAATGTGCTTTCCAACCCGAGATGGAGTTGGAGCTACCATATGACGAAGATGCTAAGTATTACAATTGCATTAAAGAGAAGGAAAGGGATTGCTGACAGTACTATTGTTCAGCTTACAATAATTAGAGATTTGCCTGCCAAATACATAGAATAAGAAAGTCTAACCATGCTGCAATTTAGTATAATGTCCCGTCAATAATCATAAAGACTGTCATCCCAAATCCAACTCAAATGATAGACTTTAAACAAACTGATATGCCTGACCAGCAACTTGAAAGACATGACCAACAACATAAAACCCTACCAAATTGCTCATATCTCACTCATTTCTCAACCAAACGACCTCAAATCAAATGCAATGCACTCCTATGACAAGGGCGACCAAGCTGCATACCCAAGACCACACTTAAACCCACTCATTTATTTAACATGCTTCCCAATGTACTCCAAGGAGGGGCGACCTGGCAAGAAGAGCAAATTTCTTTTATAAAATCAGGTTCTCCGAAATAGGATATGCAAATTGGCACAAAGGGGCGCCCAACATAGACAAAAGGATATATGCAATACCCAGAACAAATATATTTTTATTTTCTGATTTATGAATGAAACTACAGATTCAGCCCTGTTATCAGCAACTCCAGAAAATGACATAAAATGTAGTAAATCAGAACTACAAGCAAACAATGCAACACAGCAAACCTCACTACAAACTTCTCTCACAAACTAACTAAATTCTCCACTAGATACTGTCTCTCAAGCATGAAGTCGAGCCAAGGCTAGGAGGCATTCATTCCTCGAAGCAGTCCAACAACCATTTCGGCAGCATAACAATACTCAAGATATCGGATACCAAATGAAGACCCAAGACTTCCTTTTATAACTTTGTGAAGACCCCTCCCGAAGCTTCTAGAAACCCTAATCCTTTTCCCTCCAAGAATGGCGTCACTTTTCTTCAAGGCTTCAATTTGACTTTTCTTTGAAATTCATCTCTTCAAAATATGCGGCCAACTTAAAGCTCCAATTTGACCTTAATAAATATATAAATTATCTCAATGGAGCGCCACCCTTTAAAGTCCACCTTTTAACATAACTTTAAGTTATGAGACTAGGCCAAGGGGTATTATAACATTAAAATATAATCATTGTTTCAAAGAAATGAACTTATCTCTCCAAAATGCATCCCAAGGCCAAAATTGAACAAACCAACTAAGTCGACTGAAGAGGAAGTCAACTATGCCGAGAATGACAGGGCCGCTACCAGAAATATAATTTACTAAAAATAGTAAATTCCTGAAGGTGCTCGGAATGCCAAGAAAAAACACACCACTGCGAAGCTCTCTGAAAACCCAGAAAGAACCCGCCATTCAATCATCAATTCACGAGCAATAGCAACCTCCAAAACATGAAACCCTAATTTCACCTTCCGAGTAGCCTACGGGTCTCTGGAATAGGCCAACGGTCAACTGAAAAGATCATGCTCGAGAAGGGGACATTACATGGACTTAATTAAATTAATTAAATAATATTATCCTTAAGATATGTCGAAACGGATAATATTAAATAATTAAATTAAAATATTCCCTTAGTTCCGACATTAGCCTACAGGAATAAAATAGGCTAATTAATCACTCTTGCTTAGGCCTCGGAAGGGGACATTATAGTCCTCCCTTCCCGAAATTGCTTATGATGAGCACACGGTTATATTGAGGGTGGGGAAGGGGGGCTGAATCAATATAATACAAACTTTTACTTTTCCAAATTCAATTAATCACATCAACCGCACATATGCAAGATCTAGCAATTGAGAACACACGATTTACGTGTAAACCCTTTTGGGAAAAAACCACAGCAAAATATTGCTTATATATTATAGATTAATCTTATTCTTCTTGTAGGTTCCAACCTACTAGAGACTCCAATCTCCACTTGATAGAAATATAGGCTCCTGAAATATCCCCAACTTGGATTGAGCGATATTTTACGATTTTTCGTTTGACACATTGGCATTTCGTCAAACTAATGGGATGCAAATTGAACTAAGTGGCTACAAAAGTTATGTGATTTGCAATGACATATATTAAATGCAAAAAAGATATAATTCCAAGCATCAAGCTTTGCACTGTTTCAGTTTAATACTCCATTCATTTCATTCAAAGAGACATAAATTCCTTAACAATTGTATTTCAGAATGACAGTATAACAACAATACTCATATACAAAGATGCAGATTACAGACTTAACAGTAAATACCAGTTTGGTAAGACTCAAAGGCAATGGCGGCTAAAGAAGTCTCACGGCTAGTAGAGAAAATCCACAATTGCTGAAGGTGAATGGTATTGACGACAACAACAAGCTCACCCGTGAAAATCACACCCAGCAACAAGTATGGCTGCTCCTTGTGCACCCAGCTTAGCAAAACTTCCTTATACTAGTAGCCTATATGCTGATATCCATGCTCCACAACAAACTCATGGCAACATTTCAGACTTGGAAAGTAGAGTAGCCGGATACTCCCCTGCCCCTCTCCGGGCACGCGTATCCCCGTATCCGATACAAATACTTGTGTGATACGCCATGGATACACGTTGGATACTGTACCCACACGTGCCCAAAAAACCTTGATTTTTCAGCCGTGCCAGATACTATGTGATTTGATTTTCAAAAAAGCTGACGTGAATCTTCCAAAATATTATCTTAAAAAACTTCAATGATGCAATTTTTTGTTTTGTTTGATATAAATAAAACCTACACCAAATGAGGAACACAAATGAAATGTTTTTCTATTTCAGCAACCCATTTTTCTAAGTCTTCTTCCAATACAACTCTACTATTTTTTTGGTGTTTTAATTTTTACAAATTTAAAAAAGTTAATTGTTTATAATTTTATATTTATATTATATTGTTTAAATGTTAGAGATTTTTAAAAAAGCTAAAACTTATTCTTTAAATGTAAATAAAATTTATGAATATATATTTAACTATTTATTCTTTACTAAATTACTAATATTTAAGTTTTAATATTATTTTAGTTTATATTTTCTTATTTGTTTTTAAAGTAATGAAAATCTCCTCTAATACCTTAGAAAATATATGTGTATGTATTTTTTATGAATGTCGTATCCAACTGTATCCATATTGGGGGTCTTAAAAAATGGTTGTATCTGTATCCAATACCGTATCCGTATCTGTATCCGTATCCACGTCCATGCAACTTTGTTGGAAAGTGATCGCAGCCTTTCCAGAATGTAGTTGCAGCAATACCCAATGTCAACAGCTTCATAGGCAACTCGTGGTACCTCCTTTGAAGGCGGTTTGTGCTTAGAAGACCCCACATTCCTATGTTTGCAAACCTGAGTTAAGATGTGAAGGCAGCGGCTGTATATGGAAACCCACAACCCTCCTAAGCCACTACTAAAAGTGGTAATAATGGTGGCCACAGTAGCAATGATACATCAAATAGTCTCACGCCTCTCCTGTAGAGCTCATGCCTTGCTTAATATCCACGATTCATAGGAACAATGCTATGCCTCCTTTAATGAAAGTATGATAGCTGCACACGGAAATATCAATCATAAACTTCTCGTATTCAAATGCCCAAATCTCAAGTGATAATCAATGCATTCACTTTGTCCTATAATCGCCTAAGTGCAAGTCGACCAGCATGGATATCTTCAACCTCCAACTAGCTCCAACATGACGACCACTACCTTTAATCAACAATACCATCACTACAATATATTTCGACCAGCATATTGAAATCTTCAACTCTCAAATTTGCAAAAGAAATTAATCGACAAACCCCAAATTTGTCTCCACAAGAGACTCACAAATTTGGAACAATTGTGTGACCATGCAAATGTGAATCCTGACCGAATCCACCTCGATCCAACTAGGGTGGAATCTTCACCACTGAAACTAGATACCCGTAGGAATTCCACCTAGGGTTTCATACTCCAAAGAGCTCCACCTAAAAACCAACAAAATAATAATAATCCAGCATAATGAAGAAATGAGCTCTTGCGTCCATTTTGTAACTCCCTTTTAATTTTCCCGCCAAAACTTACTAGCACTTTATTATAAATTGACTTTATTAAAAAAAATTTTAAATATTCCTTGGTGTCACTTTATTCACATCATTAATATAACTATTTAATATTACCTTATTTAATGCACTTTTTGCCAAGCAACATTAAATAATTAAATTAATAAATGTTTGAGGCGGGTTGGAAAACGGGGACATTACAGTCCTCCCTTACACTGCACACCATGGCCAAATACCAGGATCCTAGATGAGCCTGTAGAATGCTCCACTATATTTCTACTGCATCAACTGTATAAGTCTGAGCTCCACAACTCTGTCCATCACTCTCATAGTATGAAGCAATCTACCCATCATATGAGTTCCCGGATCCCACAACCAAATTGGAAGTCTACCATTATCAATACCTATTGACTTCCGTTGTGCCACTCTGATAACCAATGGAATCCAAATAAGCCAAGCCTTCGATTCCTGATTTTGTATGCAACCGTCAGGTAGAAAAAAATTAGGGAGCCTACAAGATTTGGTTTCATTTGTTGAAGATGGAAGCACACCATACCAAAGTGAACTATGCAATCCTTTATCCAAACCATATTTATGTGTCATCAAATCATTCGTGCATGGGATGAAAGAAAAATGATGAGCATACCTCAGCATGCAATCAAGGTGAAATTCACCTGCATGCACCATTGGAATACCATAATAGTCATGTGGATTCCATACTTCACCATTCTCACCACATGAATCAAGAGGTGACTCACACCTTAGATCATGAAGGGTAGATTTTGCATTAACTCTATAAGCCTCCTTCACAAACTTGATGGCCAGGTCCTTGTTTGAGAGCAAATATAGGTAATTTGATTTCATTGCCTCTAGGGCATTTTTGATAGTTTGCAAAATTGATATAGTAACTCCACCCATTACCACTATCTACCTTTCTTCTAGTTGTGCTAACCAAAGGAGGTATTCAACTTATGTGTGCTATCGAAATGAGTTAAGGCTTGAACAACCTTATCTTCAAGAATTTTCAAATGTCTCCTCAATTCACACGAACCACTAGAAGATGTCATGTTATCCTCAATGTTGAGACAACATTATGATCTAACACACAACTCTCAAAAGAATCTGCCTCCTCGTCACAAAACTTATCGATAGCAATCTCCACATCACCAATGTAGAGACTTCTACATATTTCACCTGTAGGTGATTCTTCTTCAAGGACACCTACGGTAACATTTTGTTCCTTTTTAAGCTCATCTGGTGCACGTATTCTATTGGTAGCATCTACACCTGAAATCAAGATTGAGGTCTTCACATCTTCAATATGCCCATTCCCACAATCAATGGATGCATGCTCTTCACTATTGGCTTCCATAGATGACTAAGTTTCAGCTGTGGATGATGAAGAATGTGCCAAGCTCAACTCCACAGAAAGCTCATCAATCCAAATCTCTAATTCTTGAAGGGCCATTTTAGTGCTTTTCAAGGAGTCCATGGTAACCTTAAGCTCATGAGTGAGCTTATCAACTTCCTTTTCTTTCCCTTTTAGCACATTGTAATAAATCTCATCAAGCATGAGAAGATGATCTCTGCCCGAAAGTAGGTGTAGGTAATTACATCTCATTACCACCACCACTTCTCTAAGTGCCTGAAATCTGCAAGGGAAAGTTCTCCATCAAGGTGATTATGTGTCCCTAGAGCCCTCCGACAATAATTCACCATCAACTTATGAGTGTCATTAAAATGTTTTATGGCTTCACTGATGATTTCTTCATTTACTTTAAATTGACCTGCCAAATGATGGGACTCCTGAGACCTATCATCCTCATACAATTTTTTTGATTTGTAATCAGCACTAAGATAAGATGTTGAAGCATCATCATTATCTGATTAGAAAGCATGATCATGTATGCTATCAACATGCTCATCGCAAGCACTGGTGTTATCCACCTCATAGGATAGTTCTAGTGGTGTACTACAGGTTGTTATGACAACCTCATTGCACACATCCTCTACATGAAGAGATGCATGTACATCCAAAGAGTCATCCTGGAATTTTGACAAACAACCATCATGAGGTATGGTATCCTCGTCACCAACAGCTACTAATTTGAAGCCCTCGTCTTTCTTCCCAACTGATAGATGAGGCTCCAACAACTCAAGGTTCTCTAACAATCTTGTTAGATTCTTCTGATACCCTTGAAAAACTTGCAAAAACTCTACCATGAGTTCCTGATTTGTCTTCATTTTACCAAGCCAACAACCTACTAAGACTCAAAGATGAGTGTTGAACTCAATGCAACAACTGAAATTAACCTTTTATTAATCACCCTCAATGTAATAGGCTACCTAGTTTTGTACAATTTTTTTCGAATTTCACCAATGGGCTGACTCAGGCATTTCGTCAAACAGTTTGCTTTGTATAGTGTTCTGAGTTTTAGGCCTCAATATTTTACACTAGATTGTGAAGGATTTATTTGATATTCAAATACTACATTTTTTTTACAAATTTAAATTCTGTTGGCGTTTCAATTCGCACCTCTGGTATGCGAATTAGAAACGGACAGCTATGCACAGATTAACTGCTCTTCGAATTACGAGGGGAAGCTTCCTCTTTGTTGATGTTGCTTAAAGAAAGTAAAGTAAAGTAATTTTCCAATCTTTTGTTCAGCTAAGAGCATAAGGTTTCAAAACTCTAACGCAATAGCTGAGATTTTCTCTTTTGAATTTCAACTACGACTAAGCCTACTCTAATGACGTTTCTAACTACTCAAGTAAACTCAGAACTTGAGAGTTAGAAATGAACAAGGAATGATTCTTCGACACAAATACTTAAACAAACTTTCTTCCAATGCACATCTACTGTACTTTCAATGCAAGCTGAAATAAAGGTTATGTAAGCAGAACACATAAAATGGAAATCTGAGATAGTAGATCAAAGCAACAAAGCAAGCATGAGATTGTATTTCCTCAAATTTCAAGTAACAAAGATCACACTTCAGGGACAGTAGGATTGTAGCAATAACAGGCTTACAGTTTAGCCATCAAACCAGAAAACACTTGACACAAATAACACATGAACTGAACAATAACTTGCAGCAAAGATAGGCATACAAGCTTGCCCTTACACTAATTGAACTGACACTGAATAACACTTTGCAGACAACGAGTAGGCTCGTCAATTTGTTATCACAATAACTGTTAAAGAAAACCGGGCAAGGCTGCCCTTACTTATACACAAGCAGAGGAGTAGGGAACCCTAAAATCTCCTTGCTTTTACAACTAAGGCTTGCCAACATGCAATCTTTATTTCTAAAACTAAAACAAGATAAGCATCTAACAACCTATGAAAGCATAAAAATAGGGAAAGTGCCAACTATTACAACTTGATATTTGTCCTTCACAAAGAATGGATAATCATGAGCCAAGAATAGAAAGAGTGAGATAAGAATGGAAAGAAAGCTTGGAGAAAGCTTCTAGTTCACTGCTGCTTTAAATCTCAACCACATCTGCCAAAAAGCGGGAAAGTGTACCTCTGTCAGGAGCATCAATACTATCTATAGCAAAATTCTGCTTTTCCAAGATCTCTTCACCTTCTGCAATTGAACTTAGAGAATCTTCCACATCTTCAGCTGCTTTATCGAATCTTGCTGACATCGCCACAAACAGGATCACTGCTAACATTGCCACGAACAATATTCTGGAACTCTACTTGTACTTCATCAAGTTCAATGAAAGAAGTTAGAACCATCACCATGACGATACTGACAAGTAATCTCTGAAACAAATTCACTTATGAACTGGAGAACATCAACCACCCTCTGCCTATATACAGCTCTCTCTTCAGATATCTTTTCATAAATTTTCACCTTGAAGAGGTGACGCTCTCTCCATGCAAGGATTTGCCTCTTATGTTCTCTTGGAACCACTGAATCATATGTTGTCTTCAAATCAGCAATGATAATCTTGTGTATTGGTTTCACCTCCGCTATACACTGCTCACACCCTTGAATCCCTGGGCATTATATCATAGCTGATATATCTGTGCAAGAACAACTTTGCCTCTGGTGATGAACTCAATCCAATCTCACATATTACCAGCTACCTTAACTGTTACTGATCAGACGGTGTCTCTAGAATCTGGGGCAGCAACTGAGTAGCCTATGAAGTGCTGTGAAGAAGATTAGAAATGTATTGCCTGAGTTGTTGATTTTCAGCCTTGAGGGCTGCCTTATCCTCTCCATCTTTTAGTACTCTTTCCTTTAGATTTCCAGCTGCAACCTCGCAGAAATTTACATCAGTGTGCCTAGTGCTTTTGTTGATATTGGCCTTAACAACTATGAAATCATCAACCTCAACCTCTTCAATATTTTTGTCTTCTAGAGGCATAGCAGTCTTAATAACAATCTCACCCTTTGGGTTCCTTTCCATGTGAACTTGTTTCTTTGGTTTCTTTACAGGTGCATCTTGGTAAATATTGTCAAGCTCTGCAAAGTTTAGCTAATATGAAGGCCTCCTCCTCTTCCTTCCCAGGATGTTCTCAAGCCAAGACGAGGTGTCTCTACTAACTTCTCTGGGAGGTTTGACTGCAGCTTCTTCAACTTCTTCATCTCCTAAATCAATATGGATCGGAGAAGACCTCGGAGATGGTGGAGAATCTGGAGATGTGGGCACAACCTCTGCTTCCTTTTGTGGCGCGGGCTCTTCTGGTGGGACTTTAGATACAACTGTCGGCTGCTCCTATAGAACTATGTTTGAAAAGTCCAATCTTCTCCTTGCATTCTTTGTTGTTCTGCTACCCTTCACACCTTCTGGAACATGACTCGCAGCCTTATTTTTGGTTGAGGTCTGGAAGAAGAAGAGATGACTGTACTATTGGCGGCTCTGCAGTTGGACTGGCTCGCTTCCGATTCCTCTTGAGACCTAAGAAAATCTTGTTGTTCTTAATGACTTGGCTCATTCTTTCTTCAACTGAGGTGCACTCTTTGTTCGACCAATTTACTTGTGGAAGCAGCTGCTGCTCAATTTGATTTCGGGTGTACATAGGAAGAAATATATCTCCATCATCATCGAACAATCCTACAATATCTTCTGACAAGCTATCTTTCATATGATGGAGTGTAAACCTGCTGTTATTGCGTCTCCGTACTTCAAACTCATCTTTGCAATTAGCCCAAAAATCTTCAAGTGTGGGCACATGAGCATAATTCTGATCAAGACGGGATGCGAAGACACCATGAAGATCGTATGATCGTCTCTCGTTGAATGGCTTGAGATCAAATTTAGACAACTCATCACCCATTAATTTAGCATCTGCTGACGATCTACATCTGTAGATTCCCAACTCAAATGGAAAACTAAAAGCAGGCTTCTTTCGGTTTCACAAGAACATGTGAACTTCATACGCTTGCCTTAGAATCTCCATGAAAACCAACTCATTTGAAGGATATCTTGGCAACATGACCGGAGCACTTGAGAAGCCGTACACTCTGATGTAGGAGAATGTAGGAAATTGGATGAACCAATCTGCCCACTCCGCCATTGCTGCCCTGGCAGTTGATGAAATCTGTACATGCAACTCATTGTCTAGGTCTCTCACCGTAAGCATCAAGAATGCGTCATTTACCCTTTTGTAGTGACATAATGACTTTGAAAACTCTTGATGAGGGTAATGATTATAAACATGTTGTACATCTAGAGTTCCTACGGTATTCAATCCTTTGAATTTGCCTTGAAAGGCCACTAGGTAGACCAGGTAGGAAATCATGTGAAACTCGTGAATTTTGAGGTATTCAATTTTTTTTTAGTGAAGATTATTGTTGATCAAAGTTGGCTAGTCATAGAATTTTGTTTTCTTTATGATGTGCGAGATGACATAGAACATCCAAGGCTGGAATTTTGTAGCTTCTGCTGACCAGTGACTCGGTTGAGCAGAGTGATCATTATTGCAAACTCCTCCTTGAGTTCTCCATATCCGATGTTCTTTGGAAAAGTGTTATGTTTTTCTTCAGCCATCTTTGTGCAACTTTCTTGCAATATTTATCCTTGTGCATGTCCCACACCTTTTCACATTCTTCAATGGAGATGGTTAAACTTTCTAACCAAGGTGGTATTGAAAAGCATTTCTCAACATCGTCCGTTCAGATAATCATGATACAACACTTGTTTGGTTCTAAATTCGATGGGAGAGTACTCCATGTTGAAAAACTCCAATTTTTACTATAAACTTGACAATGCTTGGACAAGTTCTGCACAAACCCTAAATTTAGCTTGCTGATTTTTCTTCTTCAAACAGGCACATTTTTTCAAAAAACATTTGAGATATGGGTTTTGTAGAGAATTTTATTGCAAGAAGACCCAGATCGCTCATTTTTTAAAATTGTTGATGGATGGCTGAAAAAGTAGAAACCCTAATTTTTTAAGTTTTCTTGAAAAAAAACTTGGAGCTGGGTTTTGTGCAGAATCACATTTTAGATGAACCCAAATGATCAGATTTTGAAAATATTGAAGATTTCTTAGACATGCGTGAAAAAAGCAAATTCTTGAAATTTGAAATTTTTTCCAAAGTTGTTCAGAATCACAAACCAAGCTGACCCAAATTATTGAAAATTGAAAAAGATGACCCCCTCCTACTGAAAATTGATGCTCTGGAAAAATAAAGCATAAAAGAGGAAGCCAAAGGCTCTTTGTGAGCTAATCAAGAAAATATGAAGAACTCTAAAAAGTCTCCAAGTTTTGGCCTCTAAATCTTGAATTGAATAAAATTTTATGTTTCTTCTTCTCTTGCCTTGGACGCCACTTGCAAACATTGTGAAGAATGAACGCAAAGACATCATTTAAATAGATTTTTACATTGAAAACTTGTTTTATTTCCTAAATTTAGAACTGTGAAGCCAAACCCTAAACCAAATTCATCGAATGTGGACATTTTTTCAGAAAGCTCATGATGGATTCTTCTTCTCTTGCCTTGGACACCACTTGCAAAAATTGCGAAGAATGAATGCAAAGGAATCCTTTAAATAGATTTTTAGGTTGAAAACTTGTTTTATTTCCTAAATTTAGAATTGTGAAGCCAAACCGTAAACCAGATTCATCAAATGTGGACATTTTTTCATAAAGCTCATGATGAAAACTGAAAAATTTAATAAGACATTGAGCCTTGGGCACCTTTCTTGTCGAGGGGCATTTTTCCTCTCTAGACTTAGCCAATTTTCTTCAAATTTCAACTTTTGCTTGAGTTTTGACCCCAGTTTGATCTTTGATTTCCGGACACTCGGTGAATCCTATGATCTGGTAAAATGATCCATCACGGAGCCTAACTGAATCTAATGAGATTTGTCTAGAGGAAACTTCTGATAAAAACTTCATTTGATCCTTCAAAAAGTTGGGCACCCCAGGCTAGCTGGGGCACCCATGATCACCAATGTTAAGCCATTTTTGACAGTTTAACTTTTGCTTGTTTTTTGATCTTATGATGAATTCTCGTTTCTGGATGATCAGGAGGTCCGATGAACTGATGGCTAGACTCGTTGGATAGCTCGGAGAATTCTGAGAGGGGTCTTCTGGAAGTGATATCTCCTGCAAACTGAATTTTGGGGGTCAAAAGCTTGGGCACCCCTAGCTAGCTGGGGCACCCAACTCCTCCAGAGTTAGTTTTTTTGTGATTTTCAACTTTGCTTTTGACTTTTTTCATTTTATGCAATTTCATCCCTCCATTTTGTCTTCGATATCAGGTGACTGACAACTCTGATGGATTTGTCGATGGTTTTGTTGGAGAGCTTGATCAAAACTAAAGAAGACATGTTGTAGCCGTTAAACCCTAATTCAATCATTTGATGACCCAAAAGGTTGGGTGCCCCTAGCTACCTAGGGCGCCCATCTCCTCCAGACTAGAGACTTTTTTGGCATCTTTTCAGCCTTCAAACTTAAAACCTCATGTTATGCCCTCCGTTCGATCTAACACTGCAGGTGATTGAATGATCTGATCAATTTGCTAAGATATCCACTGCGAAGCCGGCAGAACCCTGAAGACAATGAGCATATTTGCAAACCCTAACCACTAAATCAGGTGGCTCAAAATCCTAGGCGCCCTTGGCTACCTAGGGCGCCCAAAGTTCCCAGAGATAGAATATTTTCCATGATTTTCACAATTTGCATTCTACTACTTTGTCAAGCCTTCTCCATTCAATCTTGAATTTCGGTTGACTGATAGATCTGATGACCGTGCTGATGGATTCAATGTGAAGCCTACTGAATTCAGAGCAACATTGTCTAGGAGCACAAACCCTAATTCTATCATCTGAGGCTTTGAAAGACTGGGTGCCCCTAGCTAGCAGGGGCGCCTTTACTGGCAAGAGAGAATTTTATTTGAAATTTCCATCTTTCTCCTCATTCCTCATGCTCACTGTGGTTTTGACTACTGGAAATTGAAATATTTCTAAGGCATGAGTGTCTAGGTGCCTAGACTAGGCAGGGGCGCTTAGAGTTTACAAACTTAGTCAAAATTTTGCAATTTTCAAGATTTCCCAGCTTTTCCTCCTTGTTCCTCATTCCTCGATCATCTATTGCAATTTCTTGATCTGTGCAGTGCTTGAGACTTCAAATTTGACACCTAGTAGTTTTGAGCAACCTCCATTAATGGCCTCGGAGCTCTTGAAAAATCTTTTGAAAAAGCAAAATAGACCCACTAGGGCAAAATTGATCTTTTGATGATTCTGACTGAACCAGCCTAATGAGGAAGTATTTTCAACCAATCAAAATCAGTTTGAATCCTAGAAGCCAAACTTTTTATTTTTAGAAAATTTTCCCGGCATCCATTTGAGAAAAACCTAGAAAAAAGTTCTACTTTTAGAAAGTTTTTTAAAATAGAATTTTTCCTAAAATTTGGGGCCAAAAAACTAAGATCTAGGTTTTGTAGACTAGGTCATTTTGAGCAGACCCTAATCGTCAGGTTTTGAAATCTTTGAGTTTTTGGCTCTCATGCAAGACATGCAAATTCCCAATTTTGACCTTTTTGGACAATTTTAATAAGACTCTGAACCATTTCTTCAAAATGCCTAAGTTGAGCAAATTTTTTAATTTGGAGTACAACATTTGGCTCTATCTGGGGACCATGTCGGATACTTACGGCATAGGAGAACCAAGGAATCTCTGGATTTTAAGCTTAGACCAGTGCCCTATCCATTGGGTATCGGAGTCAGCAACACTTCCTAATCACCTAGAACAAGACTTTCCCTAAAAATCACCTAAACAAGATGCCTAATCACCTAGAACACGACGAAACTGTTACAGAAAGGGGAAACACAACATAACGAACACATCACAGAAAGGGGAAACAAATCACGAAAACAGAAAGGAAAATTATTTACAGAAATTTTACTCCACCCCCGAAGGAATGAAGTGCTTTAGGTATTGCCCGCTGTGTGGTAGAGGGAGGAGCCTTCCATCCAAGTGCGAGAGAATGTGTTCTCCCTAGCGAACTTGTGTATCTTGAACAGCCCCAGCCACAAGGAATCAAAATTTCCAAGCATTCCCTTGGGCTCATGTCTTTTATCCCACAACAAGACTTGATCTCCAACCTTGAAATCTCGCAAGCAAGCTTTCTTATAAAAACTATTCTTCACTCGCTCTTGGTGTTGAGTGATTCAGTCTACAACCTCCACCCTCTCTTTTTGAAGCTTTGTTAGGTACATGATAGGCTTTTCAATCGGATCTTTGAACACCCCATCTTCTACTGCAGATGCCAACTGCAAAGCAGACAACTCCAGTGTGAGAGGTAACATAGCCTCCGTACCATACATGATGATGAAAGGTGAAGTACCAATGGCTCTCTTTGGAGTAATTATGTCTGCCAAGAGAGCATCGTAGAGTTTTGTAATGTCCCCTTCTCATCAGTAATCCTATCAGTTGCTCATCAGCCTATTCCGGAGGCCCGTAGGCTTGTTGAGGTGAATCAAGGGTTTCCTTGCTTGGAGGTTTTGTGGTTTTTCCTTGGTGTTTACTATTTATAGTAAATACTATTTTTGGTAGTTCTCAATCTTCAGCTCTTCATTTCCTGTTGGAGCAGTTGTTCGAGGTTGAGCTTTGGCTTTTAAAAGCAATATTTTTGGTGAAATACTTCATTTCAAGGCAAATTGTTCTAATCTTAAGTTGACCCCCTTGGCCTAAGGTGTTAACTTAAGTTGTGTTTAAAAGAGGGACATGAAGGGGGACACCTTCATAAAGGAGTTTAAATAATTTTTATTAAAGTTTTATTTGCCATAAAGTGGATGCCTTTTGGAGAAGGTTTATTCTTTTTTGAATTTAAAAATATGTCAAGGCTTTTGGCGTCCCATCTTGAGAACTTGAAGAGTCATCCCATCTTCTTTAAAAATGAGGCTTTGCTCCAGCATTTGGTATCTCATGTTTATGCCAAACTTATGCTGTTGAAATGACTACTCATTTGCACTTCGAGGAATGCTGACCTGCTAGTATTAATTCAATTTCGTGTTTGCAAGATAACACCTAACTGATTTCAAGCTGCTTCTCTAATCAGACTAGCAGATAGAGCTTCAAAGTGGAGAATTTTGGTGTGTTTTCCAAATTTCAAGTTGATGATATTTACACAGCTGAAAATTGATTTCATTCACAGCTTCTTGTATGATTTTACTTTTGTTATGGGCAATCAATAATATCATTGCTAAGGTCATGGTGACCCCTCTTAACAACTTTCAGATTTTATTTCAAAGTGTGTGATTTATACTAGCAAAATCACCCTTGCTAGTGCAATACCTTCTTGTGTGCATTGGGAATTGTGCTAATAAATAAATGCTGGGTTTTTGGAGCTGTTTCTTCATCATGACATGGGCGCCTATCCCCCAAAGGTTCATTGCACTTGGTTTCACACAATTCAAAGGTAAACTAATTAAGATATAAGCATTTCATTGATTCACAGGTTGCTGATTTACAGTTTCAGTTTGCTGATTTTAATTATCAGACTTCAAAGAGATCAGATTTTAGCTTCTTTTTCAGTGTTTAAGAGCTTTCTAGTTTGAGATAATCATTCTTCACATTGTGGCTTTGTCTATCATTGTAATACTCGTAAATTGCAGCTTATTTGATTGTAAGGTTGTGAATTAGTAGTACTAATCCAACCATATGTTATTGCTGCATTTACTTGTAATTTCTCAAGCAAACATTAAGTACCCCTGGATGGTTTACCGCCAGTGTGGAGAATAAACTTGTATCTCTTATCTTACCCACTGAAAAGTGGAGAATTCTCACTCTTGAGTGGATGCCTGCCGCAACAGATGAATTATTATTTGTAATTTCTCTCATGGCTGGTTATTCGCCTAGTTTCTTTCAATTTTGCAATTAGTACTCCACCATATGCTAGCACCACGCCTTCTAAAGGATCTTGTGTGCACATTCTTGGTGTTGAGTTTAGATTCTCTCTCTTTCAGTTGTAATATTTGTAACTATTGATTCAGTAGATCCTAAGGATCCTTTGACCATATGCCTGCCCCTCCTCCTTAAGTGGTTTTAGGGCGCATTCTTGGTTAGAGTTCTTTTATGCAACGTTTTGGTTTAAGCTAACCTTAACGGGTGCCTAGTTACATTGTAATTGTTATTGAAAATAAAAAAAAATTGAGAGGGTATCTTTCAAGTTTCTTATGCCAAGTTTGTTGATTGGAATCAACCAACTTGTGTATTATTGTGACTATGTTCTTGTTTGATGAGTCGGCCTGTCCATTACCCTGAGGGTAATAATCTGATGAATGTGACAAAGTGATGCTGTGATCAAAACATAACTCCAGTAGCTCCTCAGATGAGAAACAGGTTGCATTATTAGTTACAATTTTGCGAGGCACCCCAAAGCGCAAAACAATATTTTCCTTCAAGAAGTCACACACGACTTTGGAGGTAGCCCGCTTGGTGGGAATGGCCTCAACCCATTTGGTGAAATAATTTGTTGTTGTAAGGACATAAATATGCCCTTTACTAGAGTGTGGGTTGATAGGTCCAACAAAATCTAATCTCTGCTGCTGAAATGGAGCGTCTATAACAATTGGCCTGAGAGGAATGGTTGCCAACTTAAGTTTGCCAACAAACTGCTAACACGTTTGGCATTTGTGCACCCATTCATATGCATCGCGAAACGATAGTTGGCTAAACGAACTGTGCTTGCAAAATTTTGAATGTAGTAACCCTTGATGAAAAGTGGCCACTGCATGTTTGACTGTGAAAAGCTTCCAACAACCGTCGTTGTTGGTCCTTGTTAGCACATAATAGAAATGTTCCATCTAGCCCTTTCTTATATAGAATGTCATTCCAAAGCACAAAGTTTTGAGCTTTCAACTTTAGTGTTCTTTTCTGTTGCTTGTCCATGTGGGTTGGACATTCACCATAAGTCAGGTAATACCAAATCTTTGCATAATATTCATCAGTAGAATCAACAAGGAGGACCATAGGAAGATCCTCTTTGACTTTAGGTTCAGGTGTAGGTTCAGGTTCAGCTTCGGCCATGAGCTTCTTATCACTGTCCTCTGTAATCAATTGACAAAGACGTCTCCCACGGACAAGTTTGGTCGGCTTGATCTCCAAGTCATACTCTTGCACTCTTGCAACCTAGTTTCCTCTCTTTGTGCCCATCTCCTACTGAGTTAGCACGCTTTTAACCATTGGATCAGTGACATACACAGTTGTATGGGAATTCAAGATATAAAATCTGAAATTCTTTACAGCTCTGACCATAGCATATGCATTCTTTTCAATCTGAGAGTATCGTGACTCACTAACCTTGAAGCTGTTGCTTGATGAGAGCCAATTGTGTCCCATTTTATGCCACATTTTAGCCTATTTCATATACCTTCATATTCACTTCCACATTCCATTTTCGTTCCATATCATACTATTTCACTATTTTTTGTTGCATATGATTAAATATATATAAGTGGTATTTAATAGAGTTTTGGATAAAACATGGAAATTAATGATTGGTTGTCTTTACTAATAAGCATTGTGATTTTCAGACTTGACAAATAAAGTTTGCAGCATGCAAATCAGAAGAAATTCCTGTCACCTTTTATGCAGAATATATTCCTATCACTTTTTGGTCAGGAACTTCTATGCATTACTCTTTGACTAGCAATTTATTTTTGTCATCTTTTTAAAGATTACGTCAGCTTTCAAGGTGGCATTAATTACATCCATGGTGCTAACTATGTACCGGATTTGAATAAGAACAAGAACCCATGGTTATTGATAAACAAATATGAAGGGAGATGCAATTTTCAACTATGTAAAGGAGACCATGAACTTTCTTCTTTTACTATCTGTTATAATAAGACAACATTTAATTCGTGGCCATAAAAATACAACAAACCAAGGTTCCACGTGCACCATTCTATAAACGAATTGAGATGGAAGGAAATCCGTTGGAGACATGCTTGCTAGCTGGAGCAAAACCCGTGTTGGAGATTTGTTGCTAAATCGTTGGAGAAAAACCTAGAGATCTTAAGTCATGCATTCTATTCGCATCTACTGTTATAACAACATCGTTTTAATCTGTGGATTAGCGACTCATATTTTTGTCTCTTCTAAGTTTGTTGGCTACAGGCTGAAACAAACGTAATCCTTTTTGTATTTCGTTGTTTCAAACAGCTCATATATAAGTAAGCATACTGAAAGAAGACCATAGACTTTGACAACAGACTTTTATAGCAGATTTTTTGTATCAAACCTTTTCATAAATAAAATAACGATTCTACTAAGCAAGGAAACGTAAGAAAGCTTTCGTTCTATCCACCGTGCGAACCAAGAGCAAGGGCCCACTCCTTGGGGAAGCACAGTGATATTTTCTCAATTGATTTATTTCGGTAATGTGTGATTTAATTTTCTGCGGCGTTTTATTTCCGTGTGATTTAATTTTCTGTGTTTTATTTACAACCTAGTTTAAAATTGATTTTCATTGGATAATCATTTTAGCTACTGATATTCTGTCGATATTGGTATGTTTATTTGAAGCATAGATTTATAAAAGAGTTTTTTGCTCTGTGATAGTTTTTGTCACTGTTGTTCCCATCACAGTTGTTGGCATAGTTCCTGTCACGCTTTTGACAGAAAGACAGAATAGGAAAGTTGAAACAGATTTTCAATTAGGAAATTTATGCGTGTTCTAGCTGCATTTCATCCCCACTTGATTCACTTCTTTCCTCCCTTTAGGTATACTGCCACAACACCTCTTGCAAGCTTATGATCCCCAAATTGACACTCTTAGACCAAGCTGAAATCTTTCTTATTCTTTACCCCGGTTTTGGCCTATAACTACTCATGAAAGCAATTGGAGATTCAGTTTCTTCATTCAACTTTTACGTCAGTGAAATGTGCTCGTTAGTTTTTTTCTTTGAAATTTCACCAACAACAAGCACCCGTTAAGGATTAGCCCAAAATCTAAATCAGCTAAAGGTAACCTTCGCCAAGAATGTTCACCAAGATCCTATTGAAGGCGAGGTGATAGCATATGGGAAGGGATCATTAGCAACAATTGAATTTGAAATATAAGTTGGAAATGAAGCAGGGGGTGATCTGACCATGAAGATTCCACGCTACCACTTGTTCATTGGGGGGAAAGATATTATAATGAAGAACAATTCATCCGCTTTCAGCAGGCATCCACTCAGCAGTAGGGATTCACCACTTAAACAATGGGAGAGAGAGAGATATTACAATAAAGAGCAATTCATCCGCTTTTCAGCAGGCATCCACTCAATAGTGGGGATTTGCAACTTAAACAGTGGGAGAGATATGAGATACAATTGTTTATTTCTCCTCACTGGCGGTAAACCATCCATGGGTTATAATGTTTGAAATAAAAACACAAAGTAAATGCAGAAATTAAAATGACTGGAACAATACTAATGTTTACAGCCTTACAATGTCAATTATCTGCAAATTACAAGTGCTATTACAATATTATCAAAGCCAAATGAAGAAGGATGATCTCACATTTAAAATCTACTCTAGTATTGAAATTCAAGCCAAAATCTGAACTAATATCAATTTGATATAAAATCAGCAACTGAAAATCTCAGAATCAGCAACTATACTAACACCAAAATATATGTTTCTCTTTCAAAACTTCAAAAACACACTCCAAAATGAACTTACAATACCCCATAGTAATGGCGACCAGCTTCAAGTCATATTTATCCCCAAAACAACCACTAATTGATGAGCACAAATCCCAAAGCAAGTTGCAGGAGAAAGTATGGCCCGAGAGGAAGTACAGCCTCTTCTAGAAAATCAAAGACAGCATCATAAATTCTGATATCTTGCAAATGGTGTCGCCCTTAGCATAGGAACAATTAGCATCAATACCCAAAACAAAATTAAAATCTCTCAAAGAGTTGCGAGTGAAAATCTACTACAGCCATATAACAACCAGCGAGTATAAATTGAGAGATATCACCAAAATTCAACAACAATAAAGCTCAATTTTCTAGTTCGGATGAGAAGTAGCCACGAATCCCAACTAGGTGTTATGTTTCAAACACGAAATTGGACAAACGCTAGGAGGTAAGCATTCCTCGAAGCCAAATTCGTGAAGTCATTTCGACAGCAATTCGATAGCATAAACAATGGATACCCAAATGCTGGAGCAAAGCCTCTCTTTTATAGAGCTTGAGGTGACTTTTCAAATTCCCAAATTTTCCCTCCAAAAAGAGGATGCCTATTCACCTTTTGAATATTTTAATTTTCAAAATGCTTTAATCCCTCCTTATTTTGGTGTCCAATCTCCAAGGTAAAATAAAACATCATAATATATTAATTAATTCCTTCATGAGGCATCCTCCCTTAATGAACACCTTTTAAAACAACTTCAAGTCATGATGTTAGGCCAAGGGGTCAATTCAAAAATATAACATTAATGACTTGAAATAACTTATTTCTCCAATATTCCACTTTAAAAGCCAAATTCAAAAATACTCAAATGCTCCGCCTGAAATGGAAAAGCTCACTATGATGCTATCAATTGGAACCTTGCTAAAATTAGAACTTACTAAAAATACTAAATTCCAAGAAATGCCAAAAAAACCTCCAAACACAAGAAACCCTAATTTCACCTCGACGAGCCTAAAGGCCTCTAGAATAGGCTGACGATCCACTGAACTGCTTACTGATGAGAAAGGGACTTTATAGTCTGCCCTCCTCGAGATTGCTTGTCCTCAAGCAACCGCAAGTTTGGATGTTGTAAGATGTATTCACCTTCCCATGTCGCATCTTGAATTGGCAAGTTCCTCCATTTCACCAAGTACCTTTTGATTGTTCTCCTCAAAGAGCGTTCTCTAGTATCAATGATTTCCTCTGGAATCAACACCAACTATCCTTCTTCGTCCAATGGAGGCAACTCTGAAGTAGCAACAACATTGTGCCCAAGCGCCTTCTTGAGGCGAGACACATGAAAAACATTGTGCACCTTGCTACTGGCTGGAAGCTCCAACTCATACGCCACTTCACCAATCCTCTTGATGACTTTGAATGGACCATAGAATCGTGGCTTGAACTTTTCTGCGCCACTCTTTTTGAGAGAAGATTGTCTATAGGGTTGAAGCCTCAAATAAACCATATCTCCGAGTTCAAAAGAACGCTCAACACATTGTTGTTTAGCGTATAATTTCTGCAAGTTTTGAGTTTGTTGGAGATTTTCCTTCAATGATTTCAAGATGTTTTGGCTTTTTTGTAACTTATCCTTTGCCTGTGGAGCTCTACTATCACCAAACACCAAATCTACAAAGTTAGGAGCATCATATCCATAAAGAGCCATGAAAGGAGACATCTTAATTGACATGTGATAGGAAGAGTTATAACAATACTCCCCCAAATGAAGTATTTTTATCCAAGCTCTTTGCTTCTCTGAAACATAATTTCTGAGATAGCCTTCTAACCATTTGTTTACAATCTCTGATTGCCCATCCATTTGTGGGTGATAACTAGTGCTAGGAGTGAGCACTGTACCACTCAATCTGAAGATTTTCTGCCAAAAAGCACTTAGGAACTTGTTGTCCCTATCATTGACAATAGTTCTAGGCAAACCATGTAAACGGAAAACTTCTCTAAAGAACAATTCAGCTACTTGAGCTACTGTAAATGAAATTGTGATAGCAAAAAAGTGAGAAAACTTAGTGTTGGTGTTTCAATTAGCACCTTTGGAGTGCTTATTGGAAACAGATAGCTATTGCAAGTGTTATAGTACCGCTCTTCAAATTATAGAGAGGAAGATCTCTCTTTCCTGATGTTCTACATAAAGAAGGGGGCTAAGGTTCCTATCTTTTTTACTCAGCGGTAGGACACAAGGGTGCATAAAAACAATGCGTCGTAGCTAAGTTTTTTCTCTGGTTTTTGTAGATCTTAACTACGACTAAACTAGCTTCTAAACTATCCTATCTCTGCAAGATTAGTAGAGCATGAGGGCATAGGAGCAAAATGGATGGGTTGGATCACTTGAATCCACCGTCTCCGTAGAATATGGTCGAGGCTCTGAACTCTCAGATATATGTTGGGATAAGGTTTTATACAACCAAACACTCTTTACGGTAGGTTGGATCTAAGACTTGCCAAGGAAGAGGAACCCCTGTCTGAGGTATAGGCTGGGAAACAACTTACTAGAAACAACAAAGTACGAAGATCTGGGTATCAGGATTTCTAAGGAGGAGGAACCCTTGTCCGAAGTATAAGCTGAAATCTGGATCTTTAAACAACATCAAACAATAGCAATCGATGACAAAATATCTAAGGAGGAACCCCTATCCAAGGAGGAGATTGAAACAATAAACTATTTAGAACAAGATGTTGAATCAACTCAAATCTTAGATCAAATATGCATGCGCCATCTGATTTTCTTCTTCAAGCTTTTCCAAAGAATTACAAAGATTGGGACAGCAAAGGCACGAAATCATGCACAATTACGATGAACCAATAAACTCTCATTCAAGAGTGAACAAATACAAACATGCAAACTTTGGCAACAAGGGCACATCAATTTTGCGTAGTAAATAAAGGTTAAACAAATAATGAGCCCAAGGCTCTTATTTATCGAAACTCAAAGGATTAGGCAACCCTAAAGTCTCCTTGAGTTAACAATCAGTTCTTGCCAATCAGCGAGATTTATTCCTATGTCTAAATGTAGGTGAGCAAGCAGTTATCTGGAAATCTATTTCAGTTAACTGAAACTAAACAAAAGTCAAACTGGAAGTCTACCTCAGTTGACTGCAACCTAACTAAAAGTGAACTTAAATTACAAATGTGCCTCCAAAATAGACATCCACCTTTAATGGAGATCTGAGATCCACAAATCGTGGGAGTCAAATTAGACATCCTTGATTAGTGAGATCTGACATGCATGATCTATGGGATCTGGAGTTAACTTGGAAAGGGGCATCAAGTTAACTCCAATCATAGTTATTGTCTTTCTAGAGGGTAGGACGTCCTTCTTGGTGTGCTTTACACCTCATCATCTTTGGTCAACAATTCTTCTAACCATGTGTTGACTTCTTCATATGGAGATCATTAGATGCCTGTCAATCGTCAACTTACCTCTTGTCAACAACTTGATGTATGTATCTCCTTCATTCTGCTTCCCCTAGGAGGGTTACTCTTCTTTTTGTCTGTGTTTCCACTTTGATGTGGAAGGTAGTGTAGTATTAACCGGTGGCGGCTCTGTATTGTGAATGAATACCTTCCGCATTCTTTTGCAGCTTTACATTTTTGAAATTTCCCTTGATCTTTCTCAACGGAAGAGTATTGTATGATGAAACCGCGAAATTTGACTGTGAACACTCCAACCGTGAGAAATGTACATGAACTCGCTGCACGCACAAAATTCCAACTGTTACAATCCTCTAAACTAGCCTTGGAAGGCGATCAAATATAAAAGGTGAAACCATTATGGAACCTGTGGACTTGTGTCTATGCTTGTCAATCTATCCAAATGGACCACTGGGTGTGCCCGATGTAAGTCGGTGCCAGTCCCTTTTAGAAAATCATGGAGTAAGACCATTTTGGCCTTGTATTCGTCTTGGGAGAACTGCATTCTGAAAACCTTGAAGTTTGACTGTGCACACAATGCTGTTCGGAAAACTCTTTTTTCGATCTGCTAAAAATAGACTTGTCAGGGGTAATTTTTATGAGAAATTATGAGACGTGGGTTTTGTTGACAAGAATTTTCTAAACAAACCCAGATCGTCAGAAATTCAAAAAAACATATTTTTCTATGACATGCAAAGAGCCCTTCGGTGGCAGAGGCAAAGAGGCACCAAAAAATGATTTTTCCTAGAAAAATCCAACACATGGGTTTTGTTCGTGCTTCAAAGCTGAACAAACCCAGTTTGTCTGTTTTTCAATTTTATGATTTTTTTCGAAAACCCTAAAAAATAGGGGCAACACGACTACTGTTTTTGGAAAAATCTAACATCTGGGTTTTGTTAAAAAAGTAGTGTTGATCATACACAGTTGGCCAAATCTATAATTATCTGTTGTTTTCTTGGACATGCAAGAAGATCTAAGACAAGGAAGAAGGAAAAAGACAAGAAGATTGGAAATTATCAGCTGTCATTCTGGAAGAATTATGCCTTTTGGTGCAACCTTTGATAATTGGTCCCTCTGTGCAACAAATCTTCAAAAATGTGAAGAACGATGAAAACCCCTCTGTTAGATCTTCAAAAACACTGGAGAAGAAAAATATTTGTTCTTGAGCTCCTCAACCTATAAAGAAATAATGAAGAATGGATGCTTAGATGCTTTGATATGTCCATTTGGAATTGCAAGCATCAATTGGGCGTCCAACTCATGATTGAGCTTGATTTGGAGTTCTAAAAGTTGATTTCCACTGATCGTGGAGTGTTTGGCTTCTTTTTGCCTCCAAAATCTCTTAACTCAAGTCAACGAATTGCCTTTGACCTTTTAGGCATCCTTTCTTGAGTGTTGAGCATTTTTCATCATTTTTTCAAGTTGAAGTGCCTTTGTTCAATCCTTGCTCTCGGTCGCTTAGTTGACCCTTGGCAACTGCTGATGGATCTGTAGTTGGAAAAAAACTAGTCTGGAGAGGTATGCTTGGGAGTCATCAAGCCAGAAACCCGAGTTTGAGGCTCCAGATTAAAGGGTGCCTTTCTTCAAGAGGGGCTCTTTTGGCCTTGCCTTAGTCAGTTTTGATGACTGTTCTTCATCTTCATCATTTAGACCCTCCATGCTTCAATTTGACCTTACCGTTGACTGATGAGTCGGATGACTGCTTGATTATGCATTGAGTAACCAACTCAATCCTGGAAAGGATGACTGATTTCTCAGCTGTTGAAGGATAGTTTAGGCCCTTCAAATCCAAGGGCGCCCTTGGCCAACATGGGCGCTTTTGGCTTGTTGGCTGATTATTCCATGCTGTAAACTGCCTTAGTTTGATCTCCTCTATTAGATGACTGAATTGTCAGATGCCTGTGCTGATAGTTTCGTTGTTGGGATTGATCAAAGTGGAGGAGGTCGTCCTAGAGGTCACCAATCAAACAAATTGCATCTGCATGTCTCAAAGACTAGGGGCCTTTCTTCAGTAGGGGCTCTTTTGACCAACACTTAGCCAATTCCTTGCCATGTTCTTCCAGTCTTCACCTTTGGCGTTTTCTGCTTGATCTCAGCATCTGACTGTTCGGCAATGTCCTGTGAACGTGCCGTCAGATTGATCACAAAGCTAGAAGAGAGCTGAGTAGATGCTATGTATATTGTAGCTGTTGATAGCTTCATTAAATGCCTTGAAATGAGGGCGCCCCTGGCAAGCAGGGGCACTTTTGCTATGAGGTTCATTGATTTGCCTCTGTTCATTGCTCGCAACATCTTCATACTTCATTGACGTTTGTCGGTGATATCTGAATCAGATGATCTTGTTTGACAACACGTTGATTATCTAGTATGAACATGAAGAAGACAACTGCATCTGATGGATTTGATGACTGCTCTTGCCCTTTGAAATCAAAGGGCGCCTTTCTTCAACAGGGGTTCCTTTTAGGTGCAAGTTCATCATTTGCTTTGAAAAACTTCATCTTTTCATGCTTCACGTTTGTTGTGCATCGTGACTGTCTTGAGCATTGTTGTTGATGATGTAGACGCGTGCATCCCTACAATCACCTTCGTCATGTTGCGTGTATGGGTATTTGGAGAAAGGACTAAGGCATTCAACTACACAGCCTTCTTGGTAGCAAAGCGTTCATTTTCCAAACTTAGTCAATTTTCAACATTTTTCACTTTTGAAAATCCCCTTCATCGCAAAGCATCTTTTCAAGCATTTTCGCCATGGATTCCTTGTTGAAGCTTTTGAAGCTTAACTTTTAGTACCTGGTACTGCCCAATCTACCATTAATGGCTGCAGAGCTCCTAACTTTGTTCCTAAAAAATGAAAATAGACCCACCAGAGTAAAACATGTTTTTTGATGATTTTGACTTGACCAGTGTGATCATGAAGTCGATTAATCCTATCAAAATCATTTTCAACCATGTCCCAGAAGGTCCTATTTTCAGGGGTTTCCTTGAAAATAGGGCCACAAAACCCTAATTTTCAATTTTTCAGAATTTTACACATATGTTCCTTGACAGAAACCCACAAAGACCTTATGTTTGGTTTGACCTAAAACAAACTTTTGACGGCATTTTTACATGATTTAGCTCAATTTAAGCAGAATGTCATTTTATTTTGGGTACAACACTTAGTCAATCTATCTACCACAACATAAATACAGTCTCTCCCTTGCACTTTTGGTAATCCTTGGAGGTGGCCAATCAAGGATGGCTCTAATCTTCTCAGGATCAACTTTGACACCCTTAGAGCTGATAATGTGGTCGAGATAAAGCAGCTTAGTCATCCCGAACTCACATTTTGATTCTTTGGCAAACAAACATTTTGTAGTCAAAATACTAAGCACTTCTTCCAAGTGCTTGAGGTGCTCCTCCCAATACTTGTTGAAAATAAGAATGTTGTGAAAGAAGATGAGCACAAACTTCCTCAACTGCTGCCTAAAAATCTTGTTCATACAAGATTGAAATGTTGTTGGAGCATTTGTCAAACCGAATGGCATGACAAAGAATTCAAAATGCCCAAAGTGGCATCTAAATGCAGTCTTCTCAATATCCGCCTCTCTCATCCTAATTTGGTGGTAGCCTGATCTGAGATCGATCTTTGAGAAGAACATGGCCCCATGGAGCTCATCAATAAGCTCATCTATCTAGGGATTGGATACCAATTCTTGATTGTCTTCTGATTTAGCGCACAGTAATCAACACACATGCGCATTGTACTATTTTTCTTTTTTACCAGCACCATTGTTGAAGCAAAGGGGTTTTGCTTGGCCGAATGAACCCCATCTCCAAAATCTCCTTGATGGCTTTTTCAATCTCGTCCTTCTACTTCTTAGGATAGCGGTATGGAGTGGTGATGACCGGTTTCGCTCCTTCTCCGAGCTCAATCACATGCTCACATCCCCTTTCAAGAGGTCTTCCAGAAGGAAGACTTCCAAAGAATTTGCTCTTCTTAGAAAGCAAGGCTTGAATATCTGGATGATATTGCCTTTTCTCCTCAGCCGGATCAGTTGGTAGGATTAGGCATTTAGTTGCCCATTCAATTTGATTGTGGTGGATCAGACTTTCCATTCTCTTCAAAGTCACTATTCGAGGGCATCCATTTGACATCCCTCTCAAAACAACCTTCTTGCCATCGGATTGGAATTTCAGCTCCATTGTTTGTAAATTTAACATGATCTCTCCAAGAGATTGTAGCCATTGTATACCTAGGACAACATCGGTGTCACCAATGCCAACTACATAAAAATCATCTCTTACTTCATAGTTTCCCAATTGAAAGGAGAGGTTGGGAATCTTCCTTGTGTAAAACATGGTGAATCCATCAGCCACCATCACCTTGAAGCCTTCAAACTCTTCTGTTATTGTTGTACCCAAACCGAAATTTTTGCTTCATTAAGGCATTTTGCTTAAAATGGTCTAAACCTTGTAAAAGTGGGGTCAAAACTCAGTTTTTGGGCAAATAAGGTATGGGCTTTTAGTCAGTGTGATGCCAGGAAGATACTGGCAAAATTTGAAATTTCTGAAAATTAGGGTTTATGAAATCTATTTTTAGCTTGAAACCCTAAAAAATAGGAACTTGTCCGAATTGGCTGAAATTAATTTTGATTGGCTTATTTCACATCACAATCACAGTGGTGAAGTCAGTTTCAGTTAAAAGTCAGTTTAAGGCTGGTGGGTAGTTTTCACTTTTTCAGGAGAAAAGTTAGGATCTTCGGGGTCATCAATGGCAGTCGGCCAGTACCAGGAGTCAATATCTAAGCCTGAAACTCAAAGAGGAACGCTCTACGATAAAAGATGTTGGAAATAATGCTTTTTGATGGAGGGGATTTTCAGATTGGCAAAAAGTGCTAAAATATTCTAAGTCTGGGAACTTTTCACTATGTAACGTAGTAGACACTTGCGCAATCAACGTGCAAATCAACTTTATAGTGTCCGTACATGTGAAAATGATGAAGTATAGTCATCCACACACCTCAGCAGTCACAACGCTTCGACATGGTCAACCGCAGTGATGGATACAGCGTTTGCAAAGCATAAAATGGTGAAAATCAATGAATTCAAAACAAATCCGCTCCCCTGTAGCCCAGGGGCGCCCTTCCATTTGAAGGTCAAGATTTGAGTGTTTTGGATGAAGGATACATTCATTATGTTCAGTTTTCAGTCAGCTTTCCGATTAGCCATGAAGCAGGATCATCCGAGTTGCAGAACTCCGGCAAACGAAGACAGAAGCAGAGGTTGCGAAGAGTGTTTTCATCAAGGAGGCAGTCTAGAAATGCAGATCCGCTCCCTTCTAGCCCAAGGGCGATTTTCTTTTTGAAGGCCCAGATCTAGATGCATGTGTGTTTTGATGGTTTCAGCCTTTGCAGAATTAGTTTAGCTTTTCAACGAGCTATCAAGCGAAAGCGTATCCAGTACAGAAATCCGGTTATCAGCGTTAGAAGTGGAAATTGCAGGCAGATACATGTCAGAAGAAGTTTTTCAGAATGCAAATCCGCTCCCCTGTAGCCCAGGGGCGATCCTGAATAAGACCTGTTTGATGGATGAATTTGCAATTGAGGTCTTCCTGAGATCTCTTCCAGCTCAGTTCAGTTTTGCAGTGTATCCGTTCACAAGACGATCCGATGTTCTGAGTAACTATGACAGAGGTCCTACCGAGCACGTAAAATAGAGGATGGTGAAGCGTAGCTACACAAAGCTGCACAGCTGTAGGCTAGGGGCGATTCTCCTTTAGGCCTGCCAGACGGGGTTATTTGCAATTACAGTCTTCACAAGACTTGTGTGCAATTACTCAAGCTATCCAACGAGTCTAACCGACAGCCTCCGGGATTTGGCGAATGCTCGTACGTGTGAGGTCAAGATGATAATGTTGTAAAGAAGAGTTGATTGAAGGCAGTTCAAAAAATGACTAAGTGTAAGAATATAATTTTCTTTGAAAAAGGCAATTTTCTTTTAGAGGCCTTAAAAGTAATTTTCTGGCTTCATCGTCTCCAAGAACATCTCCTGCAAGTTGACCAAACTGTACAGCAAGACAGGCGGCACGCGTATCGGAACATTCCAGTTCCCGGTATCAAGGGTCAAAGTATGGTGTTCAGATGAAAATCACACTTTTGTCAAAATGGTGTTTGAGCTATCACGAAATAGGGACGCTCATTCTTTTGGGGTTCTTAATACAATTTTCAAATCCCTCACATACAGTCATTGGATGTAGAATACTTCTAGTCATGCAATGAATCCATTATTCAATCAGTGGAGTTCATTATTCATCGTCAGTGGCAGTTTGAAGCATCAGAAGGCAAAACTAAGAAATGGCTAAGTCTGGAATCAAAATATCAATTTAATCAGAGGCGCCTAATTTTCTAAGGTATCAGATGATGATTTTAGCAGTTGTTGCTCCCAGCAGACATTTCATCCTTGTCATGCAAGCTTCGCGGTGGATATCTCAGCACGGTCACAGGATCATTCAATCATCCGGAGATCGGAGTTGAACAGGGTCAGTTGTAACTTTGCAGTCAGCTACAAAATAGGAGATTCTCAAAAATCTCATAACTCTTGCAAATGGAAGCCTAAAAGATCAAAATTTGACTTTTTAGAATCAGGGAAGTGTGTTGAACACAGCAAGATGCTATTTTTGGCAAAAATGAAAAAAAAATATTTTGCATGCAGAGCATTGAAAAGTGACGAATTTCTTCAAAGATAGATATTGGCACCATTTTTAGTTTTTTGCATGTTTTAAAATTAAGATATTATTTTAGTCTAAAGACTCAGAGACAGTGGCAGTTCAACTAGAGAAAAGCCAATCAAATTCTTTTTTCTAAATTAGGGTTGCATTATGCATGCATGATGGTACGAATTGTTTATTTAAACAAGCATGGCGCCTTTCATCATTCACACAGCTTTGAAAGTTCAAATTTCTTCAAAGAGATTAGCGAATTTTCATCAAAGGATCAAGTTCGAAGGTGATAAAATATTCTTTTGCAGGTACAAGTTCAGATTCAGCATCAGATTCAAGGCAAAGTGGCGATTTTGACAGAAGAAGATAATAAATAAATAAAAATTAAAAAACATCTTTCTTCTTCTCTATATTTCTTCCATCTTCTCGTCTTAAATTCTCTTGCATGTTCGAAGTGTTGGCAGATTTTGGCAAAACAAAATATCTGGGTTGATTCAGAAGAGCTTTCTCAGCAAAATCCATGTGCTATAATTTTTTAGGAAAATTTGTTCCAGAACATCTGTTCTTGAAGCTTTAATTTTCTCAACCGAGATTCTTTTGCATGGTTGAGTAAAGGGTAAATTTTTGCATTTCTGACGTTCTGGGTTGTCTTAGAATCATTTTCTAGACAAAACCCATATCTCAGATTTTTTCGTAAAAATTCTCATCCGACAAGCTATTTTTAGCCTTAGCAGGCTATTTTTGGCTTTCCAGAAAAGTTGTCAGAATATAGCCGTGTGCACAGTCAACAGGCAAGTTTTTCAGAATGCAGTTCACTCAGCTTGAATTCAAGACCAAATCGGTCTTAACCCATGACTTCATCGGAACAGTTGATACAGATCTACATAAGGTGTTGCCGGAGGTAGTTTTGGATCCACTCAAAATCAGGGATTCAGTTATCAAGAATATTCAGCAATCCGGGTTACTTGAGGCCGCTTCCATACCTATTTCGGTGCATTGCGTGGAGTTTGTAATATCTTGCATCAAGCATTACAATTCCGCTACACGAGAGATACGGTCAATAGATGGACGTGTCATATGCAGTCTCAAACCCCTTGATATCGAGCGAAGTCTGGATATTCCTCAACATTCGGATGGGATGGTCATTTCCATGAGTCAGAGCGAGCAGGCATTCAATGCTGGACTGGATAAGTGTCAGAACAAGATGATAGAGAGGTGGCTGAAACAAAAGAAGAGCAAGTTGCCAAACAACTTGGGTCGTGGCGAGTGTAAGGATGAATACAATATTTTGATTACACTGCTTAATCGTGTCTCAGGTCATGCAGATGCAAACAAATTTCACCCGTGGATGTATTATATCATTGGTAGAATCATCTCTGGACAAGAGCATTATGACTGGGCATCCTTCATCAGCGATGCTATTCACGAGCAAATCACCGGTTTCCTAGCTGCGCATCAATTTCATATGTGTTCTTACCTGGTGTACTTGATTGCTTATCAGAATCAGTTTAACGGTTTGAATACGGTGGGCATACTCAGTGTACAGAAAGTCTATCGTTACTATGACCGGCTTGAGTTCACGAAGGCTGAAAGTCATTTTAAACGTGTACAAGAGGCTTTCTTGACTTATATAGTGAGAAACTTGGACCAGGAGTTGCATATTCGCATCTCGACAGTTGCTAGAACAGCAATGAAGAATTGGGCAGATTGGTACATTCAGTTCCCTACATACACCTATATCCGTGTCTATGGATACACAGGAAAACCAGCTATGTTACCACGTTATCCTTCGGATAAAACAATAATCATGGAGTTCCTGAGGCAGCTGTATGAAGTTCACAAACGTTTGCGCATCAAGCGTAAACCAGCTGCCAAGTTTCCTTTGCAATTCGGGATGTATTGGTGTAAGACGGTAGTTGATGCTAAGACCGCAGGTCAAGAGTTAGAAAATTGCAAACTCAAGTACCTGGTGGATACACGCACATATGATCCTTGGGGTCATTACGCAGCTCGCCTAGGTAATCTCTCTTATCACAAACCTACGATGGAAGATTACTGGGTGAATTGTGAGGATGATTTCGAGGTTCGCAGACGTAGCTATAGCAGGTTCTCTCTTCCACAAGTTTCTGTTTTCTTGGCGGAAGATGTGGAAGGATTGACAGAAGATGAGGGAGATACACTTCCTCAATTTTACAGAGAGCAGGTTGATGGACAACCACTGCCGTTAGTGAACTGGTATGCCAAAGAGTTCACATCAGTAAAGGAAAGATCGAGCAAGGTCATCCAAAATAGTACGCTTTATTTAGAAAGCAGAAGGTTGAGAAAGGCATCCATGCCTAGAGCAGAGCCGCCACCAGAAGGACTTGTATTGCCTTCTTCTTCAAAACCTAAGCAGAAGAAGAGGAGTAATCCTCCTAAAAAGAATCCAGCGCCTAGTAATTCGAAGGGAAAAGCATCTGTTGCGATTCCACATGTAGAGCCAGTCAGAGAAGTTATTCAGACTTCTCCACAGCTTGAGGTTCAGCCCCGTATGCCGTCACCGACACCATTAGAGCAGCCTCCCGTTCCAATTCACATTGATTTGGACATGGATTCACCTCCTCGCAGCGATTCTTTTACACATTCACATTCATCAGATCCTCCTGCGACTAGTACAGATCATTCCAGTGGGATTAGTTGGGATTCATCTTGGCTTGAGAGTCAACTGGGAAGAAAAAGGAGACAACCATCTTACATACTTGATCATTCAGATTTCGATCATGACCATCAAGATGTGCCTGAAAAGAGGATCAAGAAACAGATACATATTGGGAGAAGTGCAGATAAGGAATTCATTGTTGAGACTGCTGCACCTCCAGAAGATAAGAGTCTAGACGAGATGGAAGCTCAAGACTTCGAAGTTATCACAGTTCATTTCGGTAAGAGTACTCGTCAGACAGATATTGATCTCCTATAGGTTGCTACAGATAGCGCCAAGGATAGGATGGTGAAAGATGGTGAAGATAAATCAGCTCTCAAGGCTGAAATACAGCAGCTTCGCCAGTACATTTCTAGCCTTGTACACAGGACAGGGGATGTTGTCACCGCGCTTCCACATATGTTAGAACCACCAGCAGAGCAGGGTCAGATTGATCTCTTGGTTGCATATGGTAAGCGATTGGAGGAATGGGAAGAGGAGTTTGTTGCTAGAGGTCGCCTTGTACTTACAGAATTGTATCAATTGCGGTATAATGCACGTGAGCTTCGTCTACGACTTCAAGATGAGGAACGTGATTTGGCCATTAGTAGACCCAGGGATGAGATTTTGATTGCCAACTTGGGAATGTCATTTGATTCAGTCACAGAGGCAGAAGATAAAGAAGAGGTCTACATTTGGAGAACACAGTTGATCTTCAAGGCAGAGATAGAAGGAAAGATAGCATCTGAGGTGGCTGAGAGCAGAGAGCATGTTACTAGTGCACTCCGCTATATAAGAGACTTTGTGTCTCAATTACCATGTGTATATCAGCGTGTGGGTGGTGACTATGTTGAGCTTGCTGACATCCAGTTAGAGCTCCAAGCACTTATTCACGGTATTTTCAGTGGTGAGACCATTGGCTGTAAGATGAATCAGCTTACAGCCATGTCAACATTGTTTGATGAGGCAATCAGGAGAAAGGGTGAGTTCCAGTGTCAGATGACTAATGGAGAAGACATGCTGCACAGACATAGGATTCTTCGCCAGAGCTTCAGTTCCCCAGATGGAGATGCAGTCAACGACCTTGTAGATGGGTTAATTTCTCAAGATCAGGCCAGTAGACTTCAGTTAAAGGCGTCCCACCTTTTCCAAGATAGACATTAGACACAGGAGTTAAACTCGAGGCTTCTTTCCGAGTTAACTGGTTGTTACACATTGCATGCCATGTCTTTCTTGGAAATATCTACATATACTTGGAGATTAGATTAGATTTTTCAGTTGACTGATGATAGCATTCCAGTTGACTTGCTTTCAATAAGGACGTGCATGTTGCACCTTGTCCATTTAGATTAGATGTTTCAGTTAACTGATGATAGTTTCCCAGTTAACTGTATAGTTTCATTCAATTAGGGTTTAGGAATAAGATCTTGCATGCATTGCAAGACTTTAGTTGACTCAAGGTGATTTTAGGGTTGCCTACACCTTGAAGTCTATAAATAAGAGCTTTAAGCTCATTTGTAATTTAACTTTTGCTTGATAGCATACATGCTGCGCCTACCTTGCCTGTAGTATTGCTATTATTGTATCTGTTCAAAGAGTAATTGTTGTTATAATAAATTGTTGCGCCTACCTTGCCTTCATGTTATTGTTATGGTGTTTATTCAACCTTAGTTAAATGGGGTTGCTGGTTTGATCGTTATTGCATGCGTGTTGCGTCTATACAATCTACTGTCCCAGTTGCTTACCTTTTGTTTTGTTTATTATAAGCCTATTCAGAAGAGCAAATAGTTGCGCCTACCTTGCCTTCATGTTGCGAAATTGTACTTAAAGCTTATCGTTTGATGTGTGTTATAGTAGACTCATTCAGCCAAGCAGATAGTTGCGCCTACCTTGCCTTCATGTTGTGAAGCTGTACCAGGTTTACCGTTCATTTTGTTTGTTTTAATAAACTTCTTCCCGGATTAGCAAATAGTTGCGCCTCCCTTGCCTTCATGTTGTGAGCCCGCACCTGGAGTTTATCGTACAATACATTCCTGCTCCATTTCCTCATGCTCTGTTTCTTGAGGAAATTGGATAGATATTAAAGAAGTTAGCTTAGTTGTAGTTACATGATCTGCGAAACCAGAAAATACTTAGCTGCAACGTTCTAGGTTTTCTTAACCTTGTGCCTCTACCAGCTGAGAACAAAAAGATAGGACATTAGTTTAGTTTTCTATTTCATGCATTCCAGCACAACGAGGGAGCTTCCCCTCCTAATTTGAAGAGCACTCATTACGTAGTGTGCATAGCTATCCGTACAAACTCACACTCCATAGGTGTTAGTTCTTACGCCAACAGTTTTCAAACCTCTCTTAGCCACCAAACCTTCGTCTATGAAGTTGTAAGTTGCTCCGGTATCAATTAGAGCGACAATTCTTTGTGAACCAACCATGAACCCGAACCCGAAAAGATTCATTCTTCTGAAAACTTGAAGGTTATGCCAAAGCACTACCATCTCCAACTCTTTGGGCTTCTCTTTTGGAGCTTCTTCACCTTCACTACTTGCTGATTCATATTGCTGATCGAAAAATCAGATTCTGATCCATCATCAAAATAAGCCTCCATATGTTGTGCTTTTTCTTTTCCATAACATTTGTGACCCTTTGTCCAAGGCTCACGAAAACTGTAGCAAATACCATCTTTCCTTAACTGTTCTCAGAGCTCTTCAGTCAACTTTTGAGGATACTTCTTAGGCTGACATGATCAATGTTTCTTATATTTTTTATGATTAAACTAGACTGAAATTTTGGCCTTGGGGCAGCCAACTCCATGCTCCTTGACTTCTTGATTGCTTCATCCAAGGTTGGTGGATCAAAGGCTTTGACCCATCCCTTCAACGACTCCATTAATCCTTCAGTAAACAAGACCACAAGTCTCCTATCAGTAATGTTGGGCACCATTACTGACAATCTTTGAAAATCAGCCACATAAACTTCAAGAGATCCATGTTGTTTCAGTTGCACCAATTCACGGAATATCACCTCAAGATCCTTGGTATCAAATCTCTCAATCAGCCTATTGGTGAATTCTTCATAGGTCTGGATGAGGTTATGGTCAAGTGTGACGAAACCATGGTACCACCATTCATGAGAAGCTCCCTCCAAATGCAAGGTGGCAAACTTCATAGCATCCGCTTCGGGCATCGGTCTCAATGAAAAATAGTTATCTAGCTTTTGCACCCATGCCCTTGTCGTACACTTATCACTCCCATCAAAATGGGCCAAGCTCACCTTTTCCAAGAGCTTGTTGATAGTCAGTTATGGGAGCCATAGGAGGACGGTTCTCAACTCTTCCACCATTCCTTCTACCTCTTTGATTCATGAATTGATCAAATGACCATTGATCTCTAAGATCCGGAGGTAGGGTAACATACTCCATGTAAGCTTGTCTTGTGTCATCCGCAAACGGTACTACAACCTCCACTTGTGGTGATTCTTCCCTTTGAGTAAAGGTGGGAAAAAGAGGTCTAGAGGCTGATCCTCTAGTGATTGCAACATGTTGTCCAATAGTCCTCTCACTTCCGTTGACCTTTGAACCATTGTTGCCATTATTTCCACTGACGCCACTGTTCTCTCCACTACGATTGTTTTGGGGCTTATTGTTTTGAGTCGCTTGCTGATCCATTCTTGCTAGCAATCGCGACATCAAATCTATCATACCATCAAATTTCTTTTCCATTCTAGCATCTTTTTCCTCCATGGATTGTCTAACACTTTCTGACATGCTCTCAACTGCTTTACCAGTATCCCTCAAAGCTTATGACAACGTCTTTGCCTCTAGAACTGGTGGATATTGATGTTGAGTTCTTGCCTGACTTCTGGTGAAGTGTCTGTTATCTCTATCACTCATCTAACAGCTGAACCCAAAATGTCACAAGATAGCAGGATCTTGGGCTTTGATACCACTGAAATGTGCCCGTTAGTTTTTTTCTTTGAAATTTCACCAACAAGCACCCATTAAGGATTAGCCCAAAATCTAAATCAGCTAAAGGTAACCTTTTCCAAGAATGTTCACCAAGATCCTATCGAAGGCGAGGTGATAGCATATGGGAAGGGATCATTACCAACAACTGAATTTGAAATACAAGCTGGAAATGAAGCAGGCAGTGATCTGTCCATGAAGATTCCACGCTACCACTTGTTCAGTGGGGGGAAAGATATTACAATGAAGAACAATTCATCCGCTTTCAACAGGCATTCACTCAGTAGTGGGGATTCGCCACTTAAACAGTGGGATAGATAGATATTACAATAAAGGGCAATTCATCCGCTTTTCAGCAAGCATCCACCCAATAGTGGGGATTCTTAAACAGTGGGAGAGATATGAGAGCTACAATTGTTTATTTCTCCTCACTAGCGGTAAACCATCCAAGGGTTATAATGTTTGAAATAATAACACAAAGTAAATGCATAAATGAAAATGACTGGAATAGTACTACTATTTATAGCCTTACAATGCCAATTATCTACAAATTAAAAGTGCTATTACAGTATTATCAAAACCAAATGAAGGAGGATGATCTCTCACACATAAAATCTACTCTAGTACTGAAATTCAAGCCAAAATCTGAACTAATATCAATCTGATATAAAATCAGCAACTGAAAATCTCAGAATCAGCAACTATACTAACACCAAAATGTATGTTTCTCTTTCAAAACTTCAAAAACACACTCCAAACTAAACTTACAATACCCCATAGTAATGGTGACCAGCTTCAAATCAGATTTATCCCCAAAACAACCACTAATTGAAGAGCACAAATCCCAAAGCAAGATGCAGGAGAAAGTATGACCTCTTCTAGAAAATCAATGACATCATAAATTCTGATATCTTGCAAATGGGGTCACCCTTAACATAGGAATAATTAGCATCAATACCCAAAACAAAATTAAAATCTCTCAAAGAGCTGTGAGTGAAAATCTACTGCAACCATATAACAACCAACAAGTATAAATTGAGAGATATCACCAAAATTTAACAACAATAGAGCTCAATCTGCTAGTCTGGATGAGAAAAAGCAATGAATCCCAACTAGGTGTTATCTTTCAAACACGAAATTGGACAAACGCTAGGAGGTAAGAAATCCTCAAAGCCAAATTCATGAAGTCATTTCGACAACAATTTGATAGCATAAATAATGGATACCCAAATGCTAGAGCAAAGCCTCTCTTTTATAGAGCTTGAGGTGAATTTTCAAATTCCCAAATTTTCCCTCTAAAAATGGGATGCCTATTCACCTTTTGAAATATTTTAATTTTCAAAATGCTTTAATCCCTCCTTATTTTGGCAATGCAATCTCCAAGGCAAAATAAAACATCGTAAAATATTAATTAATTCCTTCATGAGGCATCCTCCCTTAATGACCACCCTTTAAAACAACTTCAAGTCATGACATTAGGCCGAGGGGTCAATTCAAAAATATAACATTAATGACTTGAAATAACTTATTTCTCCAATATTTCACCTTAAAAGCCAAATTCAAAAATACTCAAATGCTCCACCTAAATGGAAAGCTCACTATGATGCTATCAATTGGAACCTTGCTAAAATTAGAACTTACTAAAAATAGTAAATTTTGAGAAATGCCAAAAAACCTCCACACAAGAAACCCTAATTTCACCTCGACGAGCCTACGAGCCTCCAGAATAGGCTAACGATCCACTGAACTACTTAATGATGAGAAGGGGACATTACAGTCAATATGGCAGACAAGGTATGCTCTGATGTGTAACAATAAAGGATAAAATCCTTATCAAAATCGAGACGGACTAGCACCGGTGCTTGGCTAATAGCTTCTTTTATTGTGATGAATGCCTTCTTGCCTTCTTTTGTCCACTTGAAAATGGACTTCTTCTTCATCATAGCAGATATATCCTTTGTTAGCTCTGAGAAGAACGGTACAAACCTTCGTATCAGATTCACCTTATCGAAGGAGTGTACCCCTGTTCTGCTTGTTGTAAGAGACAATTTTCTAATAGAATCAACCCGACTAGGGTCAATTCGAGTTCCCTCTTTGGAGACAATGTGGCCAAACTGTTTGCCCTCTGTCACCGCAAAGATGGACTTTTTAGGATTTAGTGAAATTTTATGGTATTTACATCTCTCGAAGACATTACCCAAGGGTGAAAAATGATCTCGTATCTTCAAGAAAACAGTGAGGTCGTCTAAGTAGACAACAATTACTTTATTCCTCAAGTCTCCAAACACCAGATCCATGGCTCTCTGAAATGTAGCACAGGAATTGATAAGGCCGAAGGGCATTCTTTCATAAGCAAATGTACCCCACGGGGTAGTGAATGTCGTCTAGAATTGGTCTTCTTCAGCTACTGCAATTTGATTATATCGAGAAAAACCATCTAATAAAGACAACATCTTTGAATTGGTAACCGTTTGCAAGGTGTGCTCCATGATTGGAAAAGGATAATTGTCCTTGAGGGATGATTGATTCAAGTTCCTGAAATCTACAAAAATTCTGATTTCTCCATTTTTCTTTCGTACAAGAACTATATTTGATACCCAGATGGAGTGATGAATTGGAAAAATGATTTTGGCACCACCATTTTCTGAATTTCCGCATAGATAGTATCTTGAATCCGCGAATTGTAGTGCCTTTGTTTTTGCCTGAAAGGCTTAGCTTCAGGTTTGAGATGAATTGTATGAGACAATTTTCTTGGTGTGAAAACTTTCAAGTCTTCATAGGACCAAGCAAAAACATCACGGTATTGTTTGAACAGAGATATGAACTTCTCGCTCTCCTCTGCAGTGCAACATTTGCCCAAATTAACAAGCCGAGGCTTGTCTTTAGTACCAATATTTACTTGATGATCCTCCGTAGAAGTCTTATCTGCTAAGTTCTTCTGATCTTGAACGTACCAGTCATGCCTATCAATTATATTCTCCAAGGATACCAAGCCCTTGGGAATCTTATTACCCTTCAACTAGATAATGCTTGTATCTGCTTCCTCTGTGCTTTCCGCATCTTTTGCAGCTTCTAGCACATTGGAAACTTCTGTTACTGATTCTCTGAGAGAAGATGAGCTTCCCTCAAAGAACAATTCTTTGAAATTATTTCCCATAACAAGAAACTCCTTGATGTGGTCATCGTCATCGAAGACATGCCAATTATCAAAGTTGTCAAGGACAGTCGACCTGTATATAAGTTCAATAGCAAATGCATTCTGACGAAAGTCAATATGTGGCATGAAAAGTGAAGTTGATACCGCAAGGGCATCCGCTTTGCTATTGTCTAGGCATGGAATGTATTTGATGTCGAATGCCTCGAACCAGTCGATTGCATTCCACACCCTTTTTTTGTAATGTCAAAGATGATCCACTCTTACTCTAAATTGATCTCTGACCTGCTTCACAACCAACTTCGCATCACCTTCAACTCTTAATTGTTTTATACCCATATCTTTTGCATTTTTGAGACCTAATAAAAGCGCCTCATATTTTGTTTTATTGTTTGTACATTTGAACTGTAAGCAATATGCAAATGGATAGAGCGTCCTTCGGGATAAATTATTACAACTCCCGCTCCTAAGCCGGCCGTTGAACAACTCCCATCAAATTGCATCGTCCACAACTTAGGATCATCTGTTGTTTTATTTGCGGCACTCACAACCTCTTGACATTCTTTAGTTATTTCAGTCAGCGTAGCATAAGTACCAAGTCTTGTTTCTTGATATAAAATTTGAGCTTGAGGATCTTCGGACTTCACCATTGCAAATCAAGAGTTGGGCTCTGGTTCTAGCTTGAAAGTACCATTCTTTAGTGGAATAGTTGCAGAAGACCAATCGATTTGTATCTCTCTACCGAGATCTTTGCAGAAGCTTCTGCTCAATAGCATCTCGTAGCTAGCTAGAATGTCGGCTACTAGGATAGTCATCATTATCTTTTTCTTGGGACAAGCCGCCAACCTCACTTGCGCGTCTTTTAACTGTACGACCAACAGCACCGACTTGGAATCCAGTGAATAACAGTTGTCTTTTGTCTTGGTGCACGAAAGTCCTAAAGCATTCATTACTTGTAGAGGCATGATGTTGTCTGAGGCTCCTGAATCAATGATACAATTGCTCAGTTTGAAACCCCCTATATACAAAGAGATATAAAAGGGCTTAGGCTGGTCTTCTGCCTAAACGGATGATTCGAGCAATGTTGGTTGTATGACAAGTTTCTTCTTCGCACCCTTACGAAGTCTATCCAGTTGTTCTGGATGATCTTGGAGATATTCCAGTTGAGAAATCTACACCTTATTTTTCATTAGGGAGTCCACAATATCAAAATTTGTTGAAGAGGAGTCTTGAGCATTTGCTTTCACATTCTCCTGAGAAGGCTTTGGATTAGAACTAGAAGCCACTTCCTTTCCTTTTTCTTTCTCTTTCTAGGCTTTCGGTCTCTCTTCTTCTTTTTGTGCTTTCAGATGTTGAGCTCGTGTAAACACAGGTGTTGTAAAATTTTCAGGATTCATTGCAAGAGAGTACTGATGGGGATCTTCTTCTTCTTCAATGTCGGGTTCACTTTCAAAGTACCCCATTGCGGAGTCGCCATCAAAGTTGTCCGATTGTGGTAAGACAACATTCGAACTAGGTGTTGGTACAAAGCTTGGACTTGGTGCAGTTTTAGTGTATCCCATTATCTGATTCATTCTTAAGTTTTCAGGACATGTGGAGCCAGTATGTGCATCGATATCATGAAAGGAGCAAAACATCGTGTGTTGAGCAACATCAGTTGCTTGTTTCGGTGGAGCTGGCGGTCGTGGTCTATAATTGTTGCAAGGCTGAAAGTTATTTCTCCTCAATTGATATCACTGTTGTGGTTGGTATGGTTGTTGAGGTTGGTATGGTTGCAATGCAGGCAATGCAAGTGGTGTAGGCTGAGCAGGCAGTGCGGGTCGTGTGGGTAACTGCCTCTTCAGAATAGTCATCTCATTGGCTACCTTCTGTAGCAGTGGCTCTACAGAAATCTGAACCAAAGGCCTGATAGAATCTCCCTTCATCTTTCCAGAAGTAATCATGTTATCCTCAATCTCTATAGCACCTTGTTGTCTAATTTTGTTTAATTAGCCGATTTCAGGAAAAAGGCTATCTCAGATGGAAGTGTGTTGACAAAACTGTTCAACACGATTTCAGGTGACAGATTGAGTGTATGTGAAAGACATGTGACCAGGCAATTAAACCTTGCCACAAACTCCCTCATTGGTTCGTTGACCTCCATCTTTGAATTTGAAAGCTGGGTGAATAACTGGTGACTATCTTCAGCTAGCCTGAATCTTGCCAAGAACTTTTTGCTCATAGTAGCCCAATTTGTAATGCATCTTGACTCCAGGTGATTGAACCATTCGACGACATTTCCTACAAGGGTCTCAACAAAGAGACGCACAACAATGTCTTTATGAGCCACATGCAAAACAACACAATTCATTGAGAAGGCTGAAATATGATCATCAGTATGTTGATTTCCATTGCTGTGAAACCGTGGAAAGTGCTTTCTTGACCCCCTAGGTATTTCATGATTGCCTGCCAGGGCCAAAGGTCCAATTTGATCACCCCAAGGCAGCGGGGGTGCTCGTCTCCAGTTGCAGTTATTAGGATCATTGTTGTCATCCATTGATTTTGGTTGAATCACAGGTTCTTCTTGCTTGACTTCAAGTTTTTCTTCTTTGATCCTAGGTACTATGTTGGATGGCTCTTCAACTTCTATAGAGAATGCTTGTAGAAGGAAAGGATTTGAATCAACATCTACGTCTCCTTGAAAGAGAGGATTTTTCCTCCTTGTATAGACTATGTAAGCCAGGATTCTCTAGTTCCAGTGTAATGTCCCCTTTTTGGGTTGGTCATAATTCTTGCCTTGATTTTATGAAGATATCCTTTATGATGGTCTAGTTTTCATATTATATTCCTTTTCTCCTTTTTTCTGATCAATCATAGGATATAAACATTCATAAATCTATTCATTTTTCTATCAAATAATCACAATTACTTATAAGACTTAGTAATTGTTGTAAGTATCATTATTGCATAATCATGAATATATGCATATATAACTATTATTGGACAATCATAAATAATATCTATATATATCTTATATAAATATATATACATCATTGTTTCTATTGATTAATTCATAGTAGTTTCTCATATGCAAATATATATATATACTAAAAATTAAAATATATATATATACTTAGAATATTAATTTATCATATTTAAATCCTTAATTCATAAGTTAATTGTTTAAATGCAGAATTACTTATCTCTATCTTTAATATATTTATCAAACTTATCATACGAATTTATAAAATACTTAATCTGCAGAAGGTCCCTTAATTCCAGCCAATGATGCCTTCTATTTCTTATTCTATCCCAATTAATGCTTTTCCAAATTTCTAACTCCAAAACTGGTTGTAACCTTTTTCTAAATTTTCCTTTATTCTATCCGTCGTTGTCCCCCTTTCCATTTTACCTCCTCTTACTTTATATCCTTCTCACATTGAGAGGAGATGCACTTCTTCAAGGAAGGTCATGCTCTTTCAGTTTGGAGGGACGTGACTTGCTGCTAATGATTAATCTTTGTATATTTGTGTTGGCGTTTCAAATCCCACCTCTGGAATGTGTTTTGGAAACTGATAGCTATGTGCAGTAAACTACTCTACGAATTAGGAGGGGAAGCTCCCTCTTTTGCTGAGTTGCATAAAGAAAGTAAACTAAAACTTATTTTGCCTATCTTTTTAGTTTAGCTGCGAGAACACAAGGTTATAGAACACTAGATGTTGCAGCTAAGGTTTTCCCTTTAATGAAACTTGACAACTACAACTTAACTTACGCTAAAACGTTTCTATCCTCTCAAATAAACGCAGAGCAAGAGAGTTTAGAAATGGACGAGGTTGATTTTCTGACAAAGATACTTGAATAAACTTTCCTCAACATACATCTACTAAATTTCAATGCAGGCTGAAAGATCATAAAAGTATTACGGAAATATGAGACTTTATATCAAGGGCAGCAAAGCAAGCTTCAAGATTTTATTTCCTCACACTTCTAGCACAAAACTATAAAGGAAAATCTGAGATATTTATATCGAGGCAGCAAAGCACGCTCAGGATTTTATTTACTCAAACTTTTGGCACAAAGATTACAATTCCGAAACAACAAGTTGTAGCAAAATACTTGCAACATGCGATCAACCAGATTACAATTGACACATAACACATGCACTAAACAAGGATTTGCAGCTAAGGAGGCATGCAAACTTGCTTTTTACACAAAGTGAACTGACACTAAACGATAACAAACATGAAGGCATAAGCTCAGGGATTTTGTTATCACAAGCACGGTTCTGAACAACACTGAATAACAAAGAGAAGGCACTAAAGGCACTTGTGTCTTGTTATTACTAGCATGGCTAAACTAAAATGAGCAAACACTGCTCTTATTTATAACTAAGCAGAGGAGTAGGGAACCCTAAAATCTCCTTGCTTTTACAACTAATATTTGCCAACATGCAAGCTTTATTTCTAAACCTAAAGAAGATAACATCTAACACCTAAGAAAGCATGTAAAATAGGAAATGCCAACTCATTACATTTGTTTTCCTTCTTCAAAGAATGAATAAGAATTGAGACAAGAATAGAAAGAAAGTGTGAGACAAGAATGAAAAGAAAGCTTGGAGAAAGCTTCTAGAAGATTGTTGCTTTAAATCTCTATCACATCCACCAAAAAGCGGGAAACTGCCTCTCTATCAAGAGCATTGATACTATCTATAGCCATATTCCGCTTTTCTAAGATCTCCTTTTTTGCAATAAAACTTAGAGAATCTTTGACATCTTCAGCTTCTTTATGAGTTCTATTCTTGGAAAACATCGCTGCCCCAAAAGATGACCCACTGATTGATAACTTGGCGACTTTGCAACCTTATGCTTCCGACACTTCTTTTGATTCTCCCACGGAAGAGTTTTGCACAATTTTTTGTGACACTTGTCCTTTCGCTCATACCACTCCCTCTGCATGTTCTTCAACTGAGATGATGACGTTTTATGTCCAAGATGGTATTGAAAAGCACTTCCCAACATCATCCATTCAAATAATTATGATACAACACTTGTTTCACTCTGAATTCGATGGGAGAGTACTTCATGCTGAAAAACATGAAGATTGACTGTAAACTTGACTATGCTCGAACAAATTTTGCACAACTTTCTATTTTTAGCTTGCTGATTTTCTTCATCAAACGGATGAATTTTTTTGGAAATTTTTCTGAGATATGGGTTTTGTTTAGAATTTCGTTACAACAAAACCCAGATCATTCGTTTTTGAAAATTCTCTATGAAAACTAAATAATCAGCAAACCCTAATTTTCTCTGAAAAAGCAGAAAAAACTGACATCTAAGTATTGTTCATGAGCATATTATGGATGAACCCAGTTGATTAGATTTTGAAAACCTCGAAGTTTCACTGAAAAAGAAACCACTTGAAGTTTCTCTGAAAAAGCTGTGATATGGGTTTTGTCTAGAAGAATATTTGAGATAGACCCAAAAGATTAGAAATTGTAAAATTTCAAGCTTTATCTGACATGCAAAATAAAAAGCAGCTGCTGCAACCTTGAGAGAACTCTTCAAAAATTATTCAGAAGATCGAACTAGTATAAACCAGCTCGCTGAAAATTGAAAGTAATGGCCTCCTTCAAAGATTTGATGTTTTGGATGAAAAAATATGAAAAAACAAGCCTTCTTGAGTGCTAATCTAAAGATTTATTGAAAAACCAGCAAGTTAAACTCTTGAATCTTGAAAATGAGGGTTTGAAGTTGCTGCTCTATTTCTCCTTGAAGACCACCTACAAGAAAATAATGAATAATGAAACACAAAGGTGCCTTAAATAAGCTTTGCCTTGAGAAAACAACTTTCTTTTGCCCTAATTCTTCAAAAAACCCTAATTCAAGATTGTGCAATGAACTTAGACGTTTCTCTTCATCTTCAATTTTTGAAATTTCCAAAAATTTCACTAAAGCATTGAAAGTTGGGCGCCCTTCTTGGCTGGAGGCACCTATTTCATCCAGACTGTCATTTTTTCACTGTTTTCAACTTCTCAATTTTCAGCCCTAGTTTGATTTTGATTTCCGACCTCCAGATAGATCCGACAAATGTGTTGAATGTTTCATCACAAAGCCTGATTGAATCTGGCATAGTTTGTTTGGAGGAGAATTTTGATGAAAAATTTGTTTGGCCCTTCAAAAAGTCAGGTGCCTCTCTCCTCCAGAGGCGCCCACTTTCTCCAATGTTAGCCATTTTCCTGATCTTCGAATTTATGCTTGTCTTCTGACCTTCAAATGAATTCATGGTATCTAGCGTTGTACTTGTCAAATTGACTGGCTGTCAGGTCCACTAAATAGCTGAGAAGATTCTGGAAGGGGTCTTCTGGATACTTCATCTTCGAAAACTGACTTCTGATGGCTCTAAACCCTAGGCACCCTTCTCCTTCAGGAGCACTCATCTCTTACAAAGATAATTTTTATTCTAATTTTTTCATTGTTGCTTTTGACGTTTGTCCTTCCATTCATTTTATCTCCTTTGTTCGGCTTGCGACATCTGATGATTCCCTGCTCTGACGAACGTGCGGATGATTGCTTTGGACAGCTTGATCAAGTCTGACAGAGCTACGTTAGAGGCATCTTCTAAAAATTTCATCATTAAACCTCTTAAAATCTTGGGCGCCCTTCTTCTCCATGGGCGCTCATGTTCATCAGACTTAGCCAATTTATCTATTTTTTTTACCTTCAGAGTTGCATTTTGTCTCCAGCTTGAAACTCCTGTGTTCAATCTCGGATTCTGGATGATTGCATGACCGGATGACTGTACTGTCGAACTCTCTGCAGAGCTGAGATAGATTTGACCAACATTGCCTAGGAGCTCCGACTCTAATTCCATCATCTGGTACCTTGAAAAACTGGGCGCCTATTGTCTTCAGAGGCGCCCATGGCTGGCAGAATTAGAAAATTTCTAAACTTTCAAACTTTTCAACCTTGTTTGACATGCTTCTATTGGCCTTGACTGCCAAATACAAAAAAATTCTAAGGCATGGGAGTATGCGCGCCCTTCTTGACTAGAGGTGCCTGGATTCATCAGAGTTAGACAAATTTTTGCATTTTTCAAAATTTCAGCTTCTTTTCTCCTTTCTCCGTTTTTTGTGCACATTCATCGTTGACAGCTTTTGTTTGACGCTTCAACGTCTGATTCTGACACCTGGCAACTGACTGGCCTCTATTGATGACCTTGGATCTCCGAAAAAGCTTTTGAAAAAGAAGAATAGACCCAGTAGGGTAAAACTGATATTTTTGTGATTCTGACTGCACCAGCCTGATGAGGAAGTATTTTGAGCCAATCAAAATTAGTCTTACCCTAAAAGCCAAACTTTCTATTTTTGGAAATTTTCTATTTTTAGAAAATTTTACTAGTATCCGTTTCTTAAGAAACCCAGAAAAACCTAGAAAAAGTTTCTATTTTTAGAAAATTGCTACAAATAGAAATTTTCCTAAAATTTAGGGATGAAAAATTGAGATTTGGGTATTGTTGGTTTGATTGTTTTGAACCGACCCAGATTGCTTGATTTTGAAATTGCTAAGTTTTTTGACCCTCATGCAAGACATGCAAACCCCAACTTTGACCTTTTTGACAAATTTAATAGTATTTTGCTAAGTTACTGGGTTCGGCCCTGGGGGGCCCGGGTTCGATCCGGGTTCGAAATTCGGGTCCGGTTCGCCCTAATTCGCCCAGGGTCCGGAAATTGCACTGTGGGTTCGAACCGGGTTCGGAACCCGGACTGTGGGTCCGACCAGGGTTCGAATTTTTCAAATCCGGGTAGAATTTCGTGCCCAGGCGGACTTCAAAGCACGAATTTGCATTTTTTTAATAATTTTTTAAGTCTTTGTTGACTTTTAAATATTTTTTTGTTCTTTCCAACCCTAATATGTGCCTCTAAAACATGAAATAGGTAAAGTGATAGTCATTTACCAATTTGTGAATGAAAAAAAAGGTTTTTTTGCCTCCATTGCTGAACTTTCTCTTTTGCTTGCACAAGCTTGAATAGACTTGAAGGTTGATTGTAGATTGTTCGAAGTTGGTTGTTGTGCTATTCCTAAGCACTTGCAAGTGCCTATTCGTTGCCAAGAAGATCATTGAGCAAGATTTCTTCAAAAGAGGTAGGTTTTTTGAAGTTTTTTGATTATTTTTTTTACATTTTTTTTAAACAAATGGACTTCAACTCTTTTGTTTTGTTTTTTAGTTTTAGTTTTGTTTTACTTTTCATTCCTCTAAATGTCTATAACACATGTTCAATTTTTTCATTTTTTGAAATTAATTAAGTCTGTTAGTTTCAAATTCAATCAATCAATACCAAAATTTCAATATGTTGTGCCTTAGGTATTCCATATTACAATGGCAACCGGTACCTCCTCAGGCTCAAGCCAATCTCATTTCAAAACAAACCCAAACTCTCCCCTTTGGAAATATGTAGAAATGGTTCAACAACTTCCAGGTGGTGGAGGATATGTTTGGATTTGTAGTCATTGCCATGTTCAGTATTCGAGCTCATACAGTCGAGTGAAAGGGCACTTGTGTGGGATCTCTGAAACAGGCATAAAAAATTGTCTAGGTGAAGATGAGAAAGGCATTCCAGATAATATAGTGTTGAAATATATTGCTGAGCAAGAAAAGGCAGACCAAAGAGCAGCCAGTGGTAAAACAAGCCATCCTTTGAAGAAAGGATCTCGTTTCATGAAACCCCCTACACCGCCTTTTATTTTCCACCTACAGGAAGCCATCCATTTATGGACATCCCTCAAGAGCAAACCACGCCCTCTTCAAATAAAAGATCTAAGGGACCGTTGGAAGCTTCATTTCAGAATGAGGCAAGAGAGATTGTTGATCAAGACATAGCAAGATGTGTCTATGCCAATGGATTGGCATTCAATGTTGTTCGTTCACCATATTGGCAAAAAATGGTGAAATCTATTAATGAGGCTCCAAAGGGGTATAAGGGCCTAGGTTTTGAGAAGGTTCGTTGCACCTTATTGGAGAAAGAGGTGAAACATGTAGCAGACTCTTTGAAGCCCATAAGGGATTCGTGGATCGAAACAGGGGTGACCATCGTTTCTGATGGATGGAAAGATGCAAAAAATCGCCCATTGATCAATGTTATTGTTGTGTCCCCTAAAGGGGCAATGTTTTTGAGAGCAGTGGATTGTGAAGGACAGGTGAAGGATGGTCCATTTATTGCTAACATCATTTGCCAAGCTATTGAAGAAGTGGGCCATAAAAATGTTGTGCAAGTTGTAACTGATAATGCCAAAAATTGTAGGGCTGCTGGGTTATTGGTTGAGGAGAAGTATCCACACATTTTTTGGACACCTTGTGCTGTCCACTCCCTTAATCTAATGCTACAAAAAATTGGATCCAAAATTGAATGGATCAAATAGGTGTATGCTGAGGGCGACGACATTCAAATGTTTGTCAGCAACCACCATATGACACAAGGAATATTTAGACAATTCTCAAAATTGGAGTTGTTGAAGGTAAGTTAATTCTCAATATATTTTTAATTTTTTAATTTTTTGTTAATTTTAAATTTTGATTTTGTAAATTTAAATTATATTTTAGTTTTAATTTTGATTTTCAAACAGGTTGTCGAGACTCGTTTTGCCTCCAACACAATTGTGTTGAGACGACTTATAAAGGTTCGTGAGGCACTCTCTGCAATGGTAATCAGCCCTAATTGGGCCATATGGAGGCAATCTACCAGTGAAAGGGCAAATAGGATCAAGCAAAGGATCCTAGATGATAGTTGGTGGGACCTTGTTGAGTATCTCGTCAGTTTCACTGAGCCCATATTGAGCATGATCCGTTACACTGACATGGATAGACCTTGTTTGGGTGAAGTATATGATAGTATCGACTCAATGATTGAGAAGATGAAAATCATCATCAATGCAAAAGAGGAAGATCCCAAAGAAAAGTTCTTCAAAGAGCTACAAGAAATCATTGTTGATAGATGGAACAAAATGACCACTCTGTTGCATCTTCTTGCTTTTGCATTGAGTCCCAAATATTATAGTCCAGAGATACTTTATGCTTCAGCAAGAGTTACTCCATATAGGGATGTTGAAGTGGGTCAAGGGTACAAGGCAGCAATTCGTAGACTCTTCACTGATCGTGACCAATGTGATCAAGTGAGGGTTGAGTTCATGGCTTTTGCATGCTCTGGTACTGTTGATCATAATCTTGATGCTGTTCGAGACAAGGTTAGGGTGGATGCTCATAGTTGGTGGTACTTCCATGGGCAAGAATACAGGCACCTCCAACCTATTGCAATAAAAATTTTATCCCAAGTAAGTTTTATATTTTGTAATTTTAATTTTAATTTTAAATTTATATTTATATTAAATTATTAATTAATATTTTTGTTTAGTTAAATCAACTTAAATTTTGTAACTCCTAACTATTTAATTTGGTCTTAATAGGTTGCTAGTCCATCTTCTTCTGAGAGGAATTGGAGCACATACTCCTTCATCCACTCAATAAAACGCAATAGGCTACATTCGAAAAAGGCAGAGGACTTGGTGTATGTGCATTCAAACTTGCGCCTCCTTACACACAAGCAAGTTTCCTACAAAGAAGGAGACACAAGGAGGTGGGATATTGAGCCAGAGCAGCTTGACTTGGATGCTTCCACAAGTCACTTAGCTACACTTGATATTGATGATGACTATGAGCCTGAAGCAACCGCTGAGCATGAGAGTGGTAGTGTCAGTGCTAGTGGCAGTGTTTGTGCGAGTGCCACTAATGCTATTTGTGGTTCTACACATAATGTAGCATCTAATGATGATGATGCTGCTGCTTTTTTTGATGACCCATATGACTCAGATTGATCAATGATCAATAATTATTGATTATTAATGGCTGATTGTAAACACTTACATTTTTATGTTTGAACTTTGATGATTTCAGTATAAAATGGTGGTGTATTTTTCATTTTTGCTATGTTATTTAACTATTAATATGGTGGTGTATTCTGAACTTAATTACTGCTGCAAATCTGTATATATTTCTGATTTTTATATGTTTTTGTATTACCGAACCCAAATCGAACCCAAATAAATAAATAAAAAATCCCGAACCGGCGAACCGGGTTCTCGAACCCAAACCCGAACCCAAAACCGAACCGGTAACTTAGGTATTTTGACTCATTTCTTCAAAATGCCTGTGTAGTGAAATTTTTAATTTGGGGTACAACAATTTTATGACTATTTTATATTGTTTTTAGATGTTTATTTTATTTATATGTTATCCAATATTTAAATATTTATAATTATATTTACTTTGATATATTTATATTTATATGTTATTCGATATTTGTATATATTTGTATTTATCTTCTATTTGATATATTTATATTTGTAATTATAATGTTATCTTTGATAATTATAATAAGAATGTATTTTGATATTATATTTTATTGTCTTTTATTTTATTATTTGTTTCTTTTATATTTATTATTTGATTGTTTTATCTCATATTTTATATTTTTACTTTTATATTCTCGTATCTTAAATATTTATTTTATTGTGAATATTTATTATAATGATTAATATATTTATAATTTTATATTTGTGTTTTATCTTATGTATTTTTAATATTTACTTTATTATTTAAATTGTTAATATTTATATATTTATAATTACAATATTTTCTCATGATAATTATAATTATAAAAATATTAAAACGATAATACTTTTCTTTTTATGATCTTATTATGTATTGTGTTATTTGTTTTCACTTATCTATATCTCCAGGTGTTCTAAATTTCGCAGACATGACAGTCCTCCCCTCCCAAATTTGCTTGTCCTCAAGCAAAAACATCTTTGTTCCTTCTAGGATCTCTTCTTCTAATCTATCACCAACGATACCCAAGTTAGTCACATTTATATATATAAGTTAATGAAAATGTTCTATAATGATTACTTTATTTGATTGCATATATATATTAAAATATAAATATATGAAATATATACTTATCTTAGTGATGGGGACACCACAAGTCTCCCCCGCTTGACATTGCTTGTCCTCAAGCAACACGGGGTCTTCTTCCCTTCAAGTTCTTAATCTCTTGATTCCCTAGTCTAGAATACCTGTCTTATCCTGGGAAAAGGATTGTAACATTTCGTTATATCTAATCCATTCTCACGCCTTATGGACACCTTATTCTTAGATCTATCCAGCCTTATAACCCTGGAAAGAGATTGTGACATTTCATTACATCTAACCTCTTCCAAGTCTTTTGGACACCTTTAGGTCTATCCAACCTTATAACCCTAGAAAGAGATTGTAACATTTCATTACATCTAACCTCTTCCAGGTCTTCTGGACACCTTTAGGTCTATCCAACCTTATAACCCTAGAAAGAGATTGTAACATTTCGTTACACCTAATCTCTTCCAAGTCTTCTAGACATCTTATTCTTAGGTCTATCCAGACTTATAACCTTGGAAAGAGATTGTAACATTTCGTTACACTTAATCTCTTCCAAGTCTTTTGGACACCTTATTCTTAGGTCTATCCAGCCTGATAACCTTGGAAAGAGATTGTAACATTTCGTTACACCTAATCTCTTCCAAGTCTTATGGATACCTTATTCTTAGGTCTATCCAATCTCATTCTCTTGGGAAAAGATTGTAACATTTCGTTACATCTAATCTCTTCTCGGCTTTAGGGATTATATCTTGGTGTATCCATCTTAGGCTCCTTGCGAGAGTCATGGCTTGATTTGTGCCTCATGGATACCCTTATTTGGGTATATCCACCTTAGTTCTTTACATGCATAATTTGTTATAATGTTACACCTTATCCTGCAAGGAAATGACTTATTAGCGTATATTGAAAATAAAAAGAATTACATACAATAGTTAGTTTGTTTCTTGTTCTAGTAAAGAACTCTTAAGGGTTTTCCCTTCTTGACTTTGTTTATCTCTAAACACTTTGATGGTTTCATCTCTTTCCCATGAAGCATCGTCTTCAAGAAGTCCCTTCCACTTGATTAGAGATTCGGTAATGATCTTGTTCCTCTATTTCCTTTCCTTGGTGTCTAGGATAAATTTTGGCTCTAAGATAAGTTGTCCTTCATCATCTAGGTAGCTCAAGCACACAAGCAAGTAGCTCAAGCATGCAAGCAAGTAGCTCCAGCAAGTATGCAACTAGCTCAAGTAGACAGGTAGGCAGCTCAAGAACGCAAGCAACCAGCTCAAGCATGCAAGTAATCAACTCAAGCAAGTAGGCAAGTAGCTTAAGAAGACAAGCAAGTAGCTCAAGCAAGTAGGCAACCAGCTCAAGCATGTAAGCAAGTAGCTCAAGCAAGCAAGCAGCTAGCTCAAGCAAGTAGGCAATCAACTCAAGAAAGTAGGCAACCGGCTCCAGCATGTAAGCAAGTAGCTCAAGCAAGCGAGCAACTAGCTCAAGCACACAGGATGGCAGGAAAGATGCTCTAATACCAATGTAATGTCCCCTTTTTGGGTTAATCATAATTCTTGCCCTGATTTTCTGAAGATATCCTTTATGATGGTCTAGTGTTCATATTATATTCCTTTTCTCCTTTTTCCTGATCAATCATAGGATAAAAACATTCATAAATCTATTCATTTTTCTATCAAATAATCACAATTACTTATAAGGCTCGATAATTGTTGTAAGTATCATTATTGCATAATCATGAATATATATATAAAATTGTTATTGGACAATCGTAAATAATATCTATATATATCTTATATAAATATATATACATCATTGTTTCTATTGATCAATTCATAATAGTTTCTAATATATAAATATATATATTTAATATATCAATATATCTATATATATATACTAAAAATTAAAATTAAAATATATATATATATATATATATATATACTTAGAATATTAATTTATCATATTTAAATCCTTAATTCATAAGTTGATTATTTAAATGCAGAATTAGTTATCTGTATCTTTAATATATTTATCAAACTTATCATATGAATTTATAAAATACTTAATCTATAGAAGGTCCCTTAATTCCAGATAGCGATGCCTTTTATTTCTTATTCTATCCTAACTGCTACTTTTCCAGATTTCTAACTCCAAAACTGGTTGTAACCTTTTTCTTAATTTTCCTTTTTTCTATCCATTGCTGCCCCCCTTTCCATTTTACCTCCTCTTACTTTATATCCTTCTCACGTTGAGAGGAGATGCGCTTTTTCAAGGAAGGTCATGCTCTTTCAGTTTGGAGGGACGTAACTTCCTGCTAAGGATTAATCTTTGTATATTTGATGACTATTTTATATTGTTTTTAGATGTTTATTTTATTTATATGTTAATCCAATATTTAAATATTTATAATTATGTTTACTTTGATATATTTATATTTATATGTTATTCGATATTTGTATATATTTGTATTTATCTTCTATTTGATATATTTATATTTGTAATTATAATGTTATCTTTGATAATTATAATGAGAATGTATTTTGATATTATATTTTACTATCTTTTATTTTATTATTTGTTTCTTTTATATTTATTATTTGATTGTTTTATCTCATATTTTATATTTTTACTTTTATACTCTCGTATCTTAAATATTTATTATAATGATTAATATATTTATAATTTTATATTTTTGTTTTATCTTATGTATTTTTAATATTTACTTTATTACTTAAATTGTTAATATTTATATATTTATAATTACAATATTATCTCATGATAATTGTAATTATAAAAATATTAAAACGATAATACTCTTCTTTTTATGATCTTATTATGTATTATGCTTTTTGTTTTCACTTATCTGTATCTTCGGGTGTTCTAATTTCGGGGACATGACATCCAGGCATGAGGTGGTAGTACTGGTCTTTCAGCAGCAATGTCTTCTTTTCTTTCTTCTTGGTCAAGAATAGTAGCAGCGTTTCACCACTTAGCAGGGGTTTCCTTCTTCTCAAAGATGGAACTCCTAAGGTTGTTGATGATGTATGTTTGCTCTGCTTCAATCCATGTAAGATTTGGCTAAATAGTACGAGCGATAAGATCTAGTTGTTGAACTGGAGCAGTAAGACGCCAAAGAGTCATTCCTGTGACATAAAGCGTAAGCTTTCTTGAATTTTTAAGCCTCATGCCCTATGGTGGGCACCAAAAAGCTATTGGGACGTAACTTCCTGCTAAGGATTAATCTTTGTATATTTGATGACTATTTTATATTGTTTTTAGATGTTTATTTTATTTATATGTTAATCCAATATTTAAATATTTATAATTATGTTTACTTTGATATATTTATATTTATATGTTATTCGATATTTGTATATATTTGTATTTATCTTCTATTTGATATATTTATATTTGTAATTATAATGTTATCTTTGATAATTATAATGAGAATGTATTTTGATATTATATTTTACTATCTTTTATTTTATTATTTGTTTCTTTTATATTTATTATTTGATTGTTTTATCTCATATTTTATATTTTTACTTTTATACTCTCGTATCTTAAATATTTATTATAATGATTAATATATTTATAATTTTATATTTGTGTTTTATCTTATGTATTTTTAATATTTACTTTATTACTTAAATTGTTAATATTTATATATTTATAATTACAATATTATCTCATGATAATTGTAATTATAAAAATATTAAAACGATAATACTCTTCTTTTTATGATCTTATTATGTATTATGCTTTTTGTTTTCACTTATCTGTATCTTCGGGTGTTCTAATTTCGGGGACATGACATCCAGGCATGAGGTGGTAGTACTGGTCTTTCAGCAGCAATGTCTTCTTTTCTTTCTTCTTGGTCAAGAATAGTAGCAGCGTTTCACCACTTAGCAGGGGTTTCCTTCTTCTCAAAGATGGAACTCCTAAGGTTGTTGATGATGTATGTTTGCTCTGCTTCAATCCATGTAAGATTTGGCTAAATAGTACGAGCGATAAGATCTAGTTGTTGAACTGGAGCAGTAAGACGCCAAAGAGTCATTCCTGTGACATAAAGCGTAAGCTTTCTTGAATTTTTAAGCCTCATCCCCTATGGTGGGCACCAAAAAGCTATTGGTGTTTTAATTCGCACCTCTGATATGCAAATTAGAAACAGACAACTATGCACAGATTAACCGCTCTTTGAATTAGGAGGGGAAGCTCCCTCTTTGCTAATGTTGCTTGAAGAAAGTAAACTAAACTAATTTGCCAATATTTTTGTTCAGCTAAGAGCACAGGTTTAAAACTCTAGCGCCATAGCTGAGATTTTATCTTTTAAATTTCAACAGTGCCCCCAATGGGGTCAAGGGGCAGCGCCTCCAGCAAGGTCAAGGGGCAATGCCCCTTGTGGGGGTCTGGGGGCAACACCCCCAGTGGGGTCTCGGGGCAGCGCCTTGGGCACGCTCGCCCAAATTAAGACCTCCAAAACCATACAAACCTTCATGGCATACATCATTTTGCATTCACAATAAGTAGAAAAAAAAAACAAGTTTTAACTTTAAATTTCATGTGATTTTTGCACTTTTCAAACCCTACCTGCCTATAGAGTCTTGCTAACAAGAGTCGCCTGGAATCGACAAGCCCGGTGAGTCTGCTAGACTCGGCGAATCTAGCCAGGACTCGATAGGACTCAACCAAGTCCAAGTCCTAGTGAGTCCTAGCGAGTCCCGTTCCTGTGGTACTAAGTGGAAAAAATTTGCCACTCTTTGGGGATATTCAGAGGTGGCCAAGATAGATTTGGAGACTATGTCAAAGGAGGACCCCAAGTTGTGGTGGACTATAAATGGTCCTAGATCTTTGATTACTACTCTAGCCATTCGTTTGTTGTCCCAAGTTTCTAGTTCTTCTACTGCTGAGAGGAACTAGTCTACTTATAGCTTCATCCACTTTGTTAAGAGTTACAGGCTTACTTCTAGGAGGGCAGAGAAGCTTGTGGTTTTACATAGTGCCTTGTGTCTTATCGACCGCAACACAACTACATACAAGGAGAGTCCAACAACCAAATGGGATGTAGAGCCAAAAGAGCCAACACAGATAGATGATGATCCTACACAAATAGGGTTGATTGGTATTGGTTTAAATGAGCTTGAGCATGTGGAGTATAGCAGTTCCAGTGATGAGGAGATTGGCATGGAGCTTGGAGATGATTAGATCATTAGAGGCATCAAGCCATTAGCCTAGAGTCATTTACTATTAGTATTTAGTATTCTATTTTTGAAGTTTGAAGTTTGAACATTGTTGATACTTGATTGTAATTATGATTCATGAATCATGATTATGAAATTCAAATTATGAAACATCTAGTTCTTGTTCCAATGTCTATATTTTTATCTTTATTTTCAATGTTCAACAATTCACTAGTTCAATGAAATAAATCATTGCAATGTGTTTAAACTTTTAAGTTTTCAGTTTTAAGTGTTGCTTTTATGTTTTAACCTTACCTATTCCTTAGGCTTCTACAGTTATATAATTATATTGTTATACATTTTTTTATAACTAATTTTTCAAGTACTATATGTATTTCAGCACTGCCCCCCCACCGCCCCCTCCCCGCCATCCCCCTGCAACCCCCCTGCCACTGTCCCCCCGCCACCGTCCCCCCATCAACCCCCTGCTGCCATCCCCCCACCGCCCCCAAACTTAGAACCCCCATCTCCTGTCCTCGAAACGTGTCCCTTGCCATCCCCCTGTCCCCCTCCCCCTCCGCCTCCCCGAAACTTTGTGGAACATTGCTTTTTCACTATTTTCCGAAAAAGCACTTTTTACTTTAAATTAAAAAATTTAGTATATGCAAAAGACAAAGCCTCCAACTTTTCAAAACATTTAATCACCTCTCCAACGAGCTATTATACTAAGTTGTCCTTTAATTATTTCTCAACATTAGACAACATTAGTGAAATATTAACTTAATAACTCACCCCAAATTGCGAACAATACTATGTTATCAGAATCCAATTCTAACCACACCATGATGAGACTAAAGCAATAGGAAGATGATTTGAGTCAACTTGGTGACTTCTAAAAAAACATGTGCTCTCCAAGAAGTTTGGAGAACACCCCAGGAGTCCAAAAACACTTTTGAAAGTGTCATTGCAATCCATAACACCAACTAAGCTCAATGCTACCATCAAATGCAAAGAAAAATTGAACTTGGATCCTCCAAGAATTTTGGAGTTCTCCCCAACACACCTAGAGGCTTACGAGAAAACCCAGAAACTAGGCGAAAGCTCATGAGACCATATTGTGAAAAATGGGAACATTACACACTATGAGTATTTGCATATGATTATATGTCCAAAAATAGCCAAATGCATCTACAGCTTCCTCTTCCCCCTCCCAATGAAACACAACTGTTTTGGGCCTCGAACTAGAAGGTAAGTCGGTATCAAAATGATGACTAATTGTTTCCTCAAAAGTGTCTTCATTTACCTCCATTGCATCCAACTCTATTGCTTTTGTTTCTCCTCCAATTCAACACGCTCTTCATCAATGAGCATGACATCACTATGTTCTTTGACAATTCAATTAGAAAAAGGATCGATGTCATCCAAGTTGATTGCATCATGAAGCACCCTCCAACTTTTTGATTTGAAGGCAAAGAATGTACCGAATGAAAAGAAGTTCAATGAAGCATTCCTAAGTCAACCTATTTCTCTTCTTGTGTGAATTCTTTCAAACAGACTTTGATTACATTTACATCTAGAAGCACTACAAGGCTGGGACAAAACACAAATAGCTAGCCTCTGAAGATTTGGTGAGTCAGCACCATAATTCTCCCACCATAAATCTACAACAAAAAACATTTTAAAAATATAGGAATTAAGTAAAAAGTTTGGAGCTTATTCAAACTTTCAAGTTTTTAGTTTCTACTTCTAGTATTAAACTAAAAATTAAAGGATTGTTTTTTTCCTTGGTTATTTCTTTTCCATCCTTTGAATTGCTCGAGCTAAAGAAAATAGCCTCCCCTCTGCACCCTTGTAGACCTCCAACTCATCAAGGACTTTGTCTCTCATCTCATTTTTTGGCACCATCTTATCAATGCATGAAACAATGGCTGCCATCAACCTAATTTGTATAAAAAGTGGAACTTTGGGTTCATGTAGTAGGCCAAGGCATGTATCAACTAGTGGAGCTAGTTCATCCATGTATGCTTGATGATGAGCCAAAAGATTTCATATTTCTTTTGTTTGGACCATAGTAATGCAAAATGACCTCTTTAGCCTTGTCCATGACCTCATAGAGATAATCCATCAATATGCCATCCCCATCCACCAAACAGTGAACCTCGAACAAAGATTCTATCACCTAAAAACTTGAAAACATTTGAAAATTATCATAAAGTTAACCCAAAAAAAAAGAGAGGATAATTTTGCATAAAGTTTATGTTTTTATTTGTTACTTATCTTGATTAACTCTTCTATATTTTTTATGAATAAGTAATCACTTATATCCTTATCCCCTTCACGTTTTTTGGGAATATGGAGAATTCATCTAGGCATAATACACAAACATTTGCTTGAGAGAAGGAATTGCAACAGCAATGTTTTGCAAAATGAGGAAGTGGTTAGCAAATTGTTTCACTCCCAGTCGCACAAGCTCCTTGCCATTCATGTGCTTTCTCATCAAAGAAAGGACCAAAGTACAATTGAAATTATATTTGGTAGCTTGTTTAGCATCTTCAACCACAATTTTGACCCATCAAATCTTCCCAATGTCCTCTAAAATAAAATCCAGGCAATGTGTAGCACAAAGAGTGCAAGAAATAGTAAGATATCTCTGCACATATACATATGTTGTTGCTGATGAAACACACTTTTATATTGAGAGGGTAAGGTGGGGCAGGTGGGGGTGAAATCAATATAGGTCAAAACTTGACTTCTCACAACTTAAATGATCACAACAATATTACTTCAAAGTTCAAACCTTAATTATCCACATTCATACGATTCATGCAAGATGTATCAATTAAGAACATGCACAAGAGACATACAATTTTACGTGGGAACCCTTATGGGAGAAAACCACCAAAATTTTTTGCTTGTATTAATCTTCTTACAAAATTCGTAGGCACCAACCCACTAGAGACTCCAATCCCCACCATTGAGCACCAACCCAGCAAGAGACACCAATCTCTCCCAATAAGAGGCTCCAACCCCTTGATCTCCTCAAATAGGAAGCTCCAACTGCCACAAAACACTATAGTAATTTTATTTGCAACTTCTTGGATCTACCCTCTCAACTACTTACAAATCTGCCATACATCCACTCATAAATATGCAATATAGTCTTCAATAATTCTGCTCATAAACACACAATGGTCTTTCTTTTCTTCTCACAAATGTCTCATAGATCTGCTCAAATAATTTTTTATTTCTGCCCTTCATGTAAATAATATTCCTTGAAATTGATTGCATTTGAAACGTCACAACCTTTTATTTATACATGCCTTCATGACTCTCCACCCAAGAGGGGTGACTCTCAACAGGGGACAGCCCAACATTATTTAATAATAATTTATTTTATTTTATTTTTAATCTCAATTGCCAATGTGGGCACACCACTCTAGGGGGTCGTCCTAATTTGGAAGGCCCTCAAAAAAATTATTTAATTTTAATTACATAACCCCAAGTTTGGGGTGGCACCAAGAGGGGGTCATCCCAATTTTGATATTATTTTTATTTTATTTAACACCCCTTCAACAGGACGCTAGACATGGGTCGGCCTTTGACATCAATGACAACAATATTTCCAACAATTGTATTGTCTGTAATAATTTGGACAACATTCTCAACCCCAACCTCCCAGATCACCATGTCCAATAGATTGCACAAAGTCTCATATTTTTTTACTTCATGTGAGGCATCTACAAACTTCAAGAACACCAATGTGCCATTAGAAGCCACTAAAAAGTTAAAGAGATTCTTATTCCATCCATATGTCCATCCATCTGATAACATGTTTCAACCCTTTTTTTCACCATACTTTCTTTTGATCAGCAACCACAAGCTATGCAATTTTTATGGCTTCCTCTATCAATGGTCCACTCAAATCACTAGTTGTTGAAGTCTTAAAGCCCTCACCAACAATTGTCAACACATTCACCAACCCTTCCCAATATGGTTTGTTTGCCATATTGAAGGGTAAATTATTGCATTACCAAATTTTTGCCACTACAATCCTAGTCTAATAGTATTTTTCCTTATTCCAAGAAATACCTTCAAATGAATGTTGTACTCCTAGAACATTGCATGGAATAAAAAAAATTGGTGTTGATAAAGAAGGAAGATGGCTAGAACTAGAACCCTCAAGAGTCTCACCCGTAGAGGAAAGCATATAACAAATGTTTGGAGCAGCAAAGGAATCTATAGATAAATTAGGATTAACAGTCATCACCACTACCATTGCTTCCTTTGTCTTCTACTTTTCCACTTTTTTTCATTTCATAACTAGCAAGTAGGGCATCCATTTCTCTTGTAATCTATTCAAGCACACCTTCACATCATGTCCAAGGATTTTAGTGAGGTTGTATTTTAATCTATTAACTCCCCATGTCATAAGAATCTGACATTTAATACAACGAACTTGGCCCTTGACAGTACTCGGCATCCCATACTTCCATGCAAGGCCTTTCTTACCACTCCTTTGTGTTGAACTTGATATTGTTGATTTTAACATTAAAGAAATCAACACGATTTTGAAAAAAAAGTTATGGCAGAGTGGCAAACATTTATAAGAGAAAATAGAATGCAAATACAATAAAAAAAGTTAGAAAATGAGAGATGAGGAGGGGAAATGTTTTCAACTTTTGTAATTTAAAATTCAGAAAAAGAAAATAAACAAATACATACATATTGGTTTGAATCTTCGAAGAATCCTTAAAATATCCTAACAATTCCTTCTCTTAGTCTGTTTTTGTAACATGGATGCCGAAGATGTTTTCCACAAGGTGACGTAAGACCAAAAATGTCAAGAAACAAAGTAAAATGCAGAAAATCATGTGTTTTGTGATATAATCCATCACCAAGCGAGTCTATGAAAAAAACTTGTGAACAAAAGCAAAAAACTTAGATGAGTCATAAGAAAAAGAAACCAAATAGATGGCCTGACTCAAACACAAGTCGCATTGACTTGTGAGTCACAGTGAGTCAATCGATTACTCACCAAGTTTTGCTACTATTCTTCATCCACCTATATAAATCATAATATCATATCCTAACTTTAACCTTAATCATTTCAACCTTAGCTATGTTAGCCTTGATCATGCTAATCTGACACCCTTACAACCTCCAACCCTCCTTTTTCGGCTTGGCCCTCAAACTTTAAGCAATATGTGGTAAATTTTTAAGTTCATTCTATTTACTAAATCTGTTGACTTAGTTCACTGCCTATAATGTCCCCTTCTCATCAGTGATCCTGTCAGTTGCTCATCAGCCTATTCCAGAGGCCCATAGACTTGTTGAGGTGAATCAAGGGTTTCCTTGCTTGGAGGTTTTGTGGTTTTTCCTTGGTGTTTACTATTTATAGTAAATAGTATTATTGGTAGTTGACAGTTGTCAATCTTCAGCTCTTCATGTCATGTTGGAGCAGTTGTTCGGGGTTGAGCTTTGGTTTTTAAAAGCATTAATTTTGATGAAATTCTTTATTTCAAGTCAAAATGTTCTAATTTGAAGTTGACCCCTTGGCCTAAGGTGTTAACTTAAAGTTGTGTTTAAAAGAGGGACTTGAAGGGGGACGCCTTCATCAAGAAGTTTAAATATTTTTACTGAAGTTTTATTTGCATAAAGTGCACGCCTTTTGGAGAAGGATTATTCTTTTTTTGAATTTAAAATATGACAAGGCTTTTGGCATCCCTTCTTGAGAATTTGAAGAGTCTTCCCATCTTCTTTAAAAATGAGGCTTTGCTCCAGCATTTGGTATCTCATGTTTATGCCAAACTTATGCTGTCGAAATGACTACTCATTTTGCACTTCGAGGAATGCTGACCTCCTAGTATCAATTGTTTGCAAGATAACACCTAATTGATTCCAAGCTGCTTCTCAAATCAGACTAACAGATAGAGCTTCAAAGTGATGAATTTTGGTGTGTTTTTCCAGATTTCCAGTTGCTGATATCTAAACAGCTGAAAGTCGGTTTTATTCACTGCATTTTGTATGATTTTTATTTCATTGTGGGTAGTTAATAAATTCATTGCTATGGTCATGGCAACCCTTCCTAGTGAATTTCAAAATTTTGTTTGAAGTTTATGAATTGTTCTAGCAAACTCGCCCTTGCTAGGGCCGTACCTTCCTATATGCATTGGGAATCATGCTAATAAATAAATGTTGGCTGTTTGGAGTTGTTTCTTCATCATGACATGGGCGCCTATCCTCCAAAGGTCCATTGCACTTGGTTTCACAGAATTCGGAGGTAAACTAATTAAGATATAAGCATTTCATTGATTCGCAGGTTGTTGATTTACAGTTTCAGTTTGCTGATTTTAGTTATCAAACTTCAAAGAGATCAAATTTTAGCTTATTTTTCAGTATTTAAGAGCTTTCTAGTTTGAGATAATCATTCTTCACATTGACGCTTTGTCTATCATTGTAATACCCGTAAATTGCAGATTATTTGATTGTAAAGTTGTGAATTAGTAGTACTAATCCAACCATTTGCTTCTCAAATCAGACTAACAGATAGAGCTTCAAAGTGATGAATTTTGGTGTGTTTTTCCAGATTTCCAGTTGCTGATATCTATACAGCTGAAAGTCGGTTTTATTCACTGCATTTTGTATGATTTTTATTTCATTGTGGGCAGTTAATAAATTCATTGCTATGGTCATGGCAACCCTTCCTAGTGAATTTCAAAATTTTGTTTGAAGTTTATGAATTGTTCTAGCAAACTCGCCCTTGCTAGGGCCGTACCTTCCTATATGCATTGGGAATCATGCTAATAAATAAATGTTGGCTGTTTGGAGTTGTTTCTTCATCATGACATGGGCGCCTATCCTCCAAAGGTCCATTGCACTTGGTTTCACAGAATTCGGAGGTAAACTAATTAAGATATAAGCATTTCATTGATTCGCAGGTTGTTGATTTACAGTTTCAGTTTGCTGATTTTAGTTATCAAACTTCAAAGAGATCAAATTTTAGCTTATTTTTCAGTATTTAAGAGCTTTCTAGTTTGAGATAATCATTCTTCACATTGACGCTTTGTCTATCATTGTAATACCCGTAAATTGCAGATTATTTGATTGTAAAGTTGTGAATTAGTAGTACTAATCCAACCATATGTTATTGCTGCATTTACTTGTAATTTCTCGAGCAAACATTAAGTACCCCTGGATGGTTACCGCCAGTGTGGAGAATAAACTTGTATCTCTCATCTTACCCACTGAAAAGTGGAGAATTCTCACTCTTGAGTGGATGCCTGCCGCAGCGAATGAATTGTTATTTGTAATTTCTCTCATGGCTGGTTATCCGCCTATTTCCTTTCAATTCTGTATTTAGCACTCCACCATATGTTAGCACCTTGCCTTCTAAAGGATCTTGTGTGCACATTCTTGGTGTTGAGTTTAGATTCTCTCTCTTTTAGTTGTAACCATTTCAATTATTGAATCAGTAGATCCTAGGGATCCTTTGACCATATGCCCGCCCCTCCTCCTTAAGTGGTTTTAGGGCGCATTCTTGGTTAGAGTTCTTTTCTGCAACGTTTTGGTTTTAAGCTAACCTTAACGGGTGCTTGGTTACATTGTAATTGTTATTGAAAATAAAAAAAATTGAGAGAGTATATTTCACTGCCCTACCTCCCTAACCCTACACCACCATCCTTGGGGGATTTTTAACCACATAGAGCCTTTTTTCAAAGGAGATATTTCATATGCTTGAACCCATTGTTTAAGACCAGACAATGGGCTCAATGTGATAGGTCACACATTCAATAGTGGAATTTTTCGGCACCATTTTTTTCCAATTTGCCAATTGCAATTCTAACTATCTCGAGGTGATATCTCCTTGCTTGTTACTCCTTTTTGGCATTGTTTTTGAGAAAGAGCATATTGTGTGTCTTAGAATCCATATTTTCTATTAAGTTCCCTCTTTAATGTACTAGAAATAGAAATTTTTTGTCTCCCATTTTCAGCACATACTATGAACAAGTAAAAAATGTTGTTATACTTCACCATTAAAAGCAATTTTGAGGAGAAAATATGTTGTAATTGCACTATTCAATAAATGCCACATATTTTGGAGGGTGCATTTTTGTAAGGCTAATTTGGGAGATTTTTTCTTGTGTGCACCACTAGGCACACTTTGTTACTTTTTTAGTGTGCATAATATTTACAAGTGAAATAACAAAGTCCTTTATTACAATCATACTAGATGGAACAAACTATCACTCATGTAGAATGTATATGGGGACCCTTTTTAGTCAACAATGTCTTTATCTCTATCATTTTCCACTGATTTTCAACATCACATTGAGGACACTGTATGCCCTTATACTGCTTGGCTAATCCTTTTGGAATTATTTGGTGGCACCTTGTTATTTCCTAATGTCTCCATTGATGACACACTTTTAGTTGATGATACTAATAATTTTAATGATAATGCAACAAACCATGAGGACCTGCACACAACTTCACCAAATTTGTTAGCTTGTGATGCATATTTTGACACTTTTCAAGATCTTCTAGTCACCAAAAAGCCAACTATTTTGAAATCCTACTTGTGTGACATTCACCACCTATATGTCAAATCTCATATTTTTGGTTGTCATTCTTTGGAAGACATTGTTTTTCTATTTGATGAGAATTTTCACATGAATGTTCTTAAACTTCATCACCTCTTTGTGATTCTAATCCTTATGACATTGGTTATTTTTTTGTAGAATCTCAGCTTAATGATTATCCTCACTTCTTGAAGGATATATTACTTTTGTTTGATGTAAGTTCCCACATAGATGTTTTTGGAACTTTATCTACCCTTCACCTTGTAGTACACCTTAACTAGTGGATCCTCTCTCAATGGACATAATGAGGGACCTATTACTAACCCTCATCTTTTCCATTGTGATCCACCTTGTATTGTAGATCCATTTTTGGATAAATCAAGTGTATTTTCTATAAGCCCTTATATTCTGGTGGACAACCCACTTTCAAATGATCCATGTCCATTTTCTAGTTCCCCATTAATGGAAAATTTTCTACAGCTTGTGTTCAGGATATCTTCACCATCACATGCAAAGAAAAATAAACCAATTCCAAACACTTTCTTGTTTCTTCCATCATATCCTAAGACATCTTTATTCATTGGGTTTGTTTTACATGGGTTCTTCATCAAGCATCTTTAACAAGACCTAGGTTAAAGGTTCTAGAATTTTTTTGTAGAATACTCTCTAAGTTGCACTTATGGGGGCTGTTGATGTAGTCATATACCTACCATTTTACTTAACCCTACTAAGGTGGTTAGGTTATTCTAAGTTAGACTCTAAGGTATTTTCCTAGTTTAGGTAATTAAACAATTAGAAAAAGTAAGTTGTTGTGCAAGCCATGCAATAAGAGTTAACTATGTCATATAAGCAATTGTGTCATGTCCCCCGAAATTGTAACATCAAATATGGAATATTAGAATACAAATAACAAAGTCAATTGATATTAAATTATAAAAATGAGAAATTACAATTTAAATATTATAATTATAAATTATCATAGATAACAATTTAATTATAATATAAATATCATCCATTTCTAATTATAAATATAATTGCCAATTTAAATATCATTAACCATTGTAATATATAAATATATTACAATTCTATACTGGCAGTTTAAAAGAGACTAATATCAAAATAATAGTAATATAGATTACATTATCAGCACCATGGCATAAAACATAGGAAAGAGACGGGTATATTAAAGCAACATTTCCTAACATAACTAAATAAAAGTAAAGTGATTCATATAGCAATAACTACAAGCAGCGATTATAATTTATAACTAATGGTTGCTTTGTGAAAGGAATCGATCCATAAAGGTATGTCTCCCCAAAGGCAACGTCTATCCCTTAAGAGACATAATCCCCCAATCAGCACAAAGGGTATAACGAGATAAACAACAAGTCTGGAAAAGGCATCGAATAGGGGAGAACAAAATAAATAGAAAAATCTGTATTATGTTTCTGAATACAGAAATAAAGGCATCGGAGAGTTAGGAAAATAAGAAGATCAGCAAATGGGGAAATGGGAAGGAGAGAGAGAGAGGAGTTAAATAAGACAAAATTTGTCTTATTCAAAAAGAGGAGATAAGGGAATAAATTGTGATATCTACTGTAAATAAATATTGTTGTTGGAAAACATTATGGGAGGTAAGTGTAGAACCTAAAGAAGAATATATATATAGGTGTAGGTATGAATTCTAATAAATATAAGTAAAAACAAATTATATAAAGGCATATAAGTATGAGTACCAATTAATGTAAAGAAATGATAATTACATATGGATATATTCAATATTAATAAAGGAAGAAAAAGATAACAAATGTATATATGAATATATGTATGTATAGGTAGATGTGGGAATTACTTGTGAATACACAATAATGATGCTTGCAGAAATTATTAAGCCTTACAAGTAATAAGACTCTTTAATATAAACATAAGTAGATTATGTATATTTATGAATTGTCCTCATCCTATGATCAATCCAATATAAGGTTGAAGGAAGACGATTTAGGAATAAAGAGTCATGGGAAGACGTAGCCGATCAGGTGAGACTACTCACTTAGCTTTAATATTTAGTTGTCTTCAATGTAACATAACAATGTTACATGAACCTTGTATGCCCAACCAATCTATGTATTATTAAAAATATTTGATATGCTTTATTCATTGGAATGCGCACAGTCCCCTCTGATGTGTTGGAACCATGCCTTCTTGATACTAAATCTAGAAATAGATTCATTATACTGGAAATTGGCATTGAACTTAGGCGGACTACGTAGTCCTTGACTGATCAAAGGCCAAAAGGGTTTATCTTCTATAGATATGGCTTTAATGATGATTAATTTGCATTTGTATTTGATTTCTGCTAATATTGGACTTACACGGTATGATGAATTGCAAATGAATATTGCTTAGTTTAGTTTTGTATTCTGATATAGCTTCATATTAGGATTCAAGGAACTGTTTGATCATATAAAATACTCTTATTGCATAATATGTGTAAATACAAATGAAGTACTAATGACTGCATATTGATTGTCTGAATTGTGTTTGTAATCCCGCCAAGAGAGTTAAGTCATAACTTAAGTGGTTCATCTAAAAACCTCACCTAGGTTCCGCCCCACAGGCCCAAAGCAAGGGTTGGGCAGTTTGCCCCACAGGCCCAAAGCATGGGTTAGGCAGTTTTGCCCCACAGGCCCATTGCAAGGGTTGGGTCATGGAGGGGTGAGGGTCCCACCTTGGCATTCTGCCCCACCTGCCTGAGATATGGGTTGGGCATTGGAAGGTGGTAGACCGTAGGCCCTTAGGGATTCTCCTCTCCTGATGGGCTGAGTGACTCTTCTTATGTTTATCAATATGTATTTATGATTATGTCTGATTTTGGATGTCTATATATTAATGCTAACAAGTATGTTGTTAATGTGATAAATACAGATTCCAATCTAGGGTTATTGTATTAAAAGGACATTCTTTTGGAAAGAAGAAACCCTAAACCTAATCAACAAAGCAAATTCTATGGTAGACAAATGGATTTTAGGGCAAGTCCGGGTGAGCGACATTACAAATTGAAAGCAAGGTGATGTAACATAGCCAATTCATCTTTTTAGAACCCCAAAGGAACAACAACACTTGTTCTTGCATCTTTGCCAAACCATTGATATGTTCATTCTTTGAGCATTGTTATGGGTGAAGGAAGTTGTTATGGGGGAGAGGAGCATTCTAAATCCTCTTTGTTCATTTTTTATTATTATACATAGGTACCTCTTCAAGTCTTGTTGGGAACCCATTTCAAAAGTTTTACCCTCCTTTTTTGTTAGGCACTTCCTAAGTTGTACTTAAGTGGGGATGTAAGTGTGAACATATACCCACCATTTTAATTAAGCTTCCTTCAGTAGTTAGGTATCCCTTAGAATATTAGCTATTTTTCTATTTTGAGTAATTAGGAAATTAAAAAAATTAGGTTGTTGTGCAAGCCAACAAATAAGAGTTATAATTTGGCCAATTAGTATCAAGCATCATGTATATGGGCAATGAGATCACTTTTGGGTAAGCTTCGAATTCTATAATTACTTTTAGAGTTTGTATCTTGTGATTTCTTGCATAGATATTATCTTGAATCCTTTTCTAAGTAGGTGGAATTCTTGTACTTCCAACATAGCATGGGAGTCCACGTTACCTCCTTTCAACATTATTTACATCACATACATCAAATGTTGAACAAATTTCTTTAAGCTTTTGAATTTACTTTTGTATTGCAATAGACAAGAAAAAATCTTGTGAAAAAGTTGTACAGCAGCTTCAACTACATAAAATACCATATTCTTTAAGGACTTCGAGAATCTCAAATCAATTTCTTCTTGGTAACATATTTCTTCATAATGACTTCTTACCTTATAAGACGTGAGTACTTTATTACATATTGCTTCTATCTTTTCTGAATGCTATAGATTCCTACCATATGATTAAAAATAATTGAACAGATGTTACCTTCCAACAATATAGAAACTCCAGCTGCAAGAGGCATAAATTCAGCATTCTCCTCCACCGATTTCTCACTTATTTGAACACAGCTATCAATGAAGGATTGGAAGAAATAAGAACTAGCCAGTGCCTGTTTAACATCTGTGACATAACTAGTAAATACAGCTTGACAATGATATTACTATGATAGATCAAACAATTTAAATAAAATGAATGTATATCCTATTTTCTACATCCATGAACAAAATACAAAATTATCTGCTGAACTACGCCCTTAACAGTTCTAATAAACTGAGAGTAATGCTCAAGAGTACCAGAGCAATGATGACAGAATCTTTGACGGGAAAACCCCCACAATAATGAAATACATAGGAAATGGTTTTATAACATCAATAATGGCTGTAATAATCCATAGTGGCTTCATCTATAACAAATTAGAAATGGCACCCAATTAGATATATCAGAGACTGCAAACTTACCAGAACAGATGGAAAAAATCGTAGTTAATAGGAGACAGGTACTAGTACTAGTACAGAAGACGGGGATGGGTACTTGTATGCCATTTTCAAAAAAGGTTGGAGACATATATATAGATATATATATGTTAAATACTAAAATGCTTAAAATTAAAAATAAAAGTATTATTTAAAATTATTGAAATATATTAATTGTATTGATATTTGAGAATCATCATCATGATAGAAAAAATATTTATAACCATAATTACCTCAAGATGACAAGGAAACAAGAAGGGAAATCCCATTATTTTTTAAAACATCATTTGGGAGACCTTGGAGAAGACTATATTTTCAATCAGTTGATAAAACTTCAATGCATGTACACTTCTTAAGCCTTATTATTGTTTCACTTCATATTCTTTCCTCTTTGGGATTTAACAAGGAAATTTTTTACCACCAAAAAAACTTGTAAATTATTATGAAAAAAATTGAAAATTACAAGTCTATTAGTGTATTTGTTTAGTTCTTTTAACTTTTGTCAACTACATATCAGCACTTTAAGAAAATCCAATGTAATTTATGTGATATATTTGAGGAACCTCTATTGGAAGTTCCCTTATTTTCAAGGGATGCTTTTAGGAGACATATAGGAGATGCCAAGAAACTTCATCTGAAGCCTACTAATGTCAAGAGTCATCTCCATATAGGTCTCTGAGACAGGGATGTGTTTCTGGTATGGGAGACGAGTACCAATCGTTAGGGTATGAGTCCCCTGGTATCTATGGAAAAAATTCATCTCCAAGTAGCACCAAACCCATAAGTAGGTAAAAACTAAGTCATAAGGTTTGAGGGTATGTTCAATATTGACAAGAAAAAAAAATTGAAACAAATTTGATAAGCAAAAAGAACTAGAAAAAAAAATTGAAACAAATTTGATAAGCAAAAAGAACTAGTAGCACCAAACCCATCAGTAGGTAAAAACTAAGTCATAAGGTTTGAGGGTATGTTCAATATTGACAAGAAAAAAAAATTGAAACAAATTTGATAAGCAAAAAGAACTAGAAAAAAATTGTGATTAAGTTTGAAGAATAAAGACCTGCACTTTTTATTATTTTTATGTTCAAAATAAGAAAAAAAATAAACAAGAATGTCAAAATAGGAAAAATCTAATAATACAAATTTGAAATTAATAAGTTGAAATTAAATTTAGCTAAACAACCTAAAAGGATAAAGTGAATAAAAACTATATTAACAATTTTAAGTTAATCATAAAATATTATTAAAAATTTAAAACTAAGTTAAGAAATCTAAAGCTTGATAAATATTAAAACAGAAAAACCTATAAAAAATAAATACTAATAAAATATAACAAAAAATTGTAAAGTTTAATAAAAGACATGAAACTAAAGAATATTTCTAAAAATAAAAAATCAAAGAAAAATATACAAATATTGAACAATAAATAATAAATTAGAACATAATCACCATTGAAGGGTTAAGAGATAAACTACTTGCAAGAAACTTAGTTGTTCAATTAAAACCCTCAGAAGGCTTTGCAAAACTAAATTTTGTTGGGGCCTCAATAAGCAATCCAAATAATGCTGGTGGGGGAATGACTATTCGAGATGCCAATGGATCCTTTGTGCATGGAGTTTCTACAATCTTAGGAACTTGCACAAATAATGAGGTGGAATGTGAAGCTATTATTCAAAGTTTATCATTTGATAAATCCTTGGGACTTAAAAATTAGTGGTTGAAGGAGATTCATTGTTGGTTATAAATGGACTTCAAAAGTTACAAGCTCAAATTGCTAATTGAATAGCCTTTTGGAGGAATCCATCAGTATTAGTAAAAAATTTGATTATATAGTATTTCTTATTGTTGTAGAGAAGTTAAATAGGGCATCCGATCTAGAAAATTCAATATTGATCAAGAACCACTCACAACATTATACAATTCTTTCCCGGACTCTTGGTCAAGATTGATGAATTTGGTAAATTTGAAACCCCCTTAAATCCTACACCTTATACATTCTCCCCATCAACCTAATTCCTTACCACACCACCCCTCGCACATGTAATTTGTTTGCCACATATGATGGCTTACACTCCAACTATTCCCTAAGATCTTATTGTGTGACTATTTTATTATATCAATTTGACATTGGTTTCTTTCCCATGTTCAAGTAATAATACATGGCACATGGGAATGGCCATTTATTGGAGATGTGGGAGATGTTGTGTCGTGTGTCTGTTAATGTGTCTTTCTAGAGGTTGGTAGCATGCTATGCTCTAGTTTGGTGGGTTGTTGGTGATTGTCTTTGTGCTTGGTGAATGGCTTCTTGTTGTCCAAAGTCCACCTCTCACAACCCTTATTGTTGAGGTAAGCTCTCCAAAAACAGATCGGTTGCAACTGTAATGTGCCCTTTTGGCGCTTAACCAATTCATACACATTTAACCAATTTCCAAGTCTTCCAGAGGCTAACAAGTTAGTTAAGGAGAACTCCAACATTCTTGGAGAAGCATTTGATCAGTCTTGCAAAGCAATTGTTCTTGGGTTTGAGTTCAGTTGGTTAGTTGGAGCCCTTTGATGTTTTCAGAATCAATTTTTGACCTTTTGGGTGCTCTCCAAATTTCTTGGAGCAAACTATTTTTAGAAAGTCACCAAGTTGATTTCAATCATCTTCCTACTACATCAATTTCATCATCATGCGGTCAAAATTGGATTTCGATGATGTTGCAGTACTTTCCCCAACTTGGGTGAGTTAAGTTATTTAATTAATATTTCACTAATGTTGTCTAAAGTTGGGAAATAATTAAAGAACAACTTAGAGTAATAGCTTGTTGGAAAGGTGATTAAATGATTGCACATAATGACTTATTTAATTTGAATAAAAAATTGCTTTTAGAAAAAAACACTAAAAAAAAATCTTTTTTGGAAAAAAACGAGAAAACAAAAAATGCTTTTTTGAAAAAATAGCAAAAAAGCAAAAAACATTTTTCTTAAAGAAATGAAAAAAACTATAAAAGGAGGTGGTGTTGGGGGCTCATTTGGATATGTTGAAGATTACAAATGTTATGTTGCCGGATTGAACCTACAAGTTCTTCCAAAAATCGTTTGCGGATGAAAACCCTCATTTGATTACTAGTTTCGGCTTTGAAAGATAATCCCTAGTTAGTGGAGTCGTTCTATTCAGGAATCACATTGTGCTTCAACAGAGTTCCAATTCCAAGGTTTCAAAAAGAAGATAATTCAAAGTATTTTGATTGCAGATTTTAGGATTTATGTTTTGGTGAAGTTTCCAGAGTTTATATTTCGATGTTTAGACTATAACAACAAGGTTTCAGACCTACACCAGCCATCTATTTGCCAATCTTTGAGGTATATTTATTAATTCCATGATGGGTGGTTAGTTCTTTGATGTTGTGATACACATGGGGATGTTCTATCAAATTCTTTCATGACCATACTTGTAACACCAGATGCATATCTTCAATTTATAAGTTTTCAAATGAGCTAACTTTGTAACACTAAGTGGTAATACCACCAGTTAGCTGCTCTTGATATTTTTTTGTTACTCACCCCACTAAATAAGTGGCTTATTGGTTCTCACTCATTGCTGAAAAGTGGGAGAGTTTCTCTTTCTTGTTCTATTCGCTCACCACTGAAAAGCAGAAGAGTTGGCTTTACATTTCCAATATTGTTCGAGCTTTCCCACTAAAAATTCGAAGTGCTAAGTTAACCCCACCAGATAAGTGGATTACTTTTAGTTGCTTCATTTCAAGAATAATTGTAATCCTATACACCGTATGCTCTCACCTCGCCCACACTATGATTTTGGTGATTAGAAAGTGGAAAGGAAACATAACATCTTAGCTATGAAACTTATTCACCTCGAGACCTACGTATAAATTTGTGTGCCCCTATAGATACTAGGGCACTGGGCCAACCCTAGAACTATATCGAATTGAAAGGAAGCAGGTACTAATGCACTAGGAACACGTAGGCATCTTCACTCACCTCGGCCCAACTATCATCCTTTTATCCCCTACCTATATAGCTCGGGGCAACCCTAGTGAACCAGAAATGGGATGATTGTATCTTCTTGATCACAACAACACCCCCCACCCATCCCCATATTCTCGAACAATATCACTTCACTGGGCACATTTATCTCTAGTTCTAGTGCATGCGATTGAGGCTCCCCTCTATGCTCCTTTCTTCGGTACTCACCATTCTCTATGTTTAGCAATTTCCAATTGTTGAGCTAACAAGATTTTCAAAAAAAAAATTAAGGGTGATTATTATATCAACCTTCAATTGCGAAGATGTTGCAACTTGCAATGTTAGGTTTTATCAAGATTGTATAGGGAGGAATTCAATTGGAAGAAGACGATCCATTGAGGTCTAGCTTGCATTAGAGAGGGCTTATCAACAAAATATTTGAAGTCCTCCCTAATGAAAGGTTTATACTATGGATATTAGGCCACTTTTTCTGATAGTATTTAGTGAGGAGCTAGTGTTACCTAAGATTGAATAATGTTTGGAAAAGTCATCAATGGTTGTTGCATCCATGGTGGCCATATGCTTGGTGAGGAAAGAAAATGTAATGGTCTATAAGGAGCCACAAAAGGTTAGGGCATATTGTTGGCATGTTGAGAAAGTTGTTGAAAATCTAATGGTCACTTATGACCATGGTGTCTTGGAGGTCTTTGGTGCTCTTAGAATGTCTCAACGTCCTTCTAGCCAAATTGTACCAGCCAAGTTCTAATGAGGTGGTCTTTCATAGTGTCGAATTACCGGCTCTAAGGGATTCCTATTTTGGTTTTGAGCAAGTTAGGATCAACAAGGTGTGCAGGAGGTAGAAATAATGAGTTAATTAGGCAAACAAAGAACTGATAGACAAGGAGGATCAGAAATAGGTAGAGAATGTATTGAAGTTTTTTGAAAATGGAATGTCAACTATGAATGACTACTTTTATGAGAAGTAGGTGGGGGTTATGGGAGGAAGAGATGAATGTCGATGGAGGAGACAAAGGATAGTTGCTTTTTGTTAGGACTCAATTTGGCAATGCAAAATTTTGCTTCAATCCTTTCCCCTTGGTTGAACTTTTGGCCTTGTTATTCCATCATAGATAATCGGTA